>PKRV01000007.1:28448-59508 GCA_003709505.1 Hyphantria cunea | reverse complement strand
AAGGTATATATATAACACTTTACATTACACACATTGTAAATATTTACTACCAGACACCGACGGACCGACGACACCGGGCGTGAGCCCTATCATAATACCAGCGCTGTGGTCACACTGGCTACAGCAGCATGCTGAGATAGGCGCCTTTTCTGGCAGCGCACAGGGCAACATAATACCTTGTTTTCTTCTATTTTACGTCTGTTTAAAACTATTTGTGTATGTCAGAATAAATAAATTTCTTTCTTTCTTTACACAAATAACATCTTAAAATTGCAGCTTTGCTGAAACCTAAAATACCCAGTGAGAGAGTCGAAAATATGCATTTAGCAGCATGACTGAGAAAGTATTATGTTGTCTGCCTAGATGTCGGAACCTACCTATCTGTCTGCCTTTTTAAATACCTAGGTTGTTCCGAAAATTCATAGCCATATAATATTTTTTTGGATTGTCGGCTAAAATCAACACAAACCTCCTTTGTACAAATTACTGGCCTCCCATGTCTAGTTTATTTTACTATGTTTTAAGATTATCTGTCACACTTTGTTGGTTTGCAACAATGTACGTCTAGCGGGAAGCTTATCGAACTATAATTATGGAGATCGTTTTTTGTTTTAGCGAAAGACGGTCCCCATGTCATGTCATCCACATTTTTTTATATTTTTTATCATTAATTCCATCACGACGAAGACTTGAAGACTCGAAGACTTAGAATTGAAGACTTGAAATACTTGACATTGGCAGAAATAGCTGATCCGGCTGATTGCCATATCATCAAAAGAAGAAGAAGAGCTATGATTATAAGCGAGGGTTAAACATCAAGGAGTACAAAAAAATAGTAACTGCTTTTGGGGAGTCTGCTCCTACGTTAGCAATAATTACTTATTGGTTAGAAAACCGTAGAAAAGTTACAAGTGAATGGAAAAACTTGTCTGCCTCAATCTTTCGGGGACCTGGATAGCGGACGCACAAGGGACGGCTATCGTGGCATTCTTTCTCACCAAGATAACGCGCCAGGTCACACACCTGCTTGACTATGGACTTTTTGACAACTTCGGGAGTACAATTGTTACCCCAGATTTAGCTCCATTTTTTTTATTACCCAAAATACTAAAAATGCTTCGTGGTTGAAATGGAGAGGAATGTTTTGAAAAGTTGTAAATTTTTTTTTTTTATGTTCTAACTAATTTTCATTTCACTAATTATTTTGGAACAGCACACGCATGTATATGAAATGTTCATATAAATGACGTATATAATTTTCAGCTTTGCTGAAATAACGAAAATTGCATGAAACTTTCTCAGTTTTAAAAATTCTATAATTATAGTAGGTACCGAAATGTCTGCCCTTTAATCTTTACATGTAAATAAATATATTTTAAGATATTAAAACGGCAGACATGCTTAAATCACGTTTTCAGAGGCAATTTTGAGGGTTTTCGACTTCTGTTAACGCCCAAAGGAACCCTTGATAGGAATAATGAATCCCCACTTTACCAATGGCAGGTCAAATTGTATACTTATCATTAATATAGACTTTGTTACTATACCGTACTTAATCCAATACTCTTACTATACATATTTGAGCCTATTGCCTGGATGGCAATTGGCTCAAATATGTATACAATGGCTACTGAACGAATGCCTCCTCCAAAAAATGCCTACGATTCCAGATACAGACTATATATATAAACCATTTTTGTATACAGTTTGAAATAGGCAGTTTCTAATCGACCGGGAAAAAAAATACTTGTCATTACATATGTCACCCTTTTTTGTGCTCTATATAACAACAAAAGAGATTAGAGCAATAATTGTTGAAGAAACTGTATCATATTCCTAATGACCTCATCAGTTATTAAACGCATAAGGAGTGTACTAGGAGAGGGTACCACTGCCGATGGACTACTGTATAATGATTGGAACGTCGTGAGCCCATGTCAAGTAAAATGTGTTGAAACACTCTCTCGCTCAATTCAACTTGAAGAGGAGGCCTATCTGACTGACCATCCGGAAGTATATGATACATATTTATTTCATATCATTCCATCATTCATCACATCAAGAACTGTTTTTTAAGTTCCTATAGTCTGTTGTCTTATCTCTGTTACAGACTTGACACATGCATATGTCAAATTACGCAACTACCCTTCTTTTCTCTGCATCGCTAAATAGGTCGCTGTCAGGTTGATTAGACTAAAGCATAAGAATATATTATATATGTACATAAAATAATAAAATAAATAAATTCCTTTATGTACACATATTCTCACTACGACAACGTATTGTATGTAGTGACAATGAGGAGTTCTTGAGGAAATTTTATTTAATATAAGTTGTTTCTGATCCGGTTTAACACCCAACAGTCTAACCCTGTCTAACTCTAGGCTTAGAAATTCATCAACCTAATGAATTTGAATTTGAAAAAAGACTACAGCATTGTTTTAAAGCTTTTCCAAAGATCATCTAAATAGTGACTCGGAAATATAAAGAGCATATCTATCTTTAATAATAAGTCTATCCCTAATTATAATAAGACTTGTGTAACGAAGTTTGAAATTTTCGTGATAAATTTTGTTACAGTGTTGTCTGGTATTTATACACTTCTTGTGTGGATTTCCTATTTTTTCATCTTCAAATCCTTTATATGATAAAATAAGTTCATTTTGGCTATACTTGCAAATTACCTTAAGAACTTATAGTCTCGATATTTTATAGTATATGTATTTGTCATTCATGTCATTTTTTCCCACTTAGCCAAAGCAATGACCGTATCAATATGAACAGCGCTAAACGTTCCTTACTTGATTTCACAGATCATGGCTATGCTAAAATTATTGACCAATGAAGCCATAAGATACAATAAAAAGAGAAACTTATTAGAATTCATCTCACGTTTTTTTACAAGACCTTTTAAAGAATTGGATAGTAATATTAGAGAGGTTTTAAAATCACCACCTGAGGGACCTTATATGAATGTAAGTTTACGCAACTGCTTTAAAGTAGAAAAAGTATCACTATTTTTCTTACGAATTTAACACCAAATGGCATATTTAAACTTTTACTTGATTAATGAGTAACATTAGCTAACATCTATTTGTGCTCCAAGCAAATAATTCAACTAACAAAACACTTTATCCTTGAAATCCTCGGTAATTGAATTTAGTTCTAAATACAACGATCACTTAACGAAAAACCTGACAAACTTTGATTTTGTAATATTGTGATACTTTCTATGTTGTATAAAAGAATGGTATAAGCCTAGAAATGGACCTTTAGACTAGCACTCGTAGAAAAAAAAAATGTTCAAATGTAGTTGTAAAAACTCAAATCATCGGAAATAAAAATACTGTTAGCGTTTATTGGTTAGTAGTGTCAAAAAAGATCCATTCAAGAGGAGAGAAAGATTCTTAGAACCTTTATGTATATCGGTAATCTTTTGGTTTCTAACTTAGTTACATAATAAAAGCGACATTGCAATTGAATGTTTAAATCCATGCCCGTAGCTGTTATGAACTACATTATTGTTTATGTAGTATTATTGGAAATATGAGTAGTAGTACTTAACTCACTTCGTCTTTGATCCTCTTCATTTGACTTCCTAATTCCGTCGAATAAAGTGGCATTACATCCATGTTTCCCAATTACATTCATTGTGATATAGTGAATAAATCAGATGGAAGTTATTGCGGTTGTTAAAGGACACTCAAGGAAGGTTTGAGGACATTTTTGTGCTAAGACTGTGTGTTTTTTGTGTCCGGTACATGTGTAAAGCAGTACAAGATTAGTAGTGTTACGAGTTGTCTTTTTAAAAATAACATAATGATTTATGTTTCTTACTTAATTTTTACTACGAAGCAAACATTTGATTTTAGTTTTTATAGAATTCATTTCCAAAAACACAAATTCAAATACTTTGCTTACACTGAAATAATTAAGGTGCTAAAATATATTAGTTACATATTTTGAAACAAAGAAATTAAAGACTTCTTATACTTTTTGTTTTCTTTATTAAACGAGTAATATATTGTTAGGCCAGATGATATATGTATATTTTCATTTGTAATTTTAGCGACCAAAAAGCATAACTTTTAAGCACTAACTTAATCTAGATGGAAACTTTGAAAAGTTTAATTATTTCACTGATTGGTTGAATAAATATGTCTCAAGTATTAAATATCTTTTTATTATAGGCACAACATAATACGTTTAAATTTGTTGATGAAAACTTAGAATCTGATTTGGCGAACACTATTTTGGAGTTTTATCCGCTAGTAGCAGATCTCAGAAAATCTATTACTGAAACTGAAACACCTAATACAACATCATCTTCCTTCTTATCCTTCATTTCTTCCAACACTACTCAACCTACTCCAGGTAAGAGTTATAAGTCTGTTCATATATATTTGTCTTCTGCACTGTATAGCTAGCCAGGTAGCTGCGTAGGCAAAAGTCAGAAGGCGTCCATTTGCCCGTATCAGTCGTTTTGCCTGTATCACCTGGAGAATAGTTTATGGCGGCTTAGTGGTCCAGTGCCTGTTCTAGCCCTTCTTACGTTTATCTCATTAACAACGCTATGTTAAGGATTTTACAACAACTATTTTTGTTTACTAGTGTACTTTATCAATCTGATACCTTTAGACGACCAAAACTTGTATAAATATAATCTGAATCTCGGCAACGGCTCCAACGATTTTCATGAAATTAAGTATACAGAAAGTTTCAGAGGCGATAAATCGATCTAGCTAGGATTCATTTTTAAGAAAATTTAGCAAACCAAAAATAAAAATTTCAGTCATTCAGGTACTTTTTCATACACGTTTTTTTTTCAATAAAGGGCAATCGTGTTCCTTACACTATTGCATATTGAAACCTCTTAATGATTATATTGCGAATATCGTTTGAAGTAATCATTAATATTTTATCCTTTGGACAGAACCAATACCGACTCCCGAGCCAACATTGTCAGACATAATATTCAAAATGGTTGAGAACTGTCTACATGAAGCTACAGCAGCAAAACTGACCGATGATATAATTAAATACGACACAGCTTATGTTGAAGTTATGAAAATAGTTGAAGTGGCCATGGAAATACCAGTCCTTGGTGTCCGTGAAGATATTGCTGAACTTTTAGGAACAGCCTATTCAATATTCGATAATATTATTGACGAAAGAACCAAAATAGGTAAAAAAAATCACTTAAACTTCCATTTAAGTTTATTTTTGTGATCAAATTAACATAAAATTATTATAAAACGATTCAGAACAAAAGCGCTTCAAAGACATAAAAAACTTGATACAAAGCCTGTACCGACCTGACGGACCAGTGACCAGTGTAGTAGTACAATAAGCCAAAACCTTTTTTCTAAGCAGAGCCCTTAATGCAGCAGTAGACTATTAAGGGCTGTGTTCATGTTATTGATGTAATTTCTTAAAGTTAATGCAACTAATATTTCAACTTTCAGCGGCGGATATTGCTTGGGAGAGAAGAATTAGGAAAAAACTAAAGCGATCTATACGACTACAAGATAACTTTAGGGGTTAGTGTCAAACTACTATAAACAGTGATATACGGGAGCGTGTACAATCACTGGTTCAGATATTGGTTTGGCGAGTTCATATTTATTTCAAAGATATACCTAGTGACGTCTGTTTTTAATAATTACCAGTATATCTTCAACTTAATTTATTCTTATTGTTTCCATAAAATAATTAAAGGTGATTGGTGCTGACAATCGAGATACAGGCTTTGCCTAGTCTGATTGCAGATGCTCAATTCAATTGATCTGTAAAATATTACCATTTTTTAGTAATTTAGTACTAAGTTCTTTGTTTGAAAACGAATTATAATTATTCTTTCTTTAGTAACCACCACTTTTTAGATTTTTCATTTTAAGACATTCAAAGTTTAAGCTCACCTTCAAATGCCAGGTTGAAACGTTATAATATCTTAAAGAGTTAATTTTTCAAGTATTTAATTATATTTTTTATTAACACATACAAAGCGCAAATATATACATGAGACATTGACATCTTTCCAGGTAATGCTTTTTTACAAGTCCTTTGAAGACTGGTAGGGTATTCCACTATGGAACTACTTGGACAGATATAGAGTAGCCGAGATTTATTGTAGAATGTTCAGGAGTTTTTAGTTTCAGGTTCTCTGACGAACTCAGTAATAGGGTGTGTCCTACACGACACACCTTATTACTGAGTTTGACTATCTTACAAGATAGTCAAACGTGATTTACAAGTAATGTAGAGTAAGAGGAACTAATATAATGTTATATAGAATAAAAGAAACATGAACATTTTAGTAAATTATATCTTCCAAATCACAATTCTGTAATAACGTTAATTGCATGCACAGGTTATAAAACTCCTTCAAAACCCTCAAGTAGCTTGCCTTCATCTCATGAGAGTTACAGAATTCCACCGCCACGGCCTTGCAAATGTCATCCGCAGTGGACTTATAATCGTTATCCAAAGGTATCAGATATGCTAGCGGCTTTTTTTAAGAACATTATTTTAATTTCTGAATAAAATTATTAAAATATTATAGTTTAACATGTCAAAATAAATCTGTACATATATTTTACTGAATC
The DNA here is from genome assembly GCA_003709505.1 of Hyphantria cunea. Classification (NCBI taxonomy): domain Eukaryota; kingdom Metazoa; phylum Arthropoda; class Insecta; order Lepidoptera; family Erebidae; genus Hyphantria; species Hyphantria cunea. The sequence continues at coordinate 52,903 of PKRV01000007.1, read as the reverse complement.
TCCCACTCAAGCTTAGACTAAACAGCTTAGTTCATTAATATGTACTAGTGGTGGAAATCCGATCTTATTTCATTATTAGGGTTCCGCTCCCATGTGGTAAAACGGCCTTTTACTAAGGCTTCGCTGTCCACCTGTCTATCCCGTCCGTCTCTTACCAAGGTGTATCTCATGAACCGTGATAGTTAGACAGTTAAAATTTTCAAAAACGACGTATTTGACACTGTGAAAGAAAATACTAAAAATAAAGTAAATTAAATATTTAAGGAGGCTCCCAAACAAAAAACGTGATTTTTTGTTCGTTTATGTTCGATATTGATAACGGCAACAGGTGGAATCTTGAAATAAAAAGCTAATGTTACGGAACCCTTCCTGCGCGAGTCCGACTCGCATTTGACAGATTTTTATTGTAATCTTTTTAGGTTTCTTAATGCCAAATTTCATAGTCTTTCATTTTCGTAAAAAAACTTGATTTTGTTGTAATTTTGTTGCAAAAAGACAATTTGGATACAATGATTTAGTCTGATATATATATTATATAATAATATATAATTTAATGATAATGGTTTTTTGTCTCAAATGACAAAAATTATCTAAATAGTTGCAAAAGACACCGAATTTCATTAGTGTAATATTTCAGGACCGATTCGGAATTTACCTACCCAGAGATGAAGTTTATGAAATTACAAGCATAACAGTGACACCTGGAGTGTCAACCACACTATTGGTACAAACAGAAAACGATCAAGGAGGAAGCTTAAACTGACTTGCAATATACAAATACAGCTTACGTATCTAACTTTTACCATGTCTTTTGGTACAAGTATTCTACATCATTCATTTTTTTTTGTTTAATCAGCACAATCCAATAGTAGCGGCTACCATACTCATTACGAAAGCACACAATGAAACATTTGGCGCGGCTTATTGAGATACTACTGCATTATTGGGCCTCCGATCTCACACTCATCAACGAAACACGACAGTACGAATGCTGTCATTGTAGGTTAGTCTTTTCTGTAAAAGGATAGGTCACGGTTGAGCCAGCCCGCTCGTACTGAAATCGACGTGGCTCAACTAACTACTATGCAAATCTTGTTTATTTTAAAAGAGAATTGCAGAAGTAGATTTTATGTCTAAAATATATTAATATAATAATGTTTTACAATAGTAGTCAAGTTCGAAAAGTTTATTTCTCTTAGTTATTATTTTATTAAAAATTATTTCTTCGTTCAACATTAAAGTTGTTCATTAATTGTACTTGAGAGTTTATTCAAAGTTCTGTGTTGTAATATGAGTAATGTTAGCTATTATTAATAGCGTTTTGATTTTGATTACGTACATATAGAATTTCGTGAATGTTTTTCTTGTGAATTGTGTTCTTCATAGGAATTAGATGTTTTCATTTTTCTAGCTTGTAAGTATCACGAAGCTATGCCTAAATGATAACTTTGCTACTTACTTACTTTCATAGATTTTAGTTTTTTAAATATGAATACATATAATTATATAATTTTATTAAAGTTAAAATAACTAGTCATTATCACGGAGCAAATACTAAGAGGAGATGGCCTAATAAGATTTTTGTATGAAACAATGCGTGACAAATTGCGGGGGCGAGGGAGTGTTACTTTACTCTTGTCCATCTACTGAACAATAGCAAAAGTACTCGAATTACTATGTATTAAGGTTGCTATGTAGTTATCTTTCTGATACTGAATGTAGAGTGTAAGGGACGTATGATTCTATTTACGACGTTGTATTTTTATTCTGTTACAGATGACGACAGATGTCAATCTGTTCATAAAATGATTAAAAAGACAAAAATTTTACACTCGATGAATAAAAATTCTTTAGGCAAGAATGCAGAACACATTTCTGTATATCCTTAAGATTAATTTTTTCAATACTCAGTCCGGCGTACCTTTGTATTTTTATTTATGTATAGCACAAGGATTTGTCATCTAGCGGCGAATAATTTTAATCATATTTCAATGCAACATTAAGAGATTTTTCCAGAACATTTACCTAATTAAAATAGCTATAAAATTAAAATACATAAATAAAATGTAACGCAATTTTTACCACTAGAATGTGTATCCGAAGGATTTCTACATGATAAAATAAAATACTTTAACTTTTCCTTAACTATACCGAGAAAATATAAAGATTGAGGATTTTTCGATACAGTTCTAGAAGATTTACGTCGACAATCTACAACTAGCGCTCATAGCACTTGCCCTCGGTGAGTATAAACAATAATCGAGGGTAAGCAATGAGCGCGGTCAGTAACTGGATGGGTGACCGCTGGTGCCATGATTCAATGAGCGTCTACTTGATTCGGTGGTCACGTTAAGCAGTCGATCCCGGTTGTTATCATAGTATAACAGGCGTGAAGCTTAGTTGGAGGTTTTGAGGCGGCTTAAAAACATCCAACAGCAAGATTACGTAGCCACAACCTTGTCTTGCCAGTCCCCGACCAGCACTCGGCCAGCGTGGGGACGTATGGCCTTAGCCCTCTCCTGAGAGGAGACCCGGGTCCAGCAGAGGGACATTATGGGTTGTTGTTTTTTTTTTTTTTTATTATAAGATGTTTCTTAGTTTTGTATCGTACTCTAATGATCATTCTATTATATTTGCTATAATTAATTGTTAATGTATTTTTCTTGATATTTAAATATTTTAAGTACTTATTCATTAATAAAATTAACTCTTACGTATCCTTTATTTTTCTAGTACGTAAACAGCAGAGCATTTGTAGAAATAAATGGAAGTTATGCATTCGTGTTGCAGAAAAATAATATAAATATCATATTTTCACGTGAAACTTACTGACTGATAATGGCTGATCAATCGTAAAATACATGGTACACGTACTTATACTGTACCTATTACGTGTAGTATTTTTTTAATTTTAATCTCTTTTAACAGATTTTTATTTAATATAACAAAAACAGAAGTTCAATTATCAGTAGAAACATGATACTCTTACCTTCCTAAACCAAGGGACCATTATGAAATTTCGTAAAAGAAATATTTGAAGATTTAATATTAGGCTCAAAACAATTCTAGAAAAAAGTATGCGAATTTGTAAAAAGATAAATTAAAAACTACAGCCCTTAAAATGTGGTCCCTCATTCCTCACAGACCATCAGACGTCTAGGCAAGTATGTGAAAAATTTTGGTTGGTATTGGTGCTAATTATATTAGGCGGAGAAGGCCTGGGAGAAGGATCTCCACTCGGACACGATCCGGCGCTGGAACCTCGGGCCGGACCAGGGCCTCGTGCCGCCCTGAGTGTGGCTGCGGATAGGCGGGACGGTTTTTTTCGCTTCACGGGCCAGCTGCAAGGGGGTAACGTTACGCGTCGTCGCCGCAAACCCCGGTGGGGTGCACACCCGAGGGGATTGCCACACGTAAAAAATAAAAAATGGTGCTAATTATACTGTTGACATCAGTAATGTAAAATTCACTATAAAATCTTGTTGGATTATATATTTAATCTCATCTAGTTACAGTGCATTTTTCGATATCTCACATCTCAGCTTTCACTATAAATAGTTCAGTACCAACTAATAGTTGATCAGAGATACGCGCTTGTATATAAGTACAAAAAAACTAAACGCCAAATATAAAAATTATAAATAATAATTACATTATGGTCTAAGATCCGAATAGAAACGACCTTCACCCATATATTTATTGGAAGGAGAGTATTTTCTATTAAATTTAGTATATTTGTAGTGACTTAGGACACCTGCTTGCTGCGTAGTGGCTGGCTGCTGCATAGACGGGAGAGAAATGCTCTGCTTACATGGACCGTAGTTGCAGTGTGCAGTGCCTAGATTTATTTAACAATCTTATGTAATCAGTTAGTTGAACTATTTCACATAATAATTTATTAAACGACCACCTTCTAATGTTACTTCTGCTGATGCGAGTAACTATAGTAAAACCCGTATTAAAACTGAACAAAGGCTACAAAGTAACTACCCTCTAACTCTTATTCGTTAAGGAATTGTAACTTCCGTTATCGTCCCACCAGCATGAGATAACGACTATCAAATGTAAAAAACGAAGTGAGGAAAATCCCAGAACTCAAATCTTATTTAACCAGGTTAAAAAGTCACACACACACATACACACACATATACATATAAGGTATTTTGCAACTCTAGGCCATGAAGGGTTAGTCATGAAATCAAGGATATTCAAATTCAAAATAAGTTATTCTTCGTTTGATGATATGGCAATCAGCCGGATCAGCTATTTCTGCTAATGTCAAGTATTTCGAGTCTTCAATTCTAAGTCTTCGAGTCTTCAAGTCTTCGTCGTGATGGAATTAATGATAAAAATTATAAAAAATGTGGATGACATGAAATGTGGACCATCTTTCGAAAAAACAAAAAACGATCTCCAAAATAATTTATTCTATTAAGACACTAAGTGACATTTATGAACGTTAAATTGAAACTACAGATAAAAATCATAGATCGATACAAACAGACGCCAGATATACTCTATTGTCAAGTAGTCAATAATTTTTATGTATTCTTCTGGGAGAATTGCACTTATAAATCCACTGTTCGATTTTTTAAGATTTTGTGGTCTCCTAAGCTAAGGAAATGCCAAGAAAGTCAGATCTTTTGATAAATAATGATTAATATTATAGATGTTTATCGTTTGGATCATAAAATGAATCCTTGTTAAAAAAATAAAAACGTTATTATCTTTTCTAATTCTGGTCGATTGTCTAAAATAGATAACATTAATATGAATAATGAATACATTTCTCTAACATTAACGAAAAAAATAAAGTTTTCCAACGAAAAGATTAATCATGGCCACAATGATTTTTGGAGGTATTTATGTATTATATGTTTTATCTGATTGTTTTGATATTGATGTAACTTTTTGTACTGATATAAAATTTTACTCAAATTTGTTTAAGATTCACTTTTTTGTATCTTGTAATTATGAGTGACCCCATCAAACATAAAGTAACAGTGACCTATGATCGTCAGCGAGAATTTTTACGCCAGTTTATGTCCGAAATTCTTGTAGAACAAAAGTCTTACTTACTGCAGCATCCAGAGGTAATAATATGTAATTACTAGTTGCACACGATACGGTACGGTAAGGTTTTTTAGAACACTGTGCACTATTTCATTAGTTTTTTATCTAAAATAAAAGTTTACTTATTTGTTCCTTACAAAATTAGTTACTTGCCAGTGAAAGTTATACCTTCAAATTAGACCAACCATCCCAAAGATAAGCCGTAACAAGCAGACAGACAGATTGACAGAATAATTTAACAAGAGACTTCAGTTTTGTTTATTTGTATAGATGTAAGTTCCATATTAAATATCCAATAAATTGTAATTGATTCTGTATACATCATCATCTTGAAAAAGTCTATTCAACTCTTGTGTAAAAATTTTACTATCCTTTCAATTAAAGTGTTCGTTTCCTTAACTTATATGTAATAAGACTATCCTTAAAAGGATGTCATATCTATTTTAAATTTCAGATAAAACTTATGTTAAAAGGATATATAGCTAATATCACACTCTTACCGCAAAAACCGAGGGATGTACTGAAGCAGATAGCTCTTCATTTCACAAAACCCGTCGCTACTTTAGAAAAAGAAATGAAGAAACTCGTTAAGATGAAAACGGAAGCATCGCACATTTGTGTAACTATGATGCATTTATAATTATTAAATAATTAATTTTATTGCTGAACAGTTCTAGCTCACGCCTCTGGAAGCACGTTGAACCGTGAGTCCTAATTGCCGTACAAATATTATTGGCAATCATCACGGACAATTGGAGCAGTAAAACGTTAAATAATATTATTTCTACACAACTTCGAAATTGCCTAGTACTTGGGTTATGCTCTGACTTATAACGACGCTTTCTCACCTAAAGAATCGAAGTTCAACCGTATTGTAGTAGACGCTGATGACGCCTTGTTTGGTAAAAGGCTCGGAGGAAGACGAAGCAGACTTTTATCTGATGTCTGCAAAATGTGTTTATAACACTATATTAGAAAAGGTATTTTAATGTTTAACAAGGTTGTAATAATTGCAGTCTAACAAGGTCGAAAAATCTTTTAAATATGAAAAATTATTAAGTTTGCTAACTATTAACGACGGCGTAATTGAACACAAACAGGTTACATATAATACGATATCCGATACCACTACTTCATCATTTATTTCAATCCTTTCTTCGGCGTGTACTTTAATGACTCCAGGTAAACTTATATTATTTTCATTCTTATATTACATATGATTGTTATTGATATTTAAATTACAAAGTCAGTCTATACAACTTTAGGTTTCTGTCATTTTTTTATGTTTATAATTGCATAAATTAAAGCTATTGGTTATTATTTATGGGTTATATAATGTATATTAAGATATATTACCTATATAAATAGAGGGCTAAAATTTCCAAAAAACTGATCTTTAAAAGCCTACTTTTAATTTTATTATACAAATAAACATTGAACATTATTCTCTTCGTCGTAGAGTTCGTTGAAGATCTTCAACAAACAACATCAGCACAAATGCATGAGGAACTTTTACAAATAATAGATAAAGCTGTGTTATTTAAAGTGACCGATGAAGATATTCAATATGACATTGCATATGTGGAAGTAATGAACGCAGTAGAAGTTGCAATGGAAATCCCGGTTATGGAAATCCGAAAAGATGTTATTGAGCTCCTACGACTAACATTTTATATTTTCGAGTTTCAAATAGCAGAGAAAGAAAAAATGGGTAATATCCTACATCCTACTTTATATCTATAAAATACTAGTATTATTATGAGGTAAAGTTCAAGTTTGTGTGGTTGTAGGTGATATTCTCTGGATCTATTGAACCGATTTGTAAATTATTTTATTATTTTACTACATTATTAATGAATGTAATAGGCCATAACATTCATCCAAAAAGATACGGCCACAGAAACAGGCACAGGTTATTTAGTTAAATACATATGCAAAAGTTTGTGATTATGTGTATATGGATGTTTGGTACTCTTTCACGCAAAAGCTATTGAACACACGTTTATTAAACTTTACAGTAATGTAGTCTCTGTCTCTTACATAACAGCATAACACATAGGCTACTATTTACCGTGATAACTGATATATACGCAAGCCGCGATTAAAAGGCAATAATAACCATAAATCACAGCTCAAAAGAAATACCAAATAGTTTAGAAATATAGAATTCATCAACATAGTAATGAATTTTATTTATGTTATAGTTAAATTTAAATTATATTTTACATTTTATTGTAATATTTTATATTTTTGAAAACTTTATGTGGATTTCAGCTACTCAAAACGCTGCTAATAATAGGTTAAAGAAAAAACTGAAGAAAACAGTTCGACATCATCAAAATTTCAAAGGTAAGGTTATTTTACACTTATCGTATGCGGTTCAAATTTTTATTAAAAATCTGTTTACCGAACTTTTTTGCAGTAATCGTACTTAAGTTTACTTAAAGTTAAATATTATTTTAGACTAGGATAATGTGATTTCAGTTCCCCAATTGTTAGATTTATATGGATTTTGGATATGCAAAAACGAAACTTTCACTTCTTTTGCTATAGATTACGCTGGTTCGTAGTGTAGAGTACGTGGAAAAGCCAGAAAATTGTGTTTTATATAGCTTACCACAAAAACAATTTATTTCTTTCTTTTCATCTTGTTTCTTGTTTTTTGGTGTTTCATTTCTCACAGTTAAAGTTAAAATTTGTGCGCACAAACTTACAATTTGAAGTTAGAATTGGCATTCCCTAATTATAACCTTAATATTGTTCAAAATTTAAAAAAAGATTTCATGTATTAGGTCATCCTCAAATGTTAGTTTAACTGACACCAATATTCTGTACAAAAAACATGTATTTTCATATCACAAAATGAATTTAAAAGTATAATGAACTCTCTTTATTAAATAATAATATGCCAAACTTCGATCTCAGAAGTCATAGTCTAATAGAACTTTATATATGGTTTTATTAATGGATAATGATTGATTTAAACAGGTCATGACATACGGCGATATGCTTCTGAAAACGAGGATTTGCCGAATGAGACATTGGCTATGGAATCTGACAAATATCAAGTAAAATATCACTTTAACCGATATCCAAAGGTATTTTTATTCTTTTATTTACTTATTACTCAGAAAAATAATACAATATATTTGTCCTCTAAAACGCAATTGATTGTTTGACAGAAGAATTCACACACATTATTAATTAATAAACAGTTGATAGGATTTTTTTAAATTTACTATTTTAAGTACAACAAAAACTTATTTTAATTAATCTAAAAATGTTATTTTAGTTTCCTCTTAAAATATATTTATTTGATTAATGGCCGGCCCTTATATCTGGCGGCAGACTATTTAGATTATCAGGCACTCGTTTCTTTAGAGTTCTGTCACCATAATAAGTATATGCTCTTGGAACAATACATCAGTCATCTGTCAGTGAGCGAGTGTTATGTGCTCTAGTGACCTTCCTCAAGTAGTGCTCCCAACAGCCATGATAAATTACTGAAAGTTGGTATTTGTGTTGTAAAGTAACTGCTAGGATTTTACATATTTTATACATTCTTTTTATGTCAAAGTGGGCAAACGAGCAGACGTATCGCCTGATGGTAAACGATTACCGCCGCCCATGGACACCCGCAACACCAGGAGCGTCACAAGTGCGTTGCCGCCCAAGAACCAAAAAAGATATGTCCGATAAAAGAGTACGTGTGCGCGAACAGAATACTGTATAAAAGTGTAAGTATATCAACATTTTAGCGAAAATGAATTATCATGATGACCATCTAATAAAAACATTATTACATTAGCATAATCATTAAACCCTTATTTTTTTCTCTAAAAGGTGGCCCTCTTATTTATTATTACTAGACAGTTCTCAAGGGTTTGACGGTCTGACGGTTTGACGGTTTGACTTTGAGTAAATATATATTTCGGATAAATACATACTGTACCCCTTATATATTTTGTACTATCTATTATTGTCAATTCAGAGGATCACCAAGACTTACCATAACATATTTAATTTTATTATGTTATATACATGCTAAGTATTTTAGGTATTAAAAGCTGTTGATGATGACAATGATACATACTGTTTCGTACCTTAATGTCAACAAAGAAATAGAATTATTATTGATATCATATTACAGTACTTTTGCAATTTCAGAATCGCTTCGGTGTATACTTACCACGAGAAAGCACATTCAGTGATGAGTCTGTAACAACAGCTGTTCCTATAGAAGAAATGATGGAGAAAGACAAAGACAATACTGCAGAAATTGAACTTACGAGTTCTAAATCGTGTGAATTGGCAAAATGCGAAGTCGTCGTAGTGAGTTTTACAGAATTATCTAATTCTGGATTCAGGAAAAACAAGAAAATGAACTTTATTCTTAAAAATGTTCCAGAGTCGCATTCGCTCAGTCAATGTAATTTGCAATCGGCAAACGTTATATTATTCAAGCCTAGCCGTAATCTATTTCGTAAACATCAACGGCAGTAAAAAATAACACAATGTTGGATTATTTAATAAAAGACTATCTTTGTGTTGTGACGTAATCACATTACATCTTTATAATTGTGGCTTTTTTGTTCGGTGTATTCATATAAATACAGACAGGACTTAAGATAAGAGCGTACTCCATATAAAAATGCCGGCAACTCACTTATGACACCTGTGGTGTTGCGGGTGGTCATGGGCGGCGGTAATCGCTTACCATTAGGCGATCTAATAACCTATTCCATAAAAAAAATGATCCAAATAAAGAATGAAGCAGGATCTTGAATAGCTTTATCAATGTACCTAAGGGTCTATTCCCAGTTGTTACCAATGATTCGACTCCAATGGAGAAAAATAAGAAAACATATATAATGAACATAAAAATTTGAAACAAAAACATTATTAATGTTGTTATATGAAATGAAAATCCATTACTAATGAATATAATCTTATTGGAGTGGAACAAAATGAAAGGTTTTGAAGTAGTACTTAGCACAGAGCTACTTCATAGGTGGAGCATTGTATTTTGTTCTCTGTTCTCTCCGATTCGTACTGCAAAAGTAAAAAGTAAATATAAATATATAATAATATGTCATTAAGATTAATGACATATTATTTACTATTTACTTAGATAAGCACACAAATACTTACAAAGGTTCCTAAAATTGTCGGTGAATTACTTAGCCATAAAAAAATCAAGTGAGAAATAATTTAAACGCAGTCGTAACTCCCGAGAAAGCTCTTTAATTGGCTTACTCGCGGACAATTGTTTGTTACTTAGGTAAGACGTAAGACTACAAGTACCTATATCTATTTAGGTAGGTACTTATACAGTGCAACCAATAAATTATTTATTGCATATAGAAACTGATGTTTTGTTTTTCAATGCAGGAACAAACAATGGAAGATAATTTCCCACATATTTAATCCTAAGAAAATGCAACAAATATCATAGCTACCATTCGCAAAATATTTCAAACGTGTTTGTCATCTATCCCATGACATTCCAATATTTGATTTAAGTGTTAAATATCTTAATCTATGCTTTTGCTAATAACTATCCTTTGAGAGTGAATAAATAAAAAAAGAGAATTGTAGCAATCTTTATTTAATTAATAATTGTGGGATTACATCCGACTTGTAATAGAAATACAATTAAGAAAAGGTTTAAAAATTATAGCCCAACTATGTAAAATCTTTTATTAAAATTAAGGTATTCCTATGTCACCTGGAATATAATTACGCATCTATTGACACCTCATTCATTAAAATCGGTTCAGTTGTTTCAGCGCTACGGTAGACCATACAAACATACAATTTCAAAACTATTACCCATTCTTTTGCTTCGTTATAGTCGGGTACAAATATTTTCAAAGAAAAATTAATAATTTCACGATTTTATAGAAACTAACATTAAAATCAAACAGAACAGTCATGTATTATAACTGAAATTGACATTATGTCTTGCGAATTACATTTATGCATGTATATACATAAACGATGCGCCCTGAATGCCAATATAATATACTACTGCCAATATATAATACTTTATTTCGAATAGGGAGACTTTGTTGCTGGCAGATTATGAAGAGTGCGATTGACAAATGGTTCTATTTATTTAGGAATTCTTTGTAGTTTTTAAGTTTGTTGTTTTTTCATGCTTTTATAAAGGCCGCATACAAGTGGTAAAACTAATTTTTTATTATTATATATCTTTATTGTATACATGCAAAATTACAAAGTTAAAAACAGAGGATGAGTCACAAATATGCAAATGTTACAACAGGCGGTCTTATCGCTCACGGCGATCTCTTCCAGAAAACCACAAAATGGATTTTCAGTAAGTCTCAGTCAGTCAGTCTTTTATGTTTAAGAACTGAATATTCATCAATATTTTTGGAACTAAACTAAGAGCCTTATATCAAAATAAAAATAAATTTTTCTCTGTACCTAACAGAGTTATTCTATGCTCTTTGAAAAAATAAAATATAGGGTACAAATCTGAAAATATTTTCTATCATCAATCCATTTGTAAATGCATCATTTTCTTGCACCCAGCCTCAGTTTTCTCACTTTCACTTGCTAAAATTCTGATGAAACAGAATGGTGCAAACTGATAACCACCTCCAGAGTAAAATTTGCTCATGAATTCCACCCTAGAATATAAGTAAAGTATTCTTAGAATACATAAAAAAATTATTGAAAAAGTCGCGAGTTCATTAGGTTTTGGTAAATTTTGGTATATAAAACGTTTGTTTGTAGGAAACAAAATGAAAGAAATGAACACACACACAGAGTAAATAAACATGAAGAAGGTGTTAAACTTGGTATTTTAATATCATTCCTTCCTTATTTTACTGATCCTGAAAACTAAAGTCCACTCCTTTGCATTTTGGCCACTCCATATAAGGGTTGACATTTTCAAGTTACTGAATACTACCCATAACCGTGCTTTCGAGTTTCATTACAATAAATACTAACCAGTGCAAACGTAAAGTATGGAGGAACGCTGAGAGGCCCTCCATGACAATCAAAATAGCTACGCTAAACACTGCCCAAACGCTAAATATTGCGAATACTTTTATGCTTCCAATCATTGAGTGATCTTTTAATGCTAATTTGGCGAGAATCATGTGAAACAACATTTCGGATAACTCTGAAATAAATAAATTAAATGTTACTACTAGTTCATTTTCATACTCGTAATGGTCTTTTGTTAGGGCTAATCCCGGCCACACGCCCACCACTGTAACTCCTGTACACCAGGATCACAGCAATGATATACGAAAATACTGAGTTATGACACTCGAGTAGTCCCAGGAAAAATTAAACTGATTTGGGACCCGCAACGAAATTAATTAGAAGAAAAACTGGAGGAGTTTGAAATATAATATATTCACTTCCCTCCTTAGCAAAGCGGGAGACAAAATAAAGTTAAAATAGGCAGACACCTTTTCAAACCGGGAAGCACCACAGTCAAAATATTGGGGGTCCTAAGTGCTGTATTTGATTTCTATACTATGTATCGCAGAATCGCCTAAATGCACGAAAATTCATGGCAGTTGACCCAATAGCCCCATAGTATACCGCCCCAGATGTCATTTGTTATTATGTTATGTACATTGTACCAAAGACTACATTCCCATAGGACATGATAAGCTGACTGTTTATAGCTAGAATCAGTTGTTGAGCATTGACACAATGGTGAATCGACTAATTTAAATGAATGTAGTTTGCTCTTAAAGTCACCGGGGCCTGCGAAAAATTGAGCAACACAGTGACCCACCTCTAGCCATGTCCTCAACAACCGTTCGCGAACAGATAGAAAGAACTGGTAGAGGTGGCGCCCTTTAGATGATTCATTCCATCGTTGTTGCCAATCATCCATGAGCTCGTTACATACATTGAACAGCTGTTGAAAGATTCTTATGAAAAAAAACGCATTCCATGTTTTGTAGTGTAGAACAGTACATGGCTGCATGTCTTTGTCCCTCGAGATCAACCGGAAGAATATTAGTCAACACCGGTAAAGCATCTGTGCTTACTGTCCTATATGCCTTGATCAAGAAAATCAATGCAAGTTGTTGGTCTTGTAACAGTTTGCGACAGACAACCAAAGTCGCCCTATCGACCCATACAGGAGCACTGTAGCAAATAGAACCCAAATAAGTAGCTCCATATATGATTTTTACTGTATTAAAAGATAGACCCCATTGTTGTAGTTGATATCCTCGTCAGTGCAAGGAAACTCTTTTTAGGTTTTTCATTAACTCTTCTATGTTCGATAAGTGAAAAGTTTCTGTCTAAAACCAATCCTAAATAACTAACCGAAGTTTTATTTTTAACAGTAACATTTCCAAATTTAATGTACGGCGGTGATTTTACCTTACAGAAGCAGTTGGAAGTTTATGTACACAAAGAGATATTTAGTTCAAACATCTATTAGCTAGTTTCTCAAATCTCGTACTAGTAACAGATTCTACCAATAATAAGCCGTCGTCCGCGTACGCGTTTATTAGTATTGTAGGCAAATCGTCGAAGCCTTATACTTCACGAATAAAGACCTAGCACTGACTCTTGTTAATTTATATAAAATATAGACACAGGCACATTGGTAGATATTCTAGTGTGGGAACGAGTAGAAAGATAGAAAGAACAAGGCGTTTACGAACTCAAAGTTGTGGAAATCTTAGTAATCTAGGTCTATTTTGATTTTGTCAACGGCTCCAGCTATGTACAATGTCTATCTTTTATTGACAATAAAGCTATAGATCATCGGCATACCGGTGATACGCACACTGAAAGTGTTGAGTAATAAGGTTGATAAACGGAGAGAACAAAAATATGAGATAAAATTCCGCCTTGTGGGACGCCTGTGAAGGAAGGGAGGGCGCAGCAACACCAAATCAAGTTTGGAACACCAACACACTGCTGGCTCCTTTGTTTGAAAATAGGATTTCTTAGCTGTGTTGAAGGCATTAGGGTAGTCCACCAAGACTAAACTGTTCTATACTATGAATATGAACAGACAGCATGCGCAATCTTTTCCAATTTTCGGCTTCAAGGCGCACAGGTATTGTACTGCGTCCTCATCATTTAAAAACCTTAGCAATCGTAATGTATGAACGAATTTTTTAAGTGTATTATACTACTGTATTTACAAAAAAATATCTCTATTTCATGTATTTCAAGTGGATAACAGATGGGTTTTTTTTTATGGAATCGCGGGCAAACGAGCTGACGTATCGCCTGATGGTAAGCGATTACCGCCGCCCATGGACATCTGCCACACCAGAGGCGTCACAAGTGCGTTGCCGGCCTTTGGGGGATGGGGAGGAGAATGGGGATGGGAAGAGGGTTCAAGGTGTGGGCTTCAGGTATCCTCACTCACTCGGTGAAATACAGCGCAAGCGCTGTTTCACACCTGTTTTCTGTGAGGCCGTGGTATCACTCCGGTCAAGCCGTCCCATTCATGCCCAAGCGTGGCTCTCCCACGGTAAACGGGTGCGATTATTAATATCTACTTGTTTACATGCGGTTGCCAGGACAGGTACCATAAAAAGTTAGATAACCTTTTTATGGTACCTGTCCTGGCAACCCCTTAGCGTTGCATGTTATAGATATTATGTATTTTTCATTGACGTGTAGTTAGTATAGACAACACGTAGACCAAATTAAAAAAAATCAAAATTTTGTAATTTTAATTAATGACATTCATTATCATTTTTTTGGCAATCCCCATGGGTTATGATCAGAAACTTATTTTATATAATATACTTTTCACACGTATAACAGATGGGTGAGGGTCGATTTTATCTCGGATCTTAGACCAAAATAGTAATTTGAATTAAACGTCAGGCGCTGAATTTAACATTGAGCCAATTAGAATCATATTAGTATCGACTCTGCTTGAAACAAATTTATTATATGCTCAATAGTTTCCAAGAGGATTATGTTAATGAACCTGTTTCTCTTGAACACAAGCATCAAGTGAGAACGATACTCGAGACAAATTGGATACGGGTTCTTTGGAAATAAACGATATGTATTGTAATTTTATATTTATTTTATAATTAGACAATTATTTACTGCATTTTCTGAGACTCAAAAGTACGTATGAGATATATATTACGTGGGACTTAACAGGTAATGCGTAATAAGAAAAAGTTTGAAAAACTACAACACGACCACATAAAAACTTTTGATAAATTTAAATAGCCTGCCTATGTCACCCGGGCATTACTTTTGTCTGTTTAGTGCATTACTATCAAATAGCATTTTTGCAGTCGGGGTTTTTTACCATTTCATCTATCACTAGTAGTGTGAGAATAATAGTGTTGTTTAACATTGCGTGAATGTGAAGGTGGCGGCCATTAAAACAGCACGCTGATAAATTAAAACGTAGACCACAAAAACACTTGTCTAACAGTATATATTTCTTTTTGAAACTTAAATAGTTTCTTTTTACTTTTTCGGTAATTTTATTTTTCAATAAATTCAAGTATCTTTGATCACTCTTGACTTGCATCAATTGTGTATTAACTCAATAAATATACCTCAGGTTCTGGATTCTTACCGGCTTGTGTTCAAGTTTTTATATTAAAAACATGCATATTTACATTATGCGTGGGTTTAGTCTGAGTATTTTACTATATAATATATACATATTTAGGTTTATTAATGCTTTTGTTTATTTTTTTATAAAGAAATTCACTTTCGAAACATTGACAACTAAAAATAAGATAATGAACACTAAATTTCGAATCTATACCAATATTAGAGGAGGTAAAGTTTCTAACTTTGTTTGTATGGTTGTAGAAAGTAATCTTCGGAAGTACTGAACCAATCCTGAAAATTCTTTCACTACGTAACCTACGTAACAATTTATTAATAATATTATAACTAGCTAGCCGTCCCTTGCCCACTTTGTTGGGCATTAACCGCCCGCTTATCTTGAACTTGATTTACAAATATTATTATTTTCATTTGAATTTTTTGTTCAATCATAATAAATATAGCCTATATCACTCTTGAATAGTATCGTCTTTTATATGTGTATTAATTCAATAGAGATCCTACACAATATTTGTCTAAAGGTCGTATAAATTTATGCTAAGTGTACGAGTACGTTATTTATAAAATGATTTGCTATTCGTGACTCTCAAACGCAGAATAGGTTAGCTAGATCCAATTTAACCCAAGGAATGAACCGTTAAAATCATTTTTCATCTAAAATGGTTCTTCATGTACTGTCCAGAGTTAGATGGCCCGTTCATTGAGATATGCTTAATACACATCACCCTAAGAACAATTAGAATCGTACTTCGATTAAAAATGAGTTGCTTGGGTTTCTATATAAATATATCAAGTACGTACGTGCGTGTGCAAGTGACAAAGCCCATAATCGTAGGTAAGAGGCTGTATGTGATATAGTGCTTAACACGTACTCAATCGTGTGGACACCTTGATGTATCATCAGTTCACCGAAAGAATCCGAATATTTAAGAACTTCTTCAGTTAACTCTTCCTCTCTTTGTTTATATTTCTCATCACTTTGTTTATCGTCCCAACTCGATTTGAAATTAGATAGATTTTTCTAAAAAAAAAAAAAAGAACAACCCATAATGTCCCACTGAAGGGCTCGGGTCTCCTCTCAGGAGAGGATTAAGGCCATACGTCCGTGATTCGGAGGTCACGTTAAGCAGTCGGTCCCGGTTGTTATCATACGATAACAGTCGTGAAGCTTAGTTGGAGGCCTTCGGGTGGCTTGAAAACATCCAACGNAGCAGTCGGTCCCGGTTGTTATCATACGATAACAGTCGTGAAGCTTAGTTGGAGGCCTTCGGGTGGCTTGAAAACATCCAACGGCAAGATTTACGTAGCTACAACGTATTCTTGCCGGTCCCCAACCCGCACTTGGTCAGCGTGAGGACGTATGGCCTTAACCCTATCCTGAGATTTTTCTACAAAAAATTTAAATGTAAGTTAATTTCACTAATTAAAAGAGGCTGCTCATGATCGCGAGGGATACTGACTGCTGACCTTCAAACTTCACTTTGTAGATAGCACCCCGTGATGAATATAATTTACATTAAAACATATTCGGTCTAAAGAAAATAAAGGAAGATAATACTCGAAGGCAATAATCACACTGGACTAATGTTTGTCGTAGAACTAGTTTAAGTCCATGTACATAAAAAAAATGACAAACCTACTTCTATCGACATCATTAACATAAATAGTGAAAAGCTGTGGTACTCACAACTGCGATTTCCCTCTTCTTTTTATTGATTTTTAGCTTATATACGGGTGTCCCGAATAATAAAATTGGCACCATTAATAAAGCTACGCAGATTAATATCATTTGCACGATTCTTTGTCCTTGAAACATGTAACCCAAAGTGCAATTATCCTCAACAGGCTTTGTTTCCGAAAAAAGCGCCATATCAATAAATAATATTAAAATTTGTGGAGCACATGATGTGCCGTACTCTGGATCAGCTATCAAAGCAAGATTTTTAAAGTTATATAAAAAAAATTTAGGTCTAAAAAAACATTACATGTATTCAAGCTTGTCTACTATTAAAACGAACTCACAAGTAAGAGATATACTACACTTTTTGCTATTTAAAATTCTTTTTAATTGTGAGAAGTAAAGAAGTAACTAAGATGTTTGATTGGTATCTGAACGATACCAATCAAACATCTAATTAAAGAGGATTACGAACATATAGATTGGCATATATATGCAATGGCAGATAACAAAAATAATTTCTTCTGTGTGGAAATCCCCTCTAATATCCTCCATACACGGGCTAGTTATGGAGCCTAACGATAAGTTTTGATGCTATTTTACCTGCTCACTGAAATGTTATCGCTTTAGTATTAATTTTCCCTTCACACTAATTTATATTTTCGTTTACTACATAATCATAAAACTAAATGATACATACTTGATTTCGCAGAATAATGGAACCATTTGTAGAAAATCATAATCACAAGCCAAAAGAATAAAAATGCTAAAAATACAATCTCCGGAATGAATTGTAAGAATATAGAGTAACATCGTTTAAAGTAGCTGTAAATAAAATTGATAAATCTTTATTTAATACAGTAAAGTAATCAAGAAATTGAAAACTAAAGTTAAATAGAAAACAAACTAGTGATTTAAAAATAAAATAATATTTATTTTTAATCTTTTTAAAATTGTATAAAACAATTAGACGAAAATGAGGAAGTAGAAATATCATACGATCGCGACAGTGATGCAGAGACTTTACTTTTTTATGGAATACATTAACGTACTTAACTCTTCTGCGTAAATGAAACGCTGATAATGGTCACAGTTCCGCGCTGGTAATATACTAAACAAATAGGGTTCGAACCCACCACCAATTGAGGTTTCAGAGATCTAGAAGATATTTATTATGCTTGATATTATCAACGATAAAGTATAAGAAGGAAAAAACTAACCTAACGATCCCCATGATTACGTGTTAATAAAATCTACAATGCTTTATCACTCTAGGAAAAGGGCTTTAATGCTACTTTACCACGTTAGATAGATGTATTGGTAACGGGTTTGCTTTAAGTATTCCGTTCCTTTGCAGCGATGTTGTCTGGCATTTGTCCCTTGGCCGCTTATTACGACAACCATAGGACAAATAGGGGCAACCATATTCTATATACTTAATCCGTCACCACGAGAAGTATTTTTTTTTCACGCTTTGTAATTCCTAACAAACACAAAACATTTACTCACAGAAAATTAACGAGACTTAGTACCACTCCAAATATCATGTGAATGACTCCAATGATTATAGAAAGTTTCATCTTAATGGAATTATCCATCATAATCTTATTTTTTGATAACTGAAATGAAATATAAATAAAAGGTTTTTCGTTTGCTAGCCAATAAAATTGAAAAAGTATCCATAAGTAAATAAAAACTTTTGTAGACTAGATTTCATAAAGTTTTTATCACCCAGAAGCTGCAACCTCTTTTCATAGCTATCTTGTTACCCTTCTTCAATCTAGTTTTATTGAAAGAAGACTTCAAACGAAAAATCTATCTCAAAGAAAGGTATAGAGGATATCTTGCACTGTAATGTGAGAATAAGTAGAACTTCTGCGATCAACTTTAAAGAGTTTTTAAGAAGCAGAAGGTATTAAACAAACAATTTACTTTGAAGATAAAATAAACACGGAATGCTTGGAGAGTTTAAGAGAAATATTTATTTACATGCATTTTTATTTATACATTATTGCAAAACGGACGTTCATTTCATATAATTAGAAGGTTTTTACTTAAAAGTTAAAGTTTACAAGAAGGACGAAACAAGAAAGTAATTCAGATAGAAATCCAGGAAGAAAATATTTGCTTTGATGGGGGACCATTCAAGAAAATTTTTCCCGGTAACTTACTTTGAGCAAAGCAAGGAAAAAATTGCTTAACCTAGATTTCCTGTGAAGTTACTCTGTACATGCATCATCCCGCACTACTGCAAGGTGGACTCCAATCTGACAGACGCCCCATTCGGATCTTGAGAGAGGCCTATGGCGGACGATGCCATGCTGCGCCTGAGGGCCATAACCGATGAGGCAGTAGGCTGTGTCACCATGCTGTTGTCGGTGTCGTTGGACATCGCCAACGCATTCAATAGACTGCCATTTAACTACATCAAGGAAGCGCACCACTACCAAGGTGGGCCAGAACTTGTGGTGGCTAGTGGTAGACTATTCAGGGGAGCGCACCGCTATTTACGAGGAGCCATGACAGCGACCCATGTCATGCAGTGTGCCGCAGGGGTCTGTCCTTAGACCGCTCCTATGGAACATGCGGTACAACTGTGTCCCCAGAGGTCGTCTCCCCTGGGGCTGGGTGTAACTAATGTTACACAGCCCGGGGGCGATCTTTCACAAGCGACTGCCTGGCCACCAAGGGTGTCTCTGTGGTGTTTGGGCGCCCATAAGCCCAGCATCTCAAGGGTGACCCTGGTTAAGACGGAGGTCCTATTGTGCTATGGGCATTTTTGACTAATTTAGATAGAGCTAGTGTTGCGACAAGATAACAGTACATGGTTGATTTCGCAGATCTAAATGTATAGCAGCTGTACATGGGGGTTGTCCGGTCGATGGCACTGTATGTGGGTGGCGGCTTTCACCGCCCAGAATAGGGGGCGTTTCTTGCGTTCCCAGAGGATGTTGGCGGTAAGAGCGGTGCGCCTAAGCCGGAACTTCCCTTGGGAATAGTGAGAACGGCTTAAAGCCTCCGCCCGAAAATCAGAAGTACGCGAGCCACGATGGTTCACTAGTCGTTCCGGTTGGAAACAACACTTGCTAGTTTTACAGCCCTGGGGGCTCTTTAGCTGGTCATACTCCATTGGGCAGAGTGGCAGTAGGAGACCATTTCCTGCCGGCTAACGCAGGTTCTTTCTAGTCACGGTTGCTTGGGGGACGGGGACTCAGCCCAGCACTCGCTGGCGTTTTACTCCGCCTGGACGACGCAGTGCCGGGCCATCACGGCAGGCATTGAAAATTTCTCACTAACGGACGTCATACGATCCATGATAGGTAGCGACAATTTTTTACCGCGGTCGCAACTTTCTGTGAAGCCGTAACTAAGCGGCGCAGAAGGCCTAAGAGGACGACCTCCACTCAGACCCAATTCGCTACCGGTGAACTGGGCGGCAGATTCGCGCTTACGTGTACGCTCCATCCGCCTAAGTGACCGGCCGCGAGGGGGCAACGTACACGTGTGCCGTACGTCACCTAATAAGAGAGTTTTCCAATAGACTGTGCCCGCTTTAATACGGGCAAGCGCTGAAAGGGGTCCTGATGTCGTATTAACAACAGCTCCTGTCTCAGGCGCAGCGTTATACACCGTGTCATTTTAGTCGGTTCCATCCGACACGCCAACTTGTCACAAACCTCGCTGGGGTGACAGCTATTTGCGAAAAAAGGTTTCCTGTGAAGTTGTCCAGTGATCAATCCGATCTATCTAACTCTTCTACATTTCAAGAAGGATGTTCTGGAAGCCATGCATCTTATCAATACTCAGTCAGCTAATTCGCAGACATTTACCTTTGGGGTCTGACTAGTCCTCAGGGACGTGCATCAGGGATGATGCATGAGGTACACAGAAGAGATTTTAAGATTGACAACTGGAGATGTACGACAATACCCTGCATATGATCTCCCTCTATAATTTTACACGATGTCTCGATACATTTTTTATGTACGAGCCTGCCAAAGTGACCCTACTCTGCCTGTTGGAAACCACAAGCAGAACCCAAGAGTAGTGGTTACCATCCTCACTGCGAATGCAGTCATCATTACCTATTACGATATTTCTGCGTCATTGGCCTTCGGTCTCATCATCTTTTGTTTTCAATGGATTGGATGGTACATCAATTTGGTGGGTCATTAGGCTACAACCCACTAAGTTCTTAGGTAGATTCGGCCTTGAAAATGCCTGTGGTATAACCACTAGGACAACGTCGTAGAACCACGGACAAGTAATTATCTAAATAAGTACGTCTTAAGACTACAATTAAAATATTAGATTTATATAATAATAATCACTTATATCTTACAGCCCAAATAGGATCCAAGCCTAAAAGATAAACACTTCCTGTAGGTCCAGCTGGGTCGACGTCAATCATCTCACCTTTACTTAATTCTTCTACAGATTTATGGTTCTTAAAGTATGACCGTCCAAATGTAAATGGCAATCCAAAACAATCGTTATAGCATAATCCAGTATAAATACTGAACGCTCCCATTAACAAAATTACATACCGACCTGAAAATAACTTGATTTAGTATTTACGTTTGATAAAACTAACAGAGCCTTTAACACTCTTATGCTGCACATAGGATTTAAATTAAAAAGGAGGTTTGTAATCTACCATACAACAACACTTGCCAGGTGGGTTATTAAGAGTTTGTTTTAGTGGTTTGTTTGGTTGTCCAGCGCAGTTTGCTACGTTAGTTGTCCCTTACGATACCTATGGGATGAATAGAATTGGTAATATATGAGTATATACTAATTTTAATAGCACTTTTACTGTGATTTATTTTTATATGGTTATAATAATTATGGTTTTTATAAAGTGAAACTAATACCTCCAAAAATTATATTCCAAATTTCGTTGGTACTCTTTTGTGCTATAAACTTTTTTTCATTAATATACATCCATAGGCCAAATGCAAACATAATTATTCCGTGTCCAACATCTCCGAACATAATGCCAAATAGAAACGGAAAAGTGATGACGGTGTAGAGACCTGAAGATAATACGATATATTTTGTAGATTAATTTACAAGCTTGAGAATTTTCGATGTAAAATTACCCTGAAAAATAAATAAAAAAGAGTACCTACTAATAAATTATATACCACCGATTGTTATCCTTACTGGTGAGAAATTCCTCCAAGTTTTCAAGTTACAATTCGGTTGCTTTCAAATTTATGCATATAAATGTAACCTCGAATACCTCGTCTCCAAATGTTTACTAATTCGAAACACTTAACGAATGTAGGGAAAAGCCAAAAAATATGACGCCGTAGCCAATGCGCATGCAACCAACCTAACCTCGAAAAAAAAAGATCATTCGAGATAATATTTTCTGAGTCATGTAACGCATCCAAATGCTGGCAATGGTAATTAAACCTATAAAAATATATGGTCACAAATATGTCGATAAATAGGTCCCAAAATGAAACGGAAACACACTAATTTTATGACAAAAAAAAATGCTTTGAATTATGACGTTTTAATATTTTCAAAAAACGCTATTTACAGACGCTGTTTATTAATTAGGTGTGCAACAACAACGTAAAATAGCAAAATTAGAATTTAATTTTTTAAATTTAAATTTAAAATAAAAAATCTTGGTGTGCACGATTTGGCTGCACCGTTGGTCTAGTGGTTTAAACGGTCGTAATGCGACTTTTGTCGGCGCCAAGTATTACGAGTTCAAATCCCAGACAGGACAACATTGTGTGATCCATAAATTGCTGTTCTGAGTCTGGGTGTTGTTTGTGTCAGTTTCATGTACGTTTGTCATGTCCTCCGCCACACAGGGTGTGTTTTCCCAATGCCAAGTGGCATTTTTTAAGAAAAAATAACGAAAATAATGGAAGAAAAGGAATCAGCGAGAAAGATCTGTGAATAGCACATAGCACCGAAACCTAAAAATAAGTATAATTTTTAATAATATGTATAACTAGCACTATTGTGAAACGACAACAAACGTCCACAAATACACAATAGGAACTATTAGCTATCTTGTGTGTCTGTCGCCGATTCCGTCGAGTCAATTTTCTTAAATATATCAAATGGCGTATTTTTTGTTACTTTTACATTTGGTTTTTGCTCGTGGTTAAGTTACCTTTAGATGATTTACTCCACAAATGCATAATTAGTATCGAGTCTAACAAAGTATAAGGTCTAATTTTATTTTTTTGGAATATTGCCGGATCGAACCCCAATTTAACAATCCTGATTTAAAGGCTTTTCAATATGAGTTCGATTAAGTAATTTTAACTTTTTGTTCGGGGAATTCTAGAGATATGTGTTGTGTATAAAGTAGTGGTAGAATAAAAGAGGAGAAAATGAACGAATATCTACACTTTGTTAAAAAATAAGCAATAGAAAATAATTACCTGGATTTAGTTCCCTGTATGCGGAATCGCCATAAGCGTTGATAAGATTTTGGAATCCTCTTGTGAAATTATTTACTCTATGGAAAGTCGGTGGTACTAAATTGTGTTCTCTTTTAGTGATAATCGACTCGACATTTGTTTGGAGTTCATGCTGGAGACAACATTTAACTTTCATGCATTAGGTACACTAAACAATGGCCTAACTACTAATATTGCACACTGCTGACAAAAAGCAAGGTTTAAAAATTAAACATAAAAATCAAATGTAACTTCTACAATGATATTACTCGAAACGTTACTTCTTTTACATATATTATCGTATGTAGAGGCGCTCATAGCCCAGTTGCACTCGGTGATTAGAAACAATAATCGAGGGTAAGCAACGATGGCGCGGTCAGTATCTGGATGGGTGACCGCTGGTGGCATGTTACCATGAGCGTCTCCGTGATTCGGAGGTCACGTTAAGCAGTCGGTCCCGGTTGTTATCATACGATAACAGTCGTGAAGCTTAGTTGGAGGCCTTCGGGCGGCTTAAAAACATCCAACGGCAAGATTTACGTAGCCACAACGTATTCTTGCCAGTCCCCAACCCACACTTGGCCAGCGTGGGGACGTATGGCCTTAACCCTCTCCTGAGAGGAGACCCGAGCCCAGCAGTGGGACATTATGGGTTGTTGTTTATCGTATGAGCATTTCATATTTTCTCGATACAA
>PKRV01000007.1:9929-28249 GCA_003709505.1 Hyphantria cunea | reverse complement strand
ATATATAAATAAACTCGCATAACAGTTAAAACCAAACTTGCAGAATTTCACGCACACAAATACATTCTGTGTCATGAAAGCATAACGCGTAGGCCTATATGGGCTTATACTTTGACAGAGGGGAACCCCTGCCTATGGTTACTTTCAATTGTGTTGCTCTACGCTTTAGTCGAACCATGCTTCGCCCTGATGATAGATGTTCAGATTTATTACCTTAAAATTTTTAGAAATTTCACGTTTTGAATAAGTCGTTTGGGTAAATTTCATTATTATCAACACTAAACACAGTTTACAACATACAATCTAATAAAATAATCGCAAAGTAAGTTATTGTTTTTATATTTTGCGGCGTGATGTTCTAGATTTATTTGTGGAATATAAAAAGTACGTACGTACGTACGTGTAGCATAACTCTTAAGAAAGAGAAGTAATTATTCCTATTTGAAAATGATAAACAATGCTTCGTACATTATATTCCCTTGGCAGTCCTCTATCGCCTTTACCATGGTGAGTGTCCTGAAGAGCTCTTCCAATTGATCCCCCCCTCTCCCTTCCTCTACAGAACAACATGTGCCGGCTTTAGAAGTCACCGCTTTAAAATGAAAGACATACGTTCTCGTACTCATCGCTTCGGTGCTTCCTTCCTATGCCGAGCGGTCAAAACCTAAAACTCACGCACGTGTTTCCTTCCCATTATGATCCAGAGTCCTTTAAGCGGGGCGTGAAAAAGCATCTCACCAGGCCGCCATAGTGTGGGTCACCATACTGCATTGCTCTTTTTCGCATTAAGGATGGTGACCACCACTCTTGGATTCTGCTCATGCTTTCCATCAGGCAGAGCAGAGTCATCTTGGCAGCTTATACATAAAAAAAATATTGATGATTCTTAATTTGTAATCATATTCGAATATTCTCACTATGGCTTAAACGCCCAAGTTCTAAACATCAATTGTCACAATCAGTCTTTTAGATCTGTCAGAGTATAGCCTGATGATAATTCATAAGTTCATTCTGAGGGGATCCATTGGCCAGATCCACGATGGATCTAATGAAAATATCTTATTTCAAAAGATCCATTATTTACTGTAACTAAAAAAAAATGGATCTAATGAGATTTTTTTATGTAACAAAATAATTGCTAAAAATAAATTTTTGTTGCTAAACCAATTTAATATGATTATTTGGAGTTCCGGACACTTGTCTTGGTAAAATAGTTTTTTATGTAAAAGGAAACGATAAAACAACGGATACGGAGACAGTGAAAGGAAAGGAATGCTTAAATGTTTAATTAAAAGTAAAATATATATTTTTTAAAGATTAAACACTGGGGTACAGTGATGATTCTTCTTTATTTCTTATTTTCTTCTGATTCTAGAATTAGAATGAATAATAAAATCGTCTTTAAATGTATCGTGGATCTAGCCAATGGATTTCTGAGATTGTACGAAAAAAATAATTCTCAATAGATCCTAATCTTGAAATTAGGATCTAATGAGAAAAACCAAATTTTCATTCCATCCATCACGGTTCTGGCCCATGGATCTACTGAGAATGAACCTTATATTAATATCAACTATGTACTTAAATTTTGATATCTTTCTGTTTTAACATTTATGCCGGATCCAGTTACAACAGGTAGTGTCGTAAAACTTCATTAAACACTAGCTATCCCGGTGAACATTTTTTTCGTGTTTTTGATTCCTGTGCGGTTGCGGACTAAGAAAATATAACACAGATCCTTGGTGTCCCCACAAATCCGTCGTTTTCTTATAAGTTTCTTCTATACTAACCCTATCCTAACACTTAGTTGAGATAGTTTGATAGAACCTTTTTCTTAGATTTTTTTTGGCTCCATCCCTTGGAAAGCCTTTCTTAGACGATCCTAGTGGACGGATATGGAGAGATCACCTGCCAAGGGATTCATGGAATTTTCGTCCACACTGATTTTAATCCCCCAGGGAATTTATTTGGAAGGTTTTATAAACCCAACGTCCATTTGGATCCCCTGCTTAAACCGATCGAGGCTTTACTTGGATTTTTGTCTATGTGAAGTCGACCGCTTATTATCATAATTAATCAAATGACTAGTAAGTCCTTGTTTACATGTAATCAGGCATGAAAATATTTCTTTTTGTATTTTTAGCTTTGCTTTGAATGTAATTATATCTACATTATTATAATAACATTGCATTGATACGTCTACCAATATTCATAACTATATGATAAAAAGTATATTTTCCTGCACCTATGTTATTTTAAAGCATTTTCATCATCATCATCAGCCCATCGCAGTCCACTGCTGAACATAGGCCTCTCCAATTTCACGCCACTTAGTTCGATCTATGGCTTCTCGCATCCAGTTCCTGCCAGCCGTCTTGCGCAAATCATCGCTCCACCTGGCTTGTGGACGTCCTACACTACGTTTGCCGAGACGCGGTCTCCACTCAAGAACTCGTTTACCCCAACGGTTATCGGTTCTTCGGCAAATGTGGCCAGCCCACTGCCACTTCAGCTTGCTAATCCTGTAGGCTACATCGATGACCCTGGATCTTTCTTTCTGGATCCTGGACCCTGGATTCTTTGTCGGATCACCTCGTTTCTAATGCGATCCCTTAGAGAAACGCCGAGCATATACCTCTCCATTGCACGCTGAGCGACTTTAAACTTATGGACCAGTCGAACCGTAAGTGTCCACGTTTCGGCTCCGTAAGTCATTACGGGTAGGACGCACGCATTGAAGACTTTCGTCTTTAGGCACTGTGGGATCGATGATGAGAAGACCCGACGAAGTTTCCCAAACGCTGCCCAACCCAGCTGGATTCTTCTGTTCACCTCGTCCTCAAAGCTGTTTCTACCTAACTGCAAAGCCTGCCCGAGGTATACATATTTTTGAACAACTTCGAGAACGGCACCGTGTACCGCAACCGGTTCCGGTAGTACATGTTCATTGAACATGACCTTGGTCTTGTCGAAGTTCATCCGTAGGCCGATGCGCACAGACGAGTCAGCCAGGTCGTTCAGCATCTGTTGTAGGTCCTGCAACGTCTCTGCCATGATGACGATGTCATCTGCAAATCGCAAGTGAGAGATGTATTCGCCATTGATGTTGATACCGCGCCTTTTCCAGTGCAGCGTCTTAAACAGGTCCTCCATTGCATTAGTGAATAATTTCGGGGATATAACGTCCCCTTGCCTCACTCCTCGATGCAATGGTATGGGTCTTGTATGCTGATCCTGTACTTGGACGGACATAGTAGCGGCTTTGTAGAGACATCTCAACACTCGGACGTACCGCCAATCTACTTGGCAACGCTGCAGGGACTCCAGAACAGACCAGATCTCAATCGAGTCAAAGGCCTTTTCATAGTCCACAAATGCTAGACACAGGGGCTGATTATACTCTTCGGTCTTCTGTATTATCTGCCGCACTGTGTGGATGTGGTCTATGGTGCCATATCCGCTCCGAAACCCAGCCTGCTCCGGTGGCTGGTATTCGTCGAGTCTTCGCGCAAGACGGTTCGTGATGACTCTTGAAAACAGCTTATAGACGTGGCTCAAGAGGGAAATGGGCCGATAGTTCCTCAACATGGTTTTATTTCCCTTTTTGAAGAACAGGACGACCACACTCCTACTCCACGCCTCTGGAGTCCTCCCTTCGAACAGGACAGCGTTGAAAAGCTTTTGGAGCGCCTTTAATACGGGTTTACCTCCAGCCTTTAACAGCTCTGTAGTAACGCCATCCTCTCCAGGGGCTTTTCCATTTTTCAGCTGTCTAAGAGCCATCTCGATTTCGTCAATGCTGACTTCTGGCAGATCTTCGGTGAAGTGGCGTGTTAATTTGGCTCGAGGGTCCTCATTTTCGGGATCAGGTCGAGATGCATGCGAAGCGTACAAATCGCCATAGAAGCTTTCTACTTCCGAAAGGACAGCCAGCTTGGAAGCAACGACTTCTCCGCTTACTGTGGTCAGCTTCGTCAAATGGCTTCTTCCAAGAGATTTCACAAACACTTTTGACCCCCGATTCTGCTCGATTGCTCTTTCAATCAAAAGAGTGTTGGAGCATCGGAGGTCGTGTCGTACACGCTTACTAATCTCTCGGTTTAGAGTCCGTTTTGCCGATGAAGTGACTGGCGGGTTCTCACGTCTTTCCTTCATTAACCCTAGTGTCCTCTCTGAAAGCTTCGACTTCGTGTCTGTACGCTGCATTTGACAAAATCTCGTACCTTCACTCCTGAGGATTCGAACCACATTTTCAAGGTTCTGGTTTACGTCTCTTGTGGTTTCCATGGCAACAAATCGGTTTTCCAGATTTGACTGGAATTTTTCAGATCCCATCTCGACTTGGAGCAGAGTTGGTCGGAGCCTGGACTTCATCATGCGGACACGTTCAGCCTTGAAGTTGATATTCAGAGAACCTCGGACTAGTCGGTGATCGCTACCGGTGTTAAACCTATTGAGCACTGAGACGTCTCTGAATATGTGCCTCCTGTCCGTTATGATGAAATCGATCTCATTTTTTGTCATAGCGTCCGGGCTTTTCCACGTCCACTTTCTTTGGGGCCGCTTCTCGAAAAATGAGTTCATCAAAAACAGCCCCTCCCGCTCGAGAAAGTTGATGAGCATTTGCCCCCTATGATTCCTGTTTCCAAATCCATGGGATCCTATTACCGATTCGCCGCAAGTTTGTACTCCCACTTTGGCGTTGAAGTCACCCATAACAACGTTGTAGTGGGTTTTAGTAGTGGAGTGGAGGGCCCTCGATATGTCATCGAACATATCCTCCACCTCATCGTCTGAGTGAGCCGAGGTCGGTGCGTACACTTGTATTACCTTGAGGCTATACCTCTCGGTAAGCTTGACAATGAGGTACGCTACCCTGTTCGACACACTGGAAATTTCCACAACGTTGCCAGAAAGCGACTTGTTTACCAGAAACCCCACGCCACCTTGGGATCGTTGGTCTCCCTCGCGGAAGTACATCAGGTGACCTGAGTCCAGGATTATGGTATCCTCCCCCTCTCTTCGGACTTCACATAACCCTAAGATATGCCACCTAATCTTCCCAAGTTCCTCCTCAAGCTGTAACGGATGCGAGTCTAGCCGTAACGTGCGGCTGTTGTACGTTGCCAGGGTCAGTCTTTTGTGGTGGCCTCCCGTAACCCGGTGATTCTTAGCACCCCCTGTCCCGCCGTAACCGTGGTCGCCACCATGACCAGGAATAGCGGGACTACCGGGAACTGGGGGCCGTGGAAAAAGCATTTTAAAGAATAGAAATAAAATAAGTCATATTAAACGTAACACTTACACAACATTTTGTAAGAGTTGCACGGACACGTTCTAAATCTACATCCGGTACCCAACATTGCCCAATGAGAACTTTCCTAGTTATGTCCAAATCAAATTGGTTCATTTGGTGATAAATAGCTTTCGATTTCTTCACCTGTGCCATCCACGATTGGTACTGTTTGCTGACTGTCCGTAACGCTTTACAACGAAGATATCGTGTTTTTTCTAATACCTGTAATGTTTTAATTAAGTTGCCGTTTAATTAGTTAAACATATGATTTTTTATTTGAATAAATCTTAGCAAATAGAATGGAAAAAAACAAATGACAATCTCATGATGTCAAAAAAATTAACTATTGAGTCAACAATTTCCTAGATAAATAAAACAGTAGGTTTCTAGAAATAATCAAAGTATGCTTGATGAACGGAAATGTTATTTACCTGGTTCAGATCTGTAATGTTGGCATGTAATTTTGTCATCATTGTGACTCTATCCTTGTAAGTATTTGGACAGGGATAAGTGTTTACTTTGAAACAGTTGCATACTTTTTGAACGCAAGCCGCTAATGATTCACCTTGACATATTGCAAGGAATGCCACTTTTCTGATCTCCTGGTGCTATCAGATGCAAAACCAACAAAAATCAAACCATAATTAATATTAAAATTATATAGAAAATTAATTAAGCAAGAACAAAAATTATTCCACCAAATACTAAAAGTAGCCTAAAACGCCCTAAAGAAGGAGAAAATAATCTTTGTACCGAATCAGTTTCGAGCCAGGTTCTTCTTCTGTGCACGAAATCAATTAGTTCCATAGAAGTTTAGATGGCAGAAATTTACTGTTCGGCAAACACAGGCGACTTCTCAGATAATATTGTTAGAGCAAATGGAAGGCGTCATACAAAAAATTATTAGTATAAAAAAACTTTTTACAAAAAAAATCGGCTTCAAAAGCATCAAACGAAAACTCCCGGCATGTAAACTCTAAAAATCGTAAAACAAGTCTGGCTTTAATTTGTCTGACTTAACATATCTATTTTAAAATAATATATGATTTAAATAATAAATAGGTATTACAATGTGTACTAGGGGCACCTAAAATCTGTTTGACGTCGGTGCCGTGATCGAATAGGACAAGCGAGCAGTTATCAAAATCATAAATCATTGAGGGCACTAACCTAAACAAATTCGTGATTAAGAAAAATAATTGCATATTGCTCTTTTTTTGCTCTTTGTGACTAACAGCCCAAGAAATTAGGCAGGAAGTAGGAATGTAGGCAGGGTAGCAGCACAGGACACTTTCCTTCCGACTGACGCAGGGCCTTTCCAGGCAAGTTTGCCTCTGAATATACCTGCACTCGGTCGCTAGGAGCGAACTGAGTCCCACCTGCCACCACTGCGCCTGCAGTCAGGAATCGGCCCAGCTCAGACAGCCCAGACATACGCATGTGCCGTACGTTGCCTAAATTGAGAGTCTAACAGCAGATGGTACCCGCTTCAGGGCGAGCAGCCTCTCGGAGGGGTTCGCATATGTTAATAATACCTATCAGCCTCACGCACCGCATTCAGAAAGTAATTGCGAAAGTAATTCTAGGTAGAATTAGAAAATAATCAACAACATGATAATATCTGCCAAAATTTAAAGAATCAATTCAATGAAATATATATATCAATAGTGCGTCAAGAATTAAGTTAGAAAAGGAAAGCAAAGAAAACAGAGGCGTTCGTCGGGGCGATCCACTCACTCTCCCCTTAGATATTTCAGCCAACATTTATATTAGAAGAAAAGAAATCGAAATGGGACATGGGCTAAATATAAATGGAGAACAACTGTCAAAGTACCGATTCACTAATGACGATATTCTTTTCGCCACAACTAAAGATCATCTTCAAAATATGATAGAAGACTTAAAAAGAGAAAGCTTAGTAGTTGGACTAACAAATAATATCTTAAAAACTAAGGCCATGACGAACTCAACCGAATACCCTATGATTATTAATGGAAGAATAATCGAGTACGTCAAAGAGTATATATACATACTTGGGCCAAAAGCAATAGATACAAGAATAGGCAATACATGGAAAAGCTACTGGTTCTTAAAATAAATTATGAAGAACACTGAGATCAAAACGTCCATTCAAACAACACTATATAAAACATGTGTGCTACTAGTACTCAGATATGGGTGTCAAACTTGGACACTTAACAAAGCACAAAATGCAAAACTAAGAACATGCAAAACAGCCATGGAGTGGAGCATGCTAAACAAATAAATCATAGGAATAAGAAACTAACTGTTTCAATTAGGAAACGTACGAAAATAGAAGATGAAACCATAAGCATAAGAAAACTCGAGTGAAGACGGACAGAACATACAATAAGGTCCAATGAGAAATCGAGTAAAAACATCATTCTGGTATCCAAGAAACGCTAACAGAAAACGAGGTAAATAGTACCGAAGATAGCAAAGAATGGACTAGGACAGCACTAAATAGATCAAAATGGAAGGAGTTGGAGGAGGCCTTTGCCAGAGTAGGGCAAAGGGACCATGTTGTCGATGTCTTTGTTTCACTACATCAATAGCATTTTTTAACTAGGAGAAAAGCATTGTAAACTGTTGCCAATAATGGCGTCTCTTGAAACAAGATTCACTGCAAGAAGAAAGAAGAATATAACGAAGATTTTAACATATAATGTTAATGTCAAAATCTCTTCTTAAGAATAGATTTTGACAGATGTGATCTGTTCATCTGAGACAAGCTAAATTTAGTCTCAAGTAGATATTTCTAGGACCTTTTAAGGAAAATGAACGTATTTTGAACGAATCATCATTATCATGAACGAACAACGAAAGATTTGCTTTACCTTCCTTTAGTGACGAAAATAATGCTTATTATAATATGTTACACTTGAATTAATTTCATGTAAACTACTTTTTATTCGTGTAATCTTGTAAACAAATGTTAATAAGCCGAATAAATGAACAGACATAACAATAATTACAGCTCAATTTTATTAAGAAACTAAGTTTTGTGCGCGGCACTTACCGCGTGTATATCGGTTACCGCAATAAATAGCCAATGTCTTTTTTCAAAACTTAGAGGATTTTTATTGTTAATTTCATCCAAAGCAGTTTTATCGGTTAGCCGTAATATATACACAGTTACTTCCAAATTTATAATATTAGTATGGTAGCATAAATTACTTATTTACAAACTTACTGAACTAGGATCAATCAGAATCTTGTCGTCTTTTGCCTGTCGATAGTGAATCATGCCACGAGACACTCTCCAGAGCATCATTTCAAAACCATAAGCCTTATCACGTCGCACCACTCCGGTGATAACCACAAGGTGTCCGTCAAAAGCATGTGCGTCATGAAGTTTCCTATAAAATGATATATTTTATGCACCTTTTCATGAAAATAGATGTGTAAAAAGTATCTACAAAGTCATTCATCTCATTGCAAAGTAGTATCATGGAGTAAACTTTTATCTAAGCTTCCGTATATAATTTCCAACGTACTAATATCATATAACAAGACAAGCCAGCGAACCAAGTGGAGTAGACATAGCGTTTTTTTCGAAACAAAATAGTATAATTTTTTTAGGTCAAATCTTTATACCAACATATTTTACATATTCACACAATTATAATAAAACATCCAGAAATTCAGAATGTCATAACAGTGTGATGCGTAGGCCCGTTTTGGGTTTATACTTTGACGGAGAGGAACAGCTGCATATGGTTACTCCCTATTGTGTTGGTCTATGACTTAACATATTTAAACGTTACTAACGCTCATGAGTCTTGCCACTCAAATTAAGTACAAATTAAAATATACCTGGTCTGCATTATTTAGAGCCAGTATGTTCATGAGTTAATTAAGATAACTAAATCTAAGACAAACGTTACAGTCATTAAATAATAATATAACCCATATAAAATAATAATAAACCTACTTTTTGTATAACTGTCAAAACGTATTTTACAGAAATAGTTATTAAATAAATTTCATTTTGTTATACAAAGCTCGCAAGTATTGAATTGTGTGTAACCCAATTATTGAAATTTTAGAAGCGTTTAAAGCATTAATTTGTCCTTTACTCGATAATTTCACGAGAAAAAAATGTTTATCTTGGAAAAAATGTTTGAGATTTTTTTACTTAAATTATTTTTACTAGCTAGCAAATAAAATAATAATAATTATGTAAGTAAATAAGAATTATGTTTTTAAATCGAATATTTTAAAATTTTACATGCATTAGAGGTGTAAAAAGGTTCTCGAGAACTTTTAGAAACAAACTCACGAACATCTAGAAAATAAACTGTGATTAAGGAAGGGAAAATGACAAACGAAGTGTAAGCGGCAAAAGGGCAAAAGCTAGTGTAAGATATAATTTTGACGCATTGAAACTGTACAGCGTTATTTGTTTAGAAAATGATCTCTGATATCATCTGTATGTAGAAGTTACGCAACAGTATTACAAAGTGTAACTATAAATAAATGTATTAAAAATAATAAGGTACAAAAGAGAAATTAACGTACAGCTATCACAGAGCATTTTTTGGTTTCATTATATTTTTGCAATGATGTTACGAACAAAAGCATTAAGAATTATTTTATATTTAAATTCTTTGTTTGACGTTACTAATGTAGTTTAGTACTTTTTATTTAGTTTAATTTATGGATTTAACTTATTTAAGAACTGTCTTTCTACCTTATTAATATTGCATTATATCCAGTCCAGCCTATCGCAAATATATTGCAGTATCATAGTAAAAATTCATACCCATGAATTTGGACTTTTTCCGTTTCCGCAATTTCAGCTTTACCTAAAAGAGGTCCTATGTATTCAAGTACGTATAACAGCTCAGTTAGCCCCAAAAAATCCTTCATTAAGTCCCTCTCATTCGATGTTATCTGTGCAATGTCATTATCCCATTTTTCAACCATAGCCTGAGAGAAAGAAAACGTATTACGGGAATGTCATATTATGATGTGATTTATTATATGAATAACTATATAGCACCTGTTATATTATCATTACATTAATACATTGTAAAACAAGAAAACCGTTGATTTAAAAGTCGACATAACTATAGCAAAGTGATTTACCACAGACAAAGAAAAAAAAATCGAAAACTGTATCCGTAACTTGTAGTAAAAAATGCAATTATAAACTTTTTTGCAGTTCGTACACTAACCATGACCTATATTTTACGCCAAAATGACTCTGCCCTGCCTGATGGAAAGCATGAGCAGAATCCAAGAGTGGTGGTCACCATTCTCAACGCGAAAAAGAACAATACAGCATGGTGACCCACACTATGGCGGTCTGGGGGGAAGGGGGACGGTGAGGGGGCGTTGGATTGGGGTATGGGCCTCCGGTATTCTCACTCACTCGATGAAACACAGCGTAAGCGCTGTTTCACACCGGTTTTCTGTGAGGCCGTGGTATCACTCCAGTCGAGCCGGCCCATGCATGCCGAAGCGTGGCTCTCCCACGGTTAAAATTTTCCAATGGCAAAGTAAACACTATTTTTAGAAAAAAGATTAGTTTGGCCCCCCTTACCTAAAAGTTCATACAGAAACTACGGCGCGCGAGTCCGACTCCCACTTGGCCGGATCTTTTTAAAATGTTTTTTTTTCCGTCGTGCCTAAGATAGACTAGCAGACAATAGAAGCGGAGGAAGAATAAAAAATAATACAGACGAAGTCAACTTTATACAATTATAAAATTGTGGATAGATAGGAAAAAATCGTGGAGAGAGAACATTAGAATTTCGAGATAAGCTGTAATGAATTAAGAACATGGTATAGTTGTAGATATATATAGGTGCCGTAAGAGCTAACTATGTAAGCAAGCTATGCAGAATAGCAGCACTCCCAAGGACAAGAAAAACTTTACAAGATTAACAAAGTAAATCCCTTAACGAACCGTCTGGGTAGCGTGGTATTCTATCTTAAAACCAGGGTTTAAGACTTATGTTCAGGCCTATATCCAAACCTATATCCAGCAGGAGACTAGTATACTCATGATGATTATGAATATGCCATAATTCTTTATCTTCGTGTCGTCTATTCCTACCTCGAATTGAACTAGCTCATGGACCGGTGCTGCCTTAGGTTCGTCTTTCATACTTAATATGGTTATATCATGCAACTTCATCTCTTGCTCCATAAAGCGCAATTTACGTTCCATTTCTGCACATCGGCACACCTCCTGTACGAAATTCCTTTGGAACAGCTGTAAATCTGGATGCATCTACAATCACAAGACTCTAATTTTAACACAACATTGAAACTAATACCATAAGAGATAAAGCTAGTGAGTTTGTGAGGCTTAGTTTATAACCCAAATACCGAAACAAATATTTGTAAATCATACAAACATTTGGTCCTGCCTGGGAATCGAACCCGAGACCTCAAGTACAGCAGTTATATACACTACTACTGTGCCACCGAGAAGTATTCACTGAATCATACAACAATGGTAACATGAAGCTGCAATTATCACTTTACGTTGAACTGGAAGAATATATTAAAACAAAATGTTCGAAACTAAAAATTCGATAAATACGTAAAATGTACTTTGAATTTAAGTTATTCCTAAGGAAAAAATATTGATCTCTTAGTCTAAGAATGCAAATAATTACATCAATAAACTGAACACAACCCATTTCTCCAAGTCTGGAAAGAACCTCGAATGCAGCCTCCGGTTGCAGGTACACGTCACAAAAAGTCATTTTGTCACTTCTCAACATACATCCCATTTTGTATCACTGAAAAAAAAATATCATATAACAATATTATAAAGATACGGTGCTGCAGGAATAGCCGACCTGGACTAGAATGATCACCTCACGGCAAACCGGCATTCCGAAATTCTTACGTAATGCTTCGTTGGTGTAGCGTTCACTGCATGTGACTGCCGATTAAAGAGGTCTCCGAGCTGATTCCAGGGATGGGCCGTAGTATTGTTAGGTTTTTCTTACATAAAATTCTTAATAACTGCCCGGAATAAATTTCATTTTTGTTTTCAGACTTTTAGCACACAACGCCATCTAGTCCCAACCCAAATAGAGCTTGTGGCATGGGTATTAGACAACCGATATAAATACATATTATACTTTTATATACTTATAGAAAACTCCGAACAAATATTTGCGAATCATATAAACATTTGGCCCAACTCGGGCATTGAACACGAGACCTCAAGCTTAGCGGTCGCAAATGCTACCACTTCGCCACAGTTAATACAGAAGTTCGACCGTGTATCATGACCGTACCTTGGAAAAACACGTTAAGCCATCAATCCCAGTTCTCATGAACGTCTATGAAACTTGTTATTGGATAGTCAGTAACCTCAAATATACTGAAACTAGTTCCATCATCGTATTTAGTTCAATATCAGAGTAGTTCACCCGGTTTTACCTGAATGTCAGTACTTCCACTGAGCGACTGGCATCGCACCTTGCGAAGGTGCGATAACTCTCGCTGTGGCAGTATGTGTCAGTGGAAAAACTGATTTTCACATGAAACCGGGTGAACTATTGCTGACTCTGAATAATCTTGGGAATAATAAAGGTCAGATTAGAAAAAAAAGTAACAGAGGTTTTCTCTTTTTTTTTACTTAAACAGTTTTCACATAAGACTTAAATTATAGTCACGAGGTAACTGAATAACGAAAATAAATAGATTAGGTGAGCGTCAACTGCGCCAAACGTACTGTCAATTTTGAGCATGGGCACTGGCTAAGCCAAAAAAAAAACAGTTTCCTATGTACCGGATGAGTTACCAGTGTGTTCTTGCGATAATTACGGAAAGATTAGAGGTCATAAATAGAGAGATGGAGGACATAAGATGAGAGTCATCAAAAGAGCATGGACGTTTGTTTTCTGGAGATCTAAATAGATACTAAAATAAGCATACATTAGGTACTAACCAGGTTTCTGTCGTCTGCCTAATAAATTATTCTGGCACAACCAGTCCAAAATTATTGAGTTCAAAACCTCAAAGTCGATTCTAATTTTAGGTCTTATATGAGAAACCGGATCAATAATCTATTTTCAAGTTTGACAGTAATACACGATCTGAATAATTCTGTCATTTAAAAAAAGATCAGAAAAAAGGTTTTAACTGTACATGAAAGTATTTAAACAGCATAGCGCTGAGGTTATATAGCATTCCCTCATGTAAATAAGGGAATGCTATATAATCTGAGCTATTATATATATATATAACAATACTTAGCCAGAATATCTTTGGGAAGTAATATATATAAATTTTATATTATATATATAATTTTTAACAATAATATATTTGTTGGTTATTATTAGTTATTAACAGTCAATCTATAGATGGATGACCAATCTTTACACGCTGACCCCTTTGAGACATTGAGATCCCTCCGTGCCTTGGAAAGTACTTTACAACCTTTTCAGCTACATTTTTAATCATCGGCGTCGTATGGAGTTGTTTGCACGACTTCACTTGAGACTCAGAATTCTGTATACAGTAAAAATATCCAAGCCAATATATTATAACATTCCATTTTGTCATCAAATACTGGATGACGGAACATTAAAAATAAACATATCCCGACAACTTTACCGGATATGGTAGCAGTGGTATACTTTGAATTTATCATCACAATCGCATACAGTAATGACGGATACATTGAATATAAATACAATGTCTTTGTAAACGAAGAGATTACATTTTTGTGGTATCCGGTAAAAAGGGTTCTGAAAAGACGGAAATCATGTATGAACAAACTTTAAGCCATCGATCCAGTTTGGCATTGAAACATCTGTGAGACTGTATGAGTGTTTCACCGTCATCCCTGGTCGTCCCGCACCGACTGCCTTCGAGGCCAGTTCCGTATAAATCTACGCATTAGAACACAATACACTCAAAATGTTTTCAAAAAGGTCTAACAGTCATTAATAATAAAATATCAATGGGTATTGTCCATGGCAATTGTATTTATTGATTGTATTGATTAATTGTATTAGATGAAATAATAATCTATAAGTGAATCGTTTATCTTTTTATAATTTTAGTTAATACCCTGTATTAAAATTGAAGGCCGTTTTTTTCCAAAAGGAATTGAAATCTAAATATACTGCAGAGAAATTAATCAGCGATATGCTTAATTATTTTTCTTTGAATAATTAACTACTAGTTTCTAGCTTATTGTACTGCACGGTTGGCCTAGTGGTTTAAGCGGTTGCCACACATGTGTCTTATGTTGTAGGTTCAAATCATTATTATTTACATCATCATTATTATTATATTATTACATTATTGGGAATTTGACTCAAACGCAAATACTACTATTATATCTTCAGGTAAACTTAAAAGAAACAAATTTTTAAAACTTTTGCGGATTACTTTTGAAAAAGACAATATAGTAGTTATCTATACTTAAAAAATAACATGTCCCGACTGACCGATTCATCATCACCGAGCGTAAACTGTTAAAGTTAGGGTTATGAAATTTGGTGAGTAGGATCGTTTTACTAAGTAGATACCCTCAAAGGATTTTTGGCATTTCTACCCCTATGGAGATAAAATAGGGGTTGAAAGTTTGTATGGAAGTCCCTCATTTTTTAAAGAAGAAATGTAAATATTTATTTTTGCGGTACTGATTAAAAATGTGTAGACATCTAATTAAGCGTTTTAAGATATTCTGCCCCTAAGGGATGAAATAGAGATTGAAAGTTTGTATACAAATCCATTATTTTTAAAGTTAGAATCTTGAAACTTTATTTTTGGGCTACTGATTGAGAAGATTAGATACGTATTTAGGCATTTCTGGATGGTCTACCCCTAAGGGAGAGAAATACGGGTTGAAAGATTGTATGGATCTCCGTCATTTTTAAGTAAGAAACATGAAACTAAATTTTTTGGGGTACAGATTAAAAATTATTAGATACGTATGTAGAAATTTCTAGATTTTCTACCCCTAAGGGAGTGAAATAGGGGTTGAAGATTTGTTCGGAGGTCCGTCATTTTTAAGTAAGAAACATAACACTTTATTTTTTGGGCTATTGATTGAAAATGAGTAGATACCTATTTAAGCATTTTTGAATATTCTACCCCTCAGGAGGTGAAGTAGGGAATGAAAGTAAAAATAAGTTAGAAATATGAAACTTTACCTTTGGGCTACTGATTAAAAATGAGTACAGACACGTACGTAGCGTAACGTAAGCGTTTCTGGATATGCTAACCCTAAAAAGTGAAATAGAGGTTGTTAGTTGATACGAAAGCACGTCGTTTTCTAAGTTAGAAAAATAAAACTTTATTTTTGGGCTACTGATTAAAAATGATGGATAAATATGTCTAAAAAACATATCCTATCCGATCCGTTCGCGGTACACGGTCAAAGTTGTTCAAAAATATGTGTACCTCGGGCAGACTTTGCAGTTAGATAAAAACAACTTAGAGGAAGAGGTAAATAGGAGAATTCAGCCGGGTTGGGCAGCGTGTGGGAAACTTTGTCGGTATTTTCATCCTCGATCTCACAGTACCTAAATACGAAAGTCTTCAATTAGTACGTCCTTAGCCGTCATGTCATACGGTGCCGAAACGAAGACACTTACGACACGGTTGTTCGACAAGTTCAAAGCCGCTCAGCATGCTATGGAGAGGGATATGCTCGGCGTTTCTCTAAGGGATCGCATCATGAATGAGATGATCCGGCAGAGAACCAAGGTCATCGACATAACCTACAGGATAAGCAAGCTAAAGTGGCAGTGGGCTGGGAACCGATAACCGTTGCGGTAAACGGGTTCTTGCGGGGAGACAGCATCTCGGCAAACGTAGTGTAGAACGTCCAAAGACCAGGTGGAATAATGATCTGCCCATAATGCATGCAAGAAGCAGAAGATTGAACCAAGTAGTGCGCCATTGAGGAGGTCCATGTCCAGCAAAGGAAGGAATTGAATTTAGATAAGTCTGGAAGTCTGTCACTTTTTAAATTAGTAGCCTGAAACTTTGCTGCTTCGGTGGCGCAGTTGGTCTCGGGTTCGAATCCTGGGTCAGAACAAATGTTCTATGATATGATGATTGTTGTATGATCCTAAAAAATATTTGTTTCGGAGTTTGGGTGTTTTATTTGTATAGTATGTATGTATTTACAAAAAAGAAGTATTTATGTATTATTATCAGTTGTTTAGTACCCATAATACAAGCTCTGCTTAGTTTGGGACTAGATGGTGTTTAGATGTCCGAAGTATTTATTTGTCTCCAGGCTTTTGATTACAAATAAATGAAGAATTTTAATAGCCTTTATTGGAATTCTAGTTAGTTTGTATTAAAGTTCTTATTAATTGCCTTTGATTAAAAATAAATAAATTAAATTATTTGTACATACATCGCTTTTAATTAAATATATATAATCAACTTTCACGCAAGCCAAGCCGCGGGCAAGAGCTGATATCTGTATAAACCTATTCAATAATTTGAAATACTAGTACTAGGAGTTTTATCTCAAGCAGGGTCAGTTTTAAAAACATAAATATTTGACAATCGATACTCTAATCCTATCAGTAACAGCTGCAATCCACATAATAAAGTAGTTGTGACATAATTATGTATAACAGATTCGTACTAAAACATGACATGTATTTAATTAGAAAATTTGTAGGCTCATACAAAACGTATTTATTCTACCTTTTATCAAGCAGAAATAAATCAACGAGCCTATACTCCATCGATTACTTGTTCCTTGCGCTCTCTTCTTCTGTTGTCTTCAAGTCCCAAGAGCTTTGCAGGCAGTAGAATAATTTACCGTTTTCCAAGTAAGTTTTGAGGTGGGCTCGCACCTCCCTAAGGATCACTGTGCCTACGTTCTCCTCGTACATTATAGACAATTGTGAGCATTACTTTGAATAGAAAAGTGAAAATGTTTTCTAACTGACATCACGCATAAAATTACATTTGGATGGATGTTTTTTGTTTTTATTTCAGACCCTACGTACTCACTGCATCTTTGTTTTGAACGATTTTTTTTCACTTTAGTCAACTATTATCAAATGAGTGGTTAAACCTTGACACATGAGGACACAGTTTTCTATTCGTTTATTTTTATTTATTATATATTTAGCAGTCAGGAGTGGATATAGTTAAAAAAAAACAATAATTTAGTAACCTAAACACATTTTAATTCAATTTTACAACAATCTACCCTCAACATATAAATTAAACATTAAAGCATCAGAAACAGAATGAAACACCAAATATGTACAGAGATACACGAAATTACTTACACAAATTATCACACTAAATAACTAGATTTTCAAATAAACAATACTTTCAGTAACACTTACAATCGCACCGATAACAACCTTT
Organism: Hyphantria cunea; assembly: GCA_003709505.1. Taxonomy (NCBI): domain Eukaryota; kingdom Metazoa; phylum Arthropoda; class Insecta; order Lepidoptera; family Erebidae; genus Hyphantria; species Hyphantria cunea. The sequence continues at coordinate 10,599 of PKRV01000007.1, read as the reverse complement.
CCGACCGACGAACGAAACACGAATGTCCCCTCTAAATATGGCGCGCGCTTTTTATAGGTTTTGGAGTTAGCCTATCAAATTTTATCTAAATCGGCCTTTCCTGATGGCGTAACGTCCTCGTCACGCTGGTAGTGGATACAGCAGCTTAAATCAGAGGCATACTTCTTGCGTCTGATCGTGTATGTTCAAGGTCCATGGGAGCTGAAGAGGATCCAGCTGAAGAATTAGTCTCATTACTTTCCTCATCATCTGTAACGTCAGGGTATATGAGAAAATAATTCGAGTGCTAATAGCATGCAAATACAAATACGGTACATGCAACCAAATAAATAAAATGTTATCTATTGAGAGCTCTCATTTCTACCATTCTCATTACCACTCTGAAGGATGTCACCGCAGGTTAGCCTCCAATTTCTGTGCCGGGAACGCAGAAGCCTCGGGGACATCTCGACTCTGTGAACTCACCAGCGAACAGCAGGCGTCCCCACTGATCGCGAGAGACTATACTCTACATGACCTCCGTCATACGAGCCCTAGTCTCTCCAGGCTTTACGCCAACACGACCCTGACGACGTGCTGACAACCATCACAAACTAAAGAGTAACAGTCATACCAATACTAGTTACCCCGGGCTTTACGCCAACACGACCCTGACGACGTGCTGACAACC
>PKRV01000873.1:270620-293501 GCA_003709505.1 Hyphantria cunea | reverse complement strand
CAAGTAATAAAGAGAATAATAAATATTTTCGGACATTTTAACACACAACGCCATCTAGTCCCAAACTAAGCAGAGCTTGTACTATGGGTACTAGCTAAAAAAATGTTTCTATACAATTAATTAGGTTTGGAGTGTCTGTTTGTAATATTAAAATAACCGGTTTATACTAAATGCATCTGCATGTATACACGTATACAAATACCAAAATAACTTTTTTTTACAATTTTTAGGTCTGCCTGTTTGTTCCGGCTAATCTCTGAAACAGATAGACTGATTTTGACGGGACTTTCGCTGGCGGATAGCTAGCTTTGCCCCGCGGTAGTTGAACCAGGGGGTGATTGATGCCCTGGGTTGGTATCATTTACCATTGGGAGTGCTCCGAGGAATTGTTCAGGCTGATTCCTGCCGCCTCTTTCCGACATCGTCCTTCGCGACAGAAATATCATCCCCATCATCTTGATGGTTGGCACTCTACAACTGTGCGCTTTTCAAGGAACTTTCTGCCTCGCACAACAAAACTGTGCAATAAACTGTCGCCTGCGGTATTCCCGGACATATACGACCTTCAAACCTTCAAGAAAAGAGCGTACTCCTTCTTAAAAGGCCGGTAACGCACTTGTGACGCCTCTGGTGTTCAATGTGTGACAAACTATCGTGGGCTTAAGGTGTCATTAGATATTTACACAAAAACTTCTTTGTCTTATAGTTAAGGTAAATTATTAACAAACCATTGTTAACAAAGTAATGCGTGACGATTATTAAGGTAATTTAATTAGTATTGATTTTTATCAGTATCTCGACTATGGTTTGTCATGCTCACTAAATTGTCATTGCTTGCAGGCTCGTCGGATGGGCGGGATCAAATCGATTTCTACAAGTCTTCGGTTAAACGTACCTATTTAAAATCTAAAATCTTTACTTCACTTTTCAATATACAATACCAATAAAATTTACGATAAGATTTACGAGAACTAGAAAGATTGCGATAATATGAAGCCTTATTATGGAAGAGCTTTCCCTGCCAGCCGGATCAGCTATTTCTGCCAATGTCAAGTATTTAATGTCTTCAATTCTACGTCTTCCAAGTCTTCAAGTCTTCGTCGTGATGGAATTAATGATAAAAAATATAAAAAATGTGGATGACATGAAATGGGGACCGTCTTTCGCAAAAACAAAAACATCTTTGATATATTTTTTAACAAAAGACTTGCTTTTAGAATATTTTTTGAAAAAGCATTAGAAAACAATCGCGGCCATTCTACGCTAACATTGTAAATAAACAGCAAGACGCCACCACTTATAAGAGGGTTTATTCAATTTTAACGTTTTTAAACCTAACCAGTTCAAGAGTAGAACATTAGAAAGTAATAATTTAAATCATTATTCGACGTTAAAAAGTACCTTTGAGTACCTTATTACAAATTAAGTTATTTTGTTCCGGCAGCTTCTCCCGTGTAAAAAAATTTTAAAAGGCACATAAACTACAATTAAATTAAAATCTTGACTGCACAGTTTGTCTTAGTGGTCTAAGCGCTCGCCACGCCGCCGCTTTCCATTGCACCAAGTGTTGTGGGTTCAAATCTCACATAGGACAATATTTGTGTGACTCACAAATTATTGATCCAAGTCTGGGTGTTATTAGAGTCAGTTTCATGTGTGTTTCTAAAGCCCCCCACGATACAAGATGTATATTCCTAGTGCGGGAGTTATCTTTAAGAAAAAAAGGAGATACAAAGATTATATCTGTCATTAACTTCTTATTTTCTGGGAATTTTAGAAATTTTACAATCTTTTCATGTAAATTTGAGACAATTCGTTGACGTTTACTATAATTTATTACAGCAAAAACACGCGATTCGGAATCTTAACCTCCGTCATTGCAATCATAGATAAGCGTTGACATCGATGCATTTTGGAAGTTATATTAAAGTATACCTTTATGAGTTGAATTTTGAAAAAAATAAAGAAAATCATACCATCATTAAGCAATCAATATTTTCTTTTTTANAAAAACACGCGATTCGGAATCTTAACCTCCGTCATTGCAATCATAGATAAGCGTTGACATCGATGCATTTTGGAAGTTATATTAAAGTATACCTTTATGAGTTGAATTTTGAAAAAAATAAAGAAAATCATACCATCATTAAACAATCAATATTTTCTTTTTTAAGCAATCATCTACTCATGTTTAAATAATGACTAGTCTGAACTTGAATAAGTTCCAACATTACTAGAGCAGTATCAAACAAGAATTTTACTTTACTTTTATAATGTTTATTTTTTCTTAAAATTGTGAAGCAAAAGAAGAAACATTTCTATTAGTGTTAAATGTTTGATAAGCACTTGCAAAGGATTGAATTTAATGAAATACTTTTTATTTTATAGGGACTGCTGACGGCATTTCCCAAATTAAAAGTATTGCAAGGTTTTTTAACATTTTATGACATTTCGTTAAACATCATAAAACATGGTATGGCAGGAAAAAACGAAAATAAACATTTAAAACTATTTTAAGACTAGAAGTCAGGATAACAGGAAAGCTAAATATTATCTTACCTGAGGTAGACTGGTTCCAGTTACAAGTAAACACTCTGAGGAGGTATAAAAGACATTACAAAGTGCCCACAAGGCCCGGATTAAACAAAGCTCAGTTAGCTGATGTAAGTATAAATTTTTCTATGTTTTACTATATTTAAAAGTAAATATCTTTCTTATTTTAGAGGTATAATTTTTATTTTTCTTATTTACAGGCTATCCAAAAACATTTCAAGACGATACCTGTGAATGAAAAGGAGATAATGACCTATTTCATTTACATGGTGAAAACAAATGGTAATAAATTAGACCAGAAAAATGGAATGCACTCTGACTCAGTCTAGATTATATTGTGACTGTATAATTTATAGATGAAGTGAGTAGTTCTAGATTAGTATTAAGCGATTTATTAATTAGATCCCATTTTAGTCTCTATAATTTTCAATCTGCATTCTACATAAATATAGATTGAGAATCAGTTCCAAAATAATATTGAAGTATATTACTTCATGCCAAAATCATAATATATTAACTTAACATTATGATGAATGAGTGAATGTTATAAAAATGTATTCTTTGATTATTCCACATCACTTGTTGCTCTAGCTGATGAACTAATCTATTTATTTCCATGTAGTTAGGTAATATTTTCTGTATATTAAATCCTTTCAGTATCCAATGTAATGATTTATTAGATGAGGGTAATGCAATTGCTAATGTAATACTGTTAAGAGAGATTATAATAACAGGAAATTGTAAAATGTAAATTTATTACATTTTCTTAAAAAAAAGAAAAAAAAAAAACCTCGGCTTCTGCACAAACATCTTCTTCGGGTATATTATCAAGTTCAAGTGTGGCTTGGTAATCAATAGACCCAAAAGACTGGGGTTGGATGTTGATTGATAATGCATTAGAACCTGTCCAAACTTTACTTCCGGATCTATGTCAAGGGTCTGATATTCAATACATTTATGATGAGCTCAGAAATGGAATACTTTATCTTTTGAAGTCGGAGCTATAAGTCAGTTAAAATTCAAATTTATTTATATTCCAGCCTATGTGCAGTGTACCGGAACGATGCTTATGGTTTGACGACTTCTTGTAGTTCTGATGTAACAGCTGTTAGATGTAAAGTCTCTTAGTGAAAGTAAAACAAAGCAGATATACTGTGCCGCCTTGAAACATCTATTGTTACAGGAAAATAAAAATAAATACTACGATAAGATATTTTATTAATAAAATACAACATCATCTCACAACCGAACAAACTAATTAAATATCAAGTACACTTAAGGCAGTTTTACATATCGACACATCGAATAGTAGTGTGACCGATCGTCTCTATACTTTTCAATAATATTTATGACTTACTTGTTCGAGTGTAAACTTTCAGACGATAACATGTAAAAAGAAATTCTACGTGACGAAGTTACCCTTATACGTAATAATGGCATTAATATTGAGACATGCTTGGAATGGATATGTATACTTATTCGAGGATCTAGTCGGTAAGTTTCATTAACGAATGGCATTCAAGAAAATTATCTTTGAACTATATTTTAAGTGTTTTCTGTGTATATTTTTTTTTAATTTACAAAAAAAAGTATATATGTATTATATCGGTTGTCTAGTACCCATAGTACAAGCTCTGCTTAGTTTAGGGCTAGATGGCGTTAAGTGTTAAATGTCAATAAAAAAAAATGAATAATAATTCTAGTTGTCATGCCGTGCGAGAGTACCTTCTTCGATAATAAAATAACAAAATTAATGGCATTTTTAACGTTAATTACTATACGTCAACCTTTCTACTGCTATACAAATAGTAAAAGTTGGTAATAAAACTCGGCGCCATAGAAAGTGAAGCTCTATTAAAACATTGTCTAAGAGACATTGTAATAGGTACCTACTTTATAAATTATACTATATCTCATATACATATTAATATAGGCTAGAAAATACACAAAATATGTAAAAAGCGGTATGCCTATAATAAAATAAACGTTTTAATCAGATCTTAATTTAAAGAAAACTCAGAACTGTTTACTTTTAATAGAAATTCAATTTCCTGTGGGTTTCACAGGAAATCTCGTTTTGTTTTCCTAAAGTCTTATTAGGGGTCTATTAGAATTTTACCGTTAACTAATTCTTGACAAATAAATTAAAAGAAAATTAGGAACCAACAGTAATAAATTTGAAAAATACCCCAACGGTTATCGGTTCTTTCGCAAATGTGGCCAGCTCACTTCCACTTCAGCTTGCTAATCCTGTGGGTCATGTCAATGACCCTAGTTTTTTGTCGGATCACCTCATTTCTGATGCGGGCACCGTCTCTAGATATTTTATACTCTCAATTTAGGCGACGTACGGCACACGCGTAACGTCGCCCCCTCGCGGGTGGCCTATGAAGCGGATGGGGGGGAAAATCCCTCCCGCCTACTGGTAAAGGATAGGTATGTATATGGTGTAGATAATCTTTAAAAGTTCGAGGTAAATATTTTTTCGAGTACTTACTTTCATATTCATTCAATTTTATATAAATACTCAAAAAGTTAAAACGATCTAAAACATTAGAAAACGATAAGACGTAAGTACATATTTTTAATATTGAGTTGATCATCAATTCAGAGTTTTAACTTTTTATTGAAAATTAAAGGCTATATATTTATGCTCTTTTCTCAGTAACAATAATTTTTGTTGTTACTGCTAATGTTTCAAATCAACTGTATATACACTTTTCTCACGTGCTGCCTTATGGACTTATGTAAAATGTTTTTAAAGACTTATTCAGATTTATTAGTTTCGAAAACAAGGTGAATTTAAAAACCAATCATTGGCAGCAAATCTGTAATATGTTCATAAAAATACATTTAGTAAAATATTTATGAAGCGACTCCCGTTTATTTTGTATTAGTAGATATAGATATCTTAGATCATATGACACTGCAAGGTATATTATGGACCTACTTAACGCACCATTAAAGATACACAGATATTCTCGCGAAGTTTTTTAGAACATTTCTTTCATACATAATTTTTGGACATGTAANTTCCCCCCCATCCGCTTAGAGGCCACCCGCGAGGGGGGGCGACGTAATGCGTGTGCCGTACGTCACCCACCTTGAGAGTTTAACATCAGACGACGGAGCCCGCTTCAGTGCGGGCTGGCGCTGGGAGGGGTCCAGATGGCGTAAGAAAGCGGTTCCCGGATCTCTCCCGTGTCAGGCGCAGAGTGGCACACCGTGGTGGTTTAGTGGGTAGTCTGGCGAGTCAGTCAGGAGTCCCACACAAAGCGATCCTCCTGTGCCCGCGGGGGGGGAGCGACGTGCGTAAAGGCATTTCAACAGGTCAAAAAAGAAAAAGATAAAAAAAAAAGTGGGACGCCGGTATTCTCACTCACTAGGTAAAACATAGTGCAAGAGCTGTTTCACACCGGTTTTGTGTGGGGCCGCGGTATTACTCCGGTCGAGTCGGCCCGTTCAAGATGAAGCGTGGCTCTCCCGGGGTGACTCGTACGTAACTCGATCCAACTTTCAAATATTACGATAAACAATGTATTAAAATATTATACTCATACCTACTGTACGCATAAAGACTCATTTTGTACTTTACACCATACACCAGTTAATAGGTTTTTGTAATTTTTTACAGTTTTCCAATTTCAGTATATCAACGGAGAAACAAAATATGAATTTATTTCACAGGCAATAATTTTTAGTTACTATTTAGTATTAGTTAGAGTTTACCTCTTGTAGTATTGTTTAAAGATGTTATCTGTATGCCTTCTAAATACCGCTCGTAACGTGATGTAAAGCGTGAACAAATGGCCTATGGAAGGTTTTAGTGAGTCAACCTTAAGGCCATGTTTACACGCCTGCGAGGACTTGGCAGTCGCTCACAAACTACAATCTTTCACAAGCACTCGTGCTGTTTACACGCCTGCGAGGACTTGGCAGTCGCTCACAAACTACAATCATTCACAAGCACTCGTGCTGTTTACACGCCTGCGAGGACTTGGCAGTCGCTCACAAACTACAATCACTCACAAGCACTCGCGCTGTTTACACACCTGCGAGTACTTGGCAGTCGCTCACAAACTACAATCATTCCCAAACACTCGTGCTGTTTACACACCTGCGAGGGCTTGGCAGTCGCTCATAAACTACAATCATTCACAAGCACTCGTACTGTTTACACACCTGCGAGGACTTGGCAGTCGCTCACAAACTACAATCATTCACAAGCACTCGTGCTGTTTACACACCTGCGAGGACTTGGCAGTCGCTCACAAACTACAATCATCACAAACACTCGTGCTATGTTTACATGCCTACGAGGACTTGACAGTCGCTCACAAACTACAAACGCTCGCGAACGCTTCCTTTGACCAAAAACCGACACCGAGGCAGGTCGGCTTCAAGACAACCTCACGCAACCCAAACTACATAGCCTGTTTACACGCTTGTGTTTGTCCAGGAGGGTTGTCGAGGCGGGCTATGCGTATAAACGCACCATTAAAGATACACGGATATTCTCGCGAAGTTTTTTAGAACATTTCTTTCATACATAATTTTTGGACATGTAAGGGAAGCGCTCAAAAGGAACAATTTGCCTTTTTGCATAAAAACATGCACATTTTTCATAGATATTTAGCCCCTTTTGGTCGTAGCTTGATATATGTAGTCTATAGACTTGATGGATGAATTAACTAGGTATCTAACACTGAATTGTTCTAATCGAACCACTTCCTCAGATTAGAGTATTCAAACCAAACCAACAGAATCTTGAGTTTTATAATATTTAGTATAGATTAAGATGTTGAATGATGAAACATTATTTAGTGCCATCTACATTAGTAAGAGAACATCTCTATGTTTACTTTTCCTTATTTTAGTTCTAGATAAATAGATAGATGGCTCTTTACTAAAAATTACNAAATTGATGCAGATTTCAACCAGTAATACTTACAACATATGACAGTATTGCTGCGTTGTATGCCGACACTGGTTCTCTTCGCAAGAACCTATTTTATTTATTATATTAGATATTAGAAACAGTTCACAACGAATGCACTAAAATACATTTGTTTCTTATAATTCTAAAAGAAACAATTTTTACGTATATTTTAAGGACTATGTCTTTTAGTTAGGAGGAATCCGTGTTATTGATAAATGGCCCTAAGAAATTAATTTTTCGTTGTGCTATAAACATTAATGACACGGAAAAAATTGGTATGATTTAAAATATCACAATCATAAATTATATCACCTTCTCTATTTGTTTATCGAACAATAATTAAGNTCCTTATTTTAGTTCTAGACAAATAGATAGATGGCTCTTTACTAAAAAGTTACTTCTTTACTTAACGTTTTTTACCATAGGTATATCATAATCATCAACAACTACCTCTAACAGTCCACTGCTGGACTTAAGACTCTCTTTAGGAAAGAAGTTAAATGTTCCTACTCTGATAAAAAGAAAGAAAAAGTCGTTTTGAATTTTCGAAAGAATTGGAAAACCAATAGATCTTTTTCTATGGAATACCCCTTGGGAGAGGCTTGTGTCCAGTGACCTACAGCGGGCTGATGATGATGATAAAAATTTTAAAGAGAGAAAATAGATGTACTTAATACAGAATACACTAATGAAATATGAAGTCTTTATCTATTTAATACTAGCTGAGTATATGTACCACAATCACCGCGGGTAAAACCGCGAAGGCAAAGTTAGTCTAAAAAAGTAGCCTAAATGAAATCCCGTTAAAATGGGTTCAGCTGTTCCAAAGATTAGCCGGAACAAACAGACAGACAAACAAGTGAAAATTGGAATAAAACATATCTTGGTATATTACCGTTTATACATACGTATATGCATTTAGTAGAAAGCGGTTATTTTAATATTACAAATAGACACGCCAATTTTATTTATTTGTATAGATATAATTTATTTTTTATAGATTACTAGGTTTTGCCCTCGGCACCACTCGCGTTAACATTGGTTATCAGTGCAGTGAATAGTAGCCTTTATCCTTCTTCGAGAATCAAAGTATCTTCACGCCGAATTTCATTGAAATCGGTGTAGCGGTTTAACCGTAAAAGCGTAACAGACTAAGAGTTTGTTCTTTCGAATTCGAATTAGTAAAGAAAAGTATGGATATTTGCATATTATTCAAATTTTTTATCACAAGATAAGTACATAGTAATCGTGGTCTGAGCAATTACGTTCTAGGGACGCCCATAAAACTAATTGTATGGCCAGACACACCTATTATCATTTTAAATTACTGCATTTATTTGCCTAACGGAACACATGAATAAATACATACATTTACTTCGAGACACGAATTTGAATGATTAAATGAAAAACAAATGAAGAGTTCTTATTGTTGCATTAAAGATATTAAACTTTTTAAAATACTATATATATTTAAATAAATAAGTAAAAATAGCCTTTATTTCCTGTAGCCTGCTTTACACTTTTTTTTAAATTGATAATTAATTAAATGATATCTGATCAAGTAGCACTTTGGGCAAACAGGTCAGGTTATCTTCTGACATAGGCCTCTTCTAATTCACTCCACTGGTTTCGGTCTAGCGTAGTTCTTCTACATCCATTTGGCGGATCGTCTTTCCATCTTTTTACCGGTTTTCCTCTAAATCTCTTCCCATACTTGGGTTACCATTCCGTAACTTTTCTAGTCCATTTCTCTGTTTGCGATCTCCACATGTCCATTACCATTTCAATGACCTTGTTTTTATTCCTATATCAGCCACTTTGGTTATTTATCTACTACTATTATATATATTTGCAGGCTTTAAAAGAATGCGTGACTAGATAGATGAATAACAGTTTTTTCATCATATCCATAAAGGTTTTATTGAACGCTAGCCACTCGGCCCGGTTTCGCACATAAAATTATGTGATTCTCGTTTTTTTTATGGAATACGGGGCGAACAAGTAGACTTATCGCCTGATGGTCAATGATGAAATGGCGACCGCAATACCAGAGGCGTCACTAGTGAGATACCTGCGTTTGGGGGATGGGGAAAGGTAATGGGGAAAGGGAATGGGGAGGGTTGCGGTATGGGCCTCCGGTATCCTCACTCACTTGCGCTGTTATACACCGGTTTTCTGTGAGGCCGTGGTATCGCTCCGGTAACGAAGGTCCATTCGTGTCTAAAAGCGGCTCTCCTACTGCAATATACAGTACCTGGATGACCGAGCTTTGTCCGATATTTTTTGTTTGGTAATTTAACAAAATGAATCTCAGCTAGATCGATTTATGGCCTCCAAAATCCATACATACTAAATTTAATGAAAAGCATTGTAGCCGTTTCCGAGATTCAGATTAATATATTGTATTGTAATACATTATAATGTCTTATTTATACAATCCACTATATTTTTTATTTTAAACAATTCGTTAATTTTCAACTGTAAATTCTAGAAGTTAAAATTTAGTGCTAAATTTAAATCTAGGTGCAATATACTCGTACGTATAGTTAGGTTTCTTTGGATGCCCTCAGTACGATCTTCAACTATTCGAAGAAATAACTTCTCAAAGTTAAAGCGTACACCTGGTCTACACTTTCATTAATTATATTTAATTAAACAATTGTATAATAAAAGTTTGCTAATCATTCCAATGTAATATTGAGAACGACAAAGACTTTCGAATTAATTTCAAGTAAGCTTTGTGTCTTTGTAAAACTTTGGAAAGAATATTATGAAGTGATATTAAGGTGTCATAGTGTTATCATTTAGTTAGAAAACATCGGTACAGGTGTTATTTGATAGTTTTTAAAGGCACTGAAAGTGCCATCAGCTTAGAGAAGATTCGGAAAATTTTTGTACATTCAAATAAAGTTTCACTGCCTCTGTAGGGCAATGGTAGCGTATGCGATAGTTGTCCTTGAGGTCTCGGGTTCGGTACCCGGGTCCTTAAGGACAACTATGCCAAATGTTTGTATGTTCTGCAGATATTTGTTTCGGAATTTGAGTGTTTTCGATGTATAATATGTATGTATTAACAAAAAAGTATATTGTATTTATCTCAGTTGTTCAGTACCCACAACACAAGCTCTGCTTAGCTTGGGACTAGATGGCGCTGTGTGTTAGGTGTCCGAAATATTAATTATTATTTATTATAAAGTAAAAGGACATTTAAGCGCCATTAAATGAAGACTGATTGAATTATGAAATAAGTACTAATTCTGCATCGCTCTATTAAAGTACCAAAGATGTAAAAAGCATTTCTCCATGCATAAGTAAGTAAAAATACAATATATGTGCTTCATTGTTTGAGTGAATTCTTCATTATCATTCATTTTTTCTTCATTGCTTCATTCTTCATTGGGTGTTTTCTATGTATAATATGTATGTATTTACAAAAAAAAGTATATAAGTATTAATATCAGTTATCTAGTACCCATAGTACAAGGTCTGCTTAGTTTGGGACTAGATGGCGTTGTGTGTTAAAATGTCTGAAAATATTTATTTATTTATAATATATATATATATAATCTATAATTCTGCTTATATGAGTTCAGAGTTATCCAATTATTATACATTATTACTTCCAGTTTAAGAAAATGAATGTTCAGATTCGTCTTCTCGATTACTTTCGCGTGTAGGCCGCGAAAATATTGAAAAGTAAATTAGGCCAAGACACACTGTCATGTACATTAATGAAATTCATAAATTCATGAGCATGGCACACTGGATGTGCCATCAAATATTCAACACCGGTTCGCTCGTGTGTAATCAGAATATTAAAAATGTTCTTTGTATGTGGTATGTTATGATTTATGCTCTTGATGACTTCTAAAGACGTCTTTGAGGCGCGTTTTTTTCTGAAGGTATACTCCTGAGAAATGTGTTTTAGTCGATACAAACTGAATCGAGAACGTACATTCTTAAAACATAATTTAAACATCGTATCAGTACTCGATCTAAGATCTTGGCGGTAACTTAAATTTACTCCGTCTTCTTTAAAAAAAACAAAAACAAACAACAACCCATAATGTCCCACTGCTGGGCTCGGGTCTCCTCTCAGGAGAGGGTTAAGGCCATACGTCCCCACGCTGGCCAAGTGCGGGTTGGGGACTGGCAAGAATACGTTGTGGCTACGTAAATCTTTCCGTTGGATGTTTTTAAGCCGCCCGAAGGCCTCCAACTATGCTTCACGACTGTTATCGTATGATAACAACCGGGACCGACTGCTTAACGTGACCTCCGAATCACGGAGACGCTCATGGTAACATGCCACCAGCGGTCACCCATCCAGGTACTGACCGCGCCATCGTTGCTTACCCTCGATGATTGTTTCTAATCACCGAGTGCAACTGGGCTATGAGCGCCACAACACACAGTCTTCTTTAGCTGATATATTTTAGCAACTTAGTTCAGTTTACTGGTGTTTGACTCTAACTGTTAGACCATGCATTCCTCAATTACAAGCGATGTACCTTTCATACCTCCAAAAGATCGAGCGTCACATTTGCAGCTTATGCCACAAAATATAGTATTTTCGTTTTATGCAACCTGTATTGATTGATATACTACCTAATTATTACTTCTTTTTTGTACAGACAACCCAAACTCGGCAACAAATTTTTGCATACAAAGCATTTGGTCCATCCAGAGATCTTAGCACAGTAGTTGCATATGATAATACTGCTGGTCGTTTGCCCCTTATACCATAAAAAAACTTACCTAAACGTTTACATGTAGAATATATGTACCCTTGAATGTATGTACCTAATGTATGTACCCTTTTTCGATTATCTAATTGAACCTCTATTACTAAAAGACTATTAAAGGTCAGTAGATTAACTACTATAACGATAATATATATATATGGAGGACTTAAGAGAGTTACATAACACCTTCTTATAATAGCTAGTTCCCCGAACAATCATCTCAATATTTGCTCGTAATATAATACAAATGGCTTTCCGAGAAATCCGGACAGAGTGTCTAGTGGTAATAATGATATAAACCAAGGAATAGATTGTAATGTTTGTCCTAGAACATGAATAAACATCCTCATATACGTTATTTGCTGTAAATATATTCCAAAATGTTGTATGTATAGAACACAAATGTTTACACTAATGGGACGTCGGAGCTGTCCCTACTCTAGAGTTAGCTAAATACAATCATTTGAAAAAAGGTCACAACGGTAAACATTTATTACGTACAAAACTACTTGTGTCTAAACACACGATCAATTTGAAGCTGGAATGTCTATTTTGGTCCCTAATTCCATTGAAGTCTTTTCAATTTACTTAAAGTAATGAAAGAAAAACGTAACTACCTCGGAACAATTTCCACTACGAGCTCTTTTTCTGAGATATGTTGAAGTGTTTTCTAGTAAATACTGCTGGAGTTTATTCTATTTATCTGTACTGGACAAGAATAAAAATTATCACTATATTTTATAGTCGGTTTTTTAAAAATGACGACTTCAATTAGTCCAGTCAAATTAGAGATAAAATAGGGATTATCTTGGAAAGTGAAGCGAAACGCATTTTGTTTTTGATGAAGTAAAGCACAAAAGCTTATTTTTGAGTTGTCGTATCATGAGGAGTTTTTTTGGGGGCCAGGAGGGAAGGAAAAACGGTGTTTTCGCTAGAACTCTGCGAATTTTTTGTTAATGAGATTTGTGATCTCTCATTTTGTAATTTTGTAGGTATTTTTAAGCTCTACCACTTTAACCCCACCGAAACTCAATAGTTTTCCAGTTCATCTAGTTTTAAGGAGGAAAAAATCCAATGTTTATGGTTTTTCGAAAATATCTCGTTTCGATGAATAGATAGAGATTTTAACTTCTGAAAAAGTTGTAGAACTTGAAAAGATGAAGAAAATGGCCCCTTATATGATTCAATTAGTCAAAACATTTCCTTATACGGTTCTGCCGTGGAGCGAGATGCGCATCGGGCCGTCTTCATCCTGTTTTTTGCGTCTGTCCTTTTTCCTATACATGCAATCAATAAATGACTACTATCAAACTTGTAGACAATTAAATTACCTACCTGAAACTGCAGGTTGCTTTAATATTAATTGCTAATTGCGCCCAGTACAGACAGAGCCCGAAAGTCACGATACGTATATACCGATATATTCATTGTAACTGAAGAAATCACTCGTTAAATTTAACTGGAGTAAATGATGCAAACAATTTGAATATTATATATTGCGAAATACATAAATATTTATTTAAATGTCGAATGTAAATTACAATTATGAAGATTTTGGAAGTATTAAATATGAAACTTCTAATATATGATGTAAAATGTCTTAATATTGTTTAATCAGTCGTGGGCTTAAGGGTCACAGTCGTGGGCTTAAGGTGTCATTAGATATTTACACAAAAACTTCTTTGTCTTATAATTAAGGTATATTAAAAAAAAAAGTTGGAAGTAATGCGTAACTATTATTAAGGTAATTTAATTAGTAGTGATTTTTATCAGTATTTCGACCATGGTTTGTCACGCTCACTAAAATGTCATCGCCTGCGGTGTCGTCGTGGGGCGAGTCGTTTCTTTCCCTCTGATATGGCGGGAGAGATGATGGCAGGTCCATGCGTCACACTCGTGAACGGGTGCTGCTTGGGGTGACTGGTCGGCCTAGTCAACGATGCTTTAGCTAATACTATTAATTTGGTTCGTTCAACTGCAACTCTAGCCTCGTAATCGAGGCACGAATTACTTTAACAGTAGAATGAATGTAAGTAGATATGCATCTTGAATGATTTCTATGTTTAAGTTCAGACCTTTAATGGTATCACTGAGTGTTTTTTGTTTTTTTGGCGTCTGTTTGTGTCGATCTATGATTTTTATCTATAGCTTCAATTAAAACGTTTATAAATGTCACTCAGTGCCTTAATTGGAATAAATAATTTTGAATTTGAATTTATTGTGAAATAGAAAAATATGTATTTTAATGTTCAAATGGTATCTAAATATAGCATTGTTATATGTTTGATTATTGTTTAGTAAAATATGAAAAAGAAAAACATTTATTTAAATGTTGCAATTCAATTCATTGCTGGTATTTTTGCAAAATCCAGGAGCTCCAGGAACGCATCAGCGGCTTCTGGGGTCCCCTCTGCCGTACCTCATGAGGTACATTTCATCTTATAAATAAATAATTTTAGTTGTTCTTGGTTATTATCATCATGCCTATTCGGCATGTAAATGAACCTTCAGTGTTGTCCAAATACAGACATATTTTTTGACTCCCATAGCGTAATTTTATGACATATTTATTTACATTTAAATGTTAAAGACTAATTTTATAGTTCGTACGTAGAATTAAGCTTGTTTTCTGTTCATTTTTTTTGTAGTTAGATTTTTTTAATATATATAATAAAATAAGTACAGAAATAATCGATTGGGTGAAAACTGTAATGCTTATATTTTAATTAATAAATAGAATTGAATTGAATTGCAAAGACGTAATCAAAGACAGTTACATATAAACGATCGATATAAACGTAGGGCTCGCCTAATGGCACAGCATCAATATATCTGCTGATGATAATCGAATCATAAGAAATTGAACAAATCAATTTACTTTGATAAAGGAGTTACATAAATTTATTGAAATGAAAATATGAGTGAATATTGAAGGTTAGGTGGCAGGAATTTATTATTCGGATTTTTTGCTTGTCGCAAGCATTTATGGGTCTTCGGTTCTTTCAATGAGGGTTCCGTAACATGAAGTAATTGAATCTTTGTTAACAGCCAATGAACATACAATAGTTCATTATGTTGGTGCTTTTACACACTGATGAAGTGACAGAAATACCGAATCCCGACCTGACTGAAGGTGTTATGAAAATGAAAGGCACTTTTGAGGACTTTATTGGAATAAGACACTGAGATATCGCTGACATAATATAAACACGCATTGTAGGCAGAATCTAGCGAGATCATTGTAAGTTGACAATCTTAATATATCTGCGGGTGTCCATGGGCGGCAGTAATCTCTTACCACCAGGCGATACGTCTGTTCGTTTGCCACCTATATAAAAAAAACTGCTATCCCCTGTTCCGAAGCTTTTTCGTTGAATGTTTCAACTATTCCCTGTTTATTAAAATAAACGCAATGCCATATTATATTATATTTATTTAAAGATCGCAATGGCATATTATATTATATTTATTTAAAGATCTTCAGATATTGAACGCGAATATCGTAATTTCAAAGTGGACCGTAAAAATGAAATAAATGGGACATTACCGATCTAGAGCTAAGATAATACTTTAGAAACTAGACTTCAGAAATGCCATTAAATTTTCAAAGACTTTTGTCCCCAGTAGCTCAAACCTTTATAATTTAATACAGGAGTTCTATAAGTCCGCAAACAATTTACTTGGTCAAGTCTCCGTCCTGCCTTAAGGGCACGAAACATACAATTTGCCAATAATTTATTAGAGCCTAAAACAAGCAAGAAATAAGCAACAAAACTCACGTGAGCGACGAATTGGCTGCAAAGGGAAACGAGAATCCCATTAGGTATGCCAAACAACTTTTTTTATTAGAAACATGTTAAATAAGACTCAAGGAAGTGGCGTACGTTTATTTAGGACTAGCCAAATAACCTAACCTAACAAACTTAAAGAAAGTGTCGACAAAAATTTGCCAATTTAACTTTGAACTTTATTGCTTCAGCAGAATAGTATGTTTTGTTTTAAGAGCAATTTTAGGGTTGGAAATTTAATTTGGTAAGCCATTATCGGGTAGAATTAAAATATAAGTAGCGAGCGTCGTCGTATCTATTGGAGACATGTTTGATTTATTTGTAGATGCTTCCCGTTTTGTTGATATATCCATTCTGTTGCGTGTGTCTCTGTTTCGTAGAAATTGACCAATCTAATAGGACTATTTTATTTTTTCTTCCTTGCATCGAAATCTATTTATGTATAATTCTCGTGTAAGATTTTGCTCACGATGTACTTACTCCAAGACTATCAAATCGATTTCAGGTTTTTTTATGTCTTGCCCCGCCAAAATGACTCTACTCTGCCTGATGGAAAACATAAGCAGTACCCAAGAGTGGTGGTCACCATACTTATTGCGAATGCAAACAATGCAACCATGCAGCAAGGTGACCCACACCATGGCCGCCTAGTGATACTTCTACATAATTGGGCCTCCGTCTTGCACTCACCAACGAAACGCGACAGCATGAACGCTGTCATTTTACTTTGATCTTCTGTGCGAGGGTAGTACCGCCCCGGTTGAGCAAGCCCGTTCGTACTGAAATCAGCGTGGCTCTGCTACCTTGCGTGGATTGTTTAGCTAGCGTACGTGAGATAGAATAGTTAACATCGCGCTTAGACCTAAAGGAACCGAGTATGATTGAAGAGATGCATACGATTTTGCGTGGGTTAACTAGTAAACTATAAAAATAAAGGATAATCATATAAATCCTGTTACAAAAGTCAGTTTATAATACCTTTGTTGTGGAACGGGTCTCATGTTCCGCCAACACAAAGGGAGGATCCTCCGACCAGGCGAGGTGATCACGCCTGGCGGGCCATTGCCCAACGGTTGATGTTGGGAAGTTGTATATATGCTAATCTACGCGAGAAATTCTATTTCGCGATTCAGGATTGGCAGTTTCTTAGTTTCCTTCGTTACTCCGTAGTTCGACGTTGTTTTTCTGTTTTGCGTTGTATGTGGAAGTCGCTACACCTTCGCATGAAAGAAAAATATGGATACCAGAGGCCCTTAAAAATACTCCCTTACAACAAACGTGTTTTTTTTCTCGATATTGATAACGACAACAGGTAGACGCTTGAAATGTATGGATAATGGTACGGAAACCTACCTACACGAGTTCGACTCGCAATTGACCGATTTTTCATACTAACAAACTATAGCATAAATATAGACTATGGGGTCTGTATTTATGCCATAGCTTGTTGTGTGAACAAATAACAATATTCTATTATAAACAATATTGTTGTTCACGCATAAAATTCGTGTAACATAGTACATATCTAAACAAATAGGGGTAACAGGACGGGCTTAAAATAATAAAATCTGTTCGTTTAACCTGAGCGTTGTGGGTAAGTAGTATGCGTTGGTGCGGGAGCGCTTGAACGGGCTAGTTGCTTGCCTATATAAGGCTGCGAATTGAAGAATTTATCAAAACCTGTATATAAATCTCTGTGTTTAATTTGTTCACACGAGGATCAACAGAAGTGAGTCACCAACATACTGAGTAGTGACACTCGGGAAGTCCGAGTAACAGTTAAGCTGTCTTGGAAATAAAGGACAATGACGAAATAGTCGTTGATAGAATTCCCAAGCGTCTATAAAAGTCATAATTACAAATGTGAATAAAATAATTTCTTACGTTTTTTAAGGTACGTTTAAGATCTGTGCAAATCTAGGAAAAATATCATTTTTAATGAGAAAACATTTGATTAAAAATGATTTGACATGTCATTGGAATATGAGGTAACGATAGTTCCGCTGAATGTTGCCACATGGTAATAAATCTTCTCCCAGTTACATACATGAACGTTTTGCATTTAAATAAGTAATACACGTTACACACGATTTATATTGTAATAATCTGAAATTTTGTTTTATTGCAAAGACTAACGTGTTTTTTATTTATTTATTTTTTAAGCCCAATTATTTTCTGAATACATTACACTTACACTGTTTTATGGACTACGATTCTTTCTGTTACCTACCTACTTTGGATTTTGTTGTGCACCGATTGGTTGTTGATATTGTTATTAGGGACGATGAAGAATATACTAGATAAGAAAATATTGTTGTTTTATTTTCTAAACATGCTTTTCTTCTATTAAAAAAAATGAGCAGATACTCTAACTGTAGAGGATCACCACTGTCTTTATGCCACGCATCTATAGTTTAGTGGTTTCTAGAGTCTGCTTTTTAAGCGAGAGGCCCCACTTTCATTTTTCGCAGAGAACAACCATTTTGTGTGCATTGTAAACTGTTTCTTATTTGGTTAAGACCTTGCAGGCTCCTCATCTGACTATCTGATAAAAAGATGATCCCATGGTGTAAAGGGCACGACAAGTGGATGGTTCTGGTAACTAACTATCTATGGTGATTATCGTCAAAAAATCTAATCAGAAACTTAAAGGTGGTATAGAAATTCTAAGAGCAGGGTTTATTAGATCTGTTGAACTGCAGCGCTCATGATTTAAGAAGCTGAACGTCTTTGCCGATCGTCGATTTTATATCACCTACAGCTAATACTGATGTACCTACGTAGGAAATACCTAAGGACAAGTACAATTATTTGAAAATCTAACCATTACAAACAAAGAAAATCCCCGAATATAAAATATTTTAGGCCTGAGGTTTAAAACGAGCGTCTTTGAAAAATAATTTTCTTTATTTTTCTATGAGTGCGTCAAAAATCTAGATATACCTACAAGGGTTTATAATCCATCTAGTAATTTAAAATATACCTTGTTTCGGATTATGAAAACATAACCATATATATAATAAGTTAACATAAAGAAGTTGTCAAAACATAACCTCTAAATGTTCAACCTGGAATATCTTCAATTCACTACTTCTTTCGGTGGTGCTTCTTTAGGCAAAAGTGATCAGGAATTTCTATCCATTAGAAGACGCAAGAAATTTATGCAAACAAAAATTTGTTAGGGGATGTGCCATTGTCCTTTAAGGTAAATCTATTTTTTATTTTTTAAGGAATAGGGGTCAAATTGTGTTAAATTGATTTTTAAAATATTGTGCAAGCGCCGCCACGCATTGTTTACTTCAAACTTGTTATCAGGAGATAATCCTGACTCACTCAGTGTAACACAGCTTAAGGACTGTTTCACAACGTTTTCTGTGAGGCCATGGCGCATGCATTCATGGCGAAGCGTGGCTTATCCACGTTTTCAAAATAGGAGATCAAAACGAAGTAAAAATAAGAATGGAGGGACCTATGTCCAGCAGTGGACTGCCACAAGCCGATTATGATACTGAAAATTAGTAGTAGAGTACTTTGTGAACCATTTAGTTTTACGTCAGTGATTTGTGAAGTGGCGTGTTTTAGACGCTTGCAAATCTACTCTAATAACTTCATAGATATTAAAGTATTATTATATTAAGTATCTATCTACTATCCTCGAGTTCCTCGTAACGTACAAACGCGCATAAAATCGCAGTCGCTTGGGAAATTACCCCTGGCCGAGGTACGGCGTGTGGGGCAAACGGCGTCAGACGCGTAACGTGTCTCGACAAGGTCATGCCATGATATTGCGGCTTCTGTTCATAGAATATATACTTTTATTTTAAAAAAAACCTCATATTATATCTATTTTAGAGAGGTGATGTAGGTTTTTGGCATACCTTTTCTTTTATTTGGCGTCTATAAACGCTTGCAACTTAAAAGACACATGGATTTTAAGTAATATTTTCCTATTTCCTCAGTGATGAGCAAAGAAAGAATTATTTAATATTGGGCTTTGATAGCTCATGGTTATTCTTCTTTATGCTTATAAACAGAGTCACCAGATTTCCATTGTGAAACATAAAATCCATGCCAATACGAGACGTTTGATTTTCTTTATTTGACTGCCTTGGTGACGTAGTGGTAGCGTATGCGACTGCTGTGCTTGAGGACTCGGGTTCGATTCCCAGGACGAGCCAAATGTTTGTACGATCTGCAAATATCTGTTTCGGAATTTGCGTGTTTCCTATGTATAATATTCACGTATTAAAAAAAAATGTGTATATAAATATATCAGTTGTCTAGTACCCATAACACAAGCCCTGCTTAGCTTGGGACTAGATGGCGCTGTGTGTTAGATGTCCGAAATATTTATTGATTTATTTATTCAGAGGTTCACCTTCATGAAATCATACAAAAAGGTCTGGTTGAAATTATTTATTCATTGTTACGTAATTATTGGTCGACCTTGTTTGTTTTACTTGTGTATACATTTTTTAATGGTACAATTGCTCTAATAATATATTTCTAGAAGTTACTCATATTTTAGCGAGACTATTCCTTCATTCACTTAATCGAGTTCCATTCAAGAATGAAAATCTTTTTTGTTTTAAGCAGTTTTTAAATGAATCATGTGCCTTATCGATGAAGAATTCAAAGTTAAACTTGGAACATCGTTTTTTTTATTAATTTAAATGGTACTAAAAGGAGGTTCTTCAAAAGTGTCAGTATAAACTCTTTGTCTCTAGTTTGATATCATTGTTACTCAGTGTAGTTTTGAGGTCAGGCTTGAAGACAGTTCTATCAGACGGTGATTTGGCTGTTTGGTTAGAGATTTGATGGGTAGCTGGAGGTTCCTGGGGTTCAGTTTGTGACACTGTCGCCTGGCGACGGTTTTCTGGAATTGGAAATACAATACATTAAAATTCTTAGCCTTTGAAAGAATATTAATATACTTAATTAGTTTTTCACAGAAAGAAGAGGGAAGAATCCCTCATCCGCTTCAGAGGCCACCCGCAAGGGGGGCGACGTTACGCGTGTGCCTTACGTCGCCCACCTTAAGAGTTTAACATTAGACGACGGAGCCCGCTTCAGTGCGGGCTGGCGCTGGGAGGGGTCGGGATGGCGTAAGAAAGCGGTTCCCGGATCTCTCCCGTCTCAGGCGCAGAGTGGCACACCGTGGTGGTTTAGTGGGTAGTCTGGCGAGTCAGTCAGGAGTCCGACACAAAGCGAACCCCCTGTGCCCGTGGTGCGTAAAGGCATTCCACCATGTCAAAAAAAAAGGCTTTAGAGTTTAGCTATTCTCATTTTGAATTCTACAGACACCTTTAAAATAATTTGCTTGTTATTTTTTTTTTGCCAATCTTCCAATGACTGAACGTAATACTTTCTTAAGTCGTTGAAGTCCTAAAAGTAGTTAAGAATTAAAATCGAGATATGTAATGCACTTGATTGCGAATTTTGTTTCAATTTTGATGATGTGATGTGCGTTAAACAAAAATCAAGTTTTGGTGGGAGGAAATCATATGAGCTCGCGTCACCGCGTATTTGTCACTGTCACCATCACCAACATGATGACGTCACAAAACTTCTTTTGCCGCGTTGGGCATTTCTTGTTCAGAAAAATCTTATGGGTTTGAGTCACCGACAAGCTAATGTTTGATGTTTATAATTTTAATTTAAACATTATGAAATTTCTAATGTTACACATTAATTTTATGAATATCATTCTAAGTAACAAGTTTTCACTTCTATCGACATTCCTTAGCACTGCCAATTTTTTTTATTTAGCCAATAAATATAATCCACACTTTCACCGTTTTTATAACCTCTTAGTTTTTGATCTTCGTGTCGTCTTGGGAAATTCAAGTTGAGATTTTATACAAAAAGGTTGTTTGCTGTGACTATTTTCATAGTATGTTTCCGAATTTTGAATTTGAGTAGCACATCTTAGGATTAGGATATCAATAACAGTTCAGTACCTTACGAAGTACCTCCATCAACGTCGATAGTCTGGACATCGTCAAGATTTGTTGACCGACAGGGTTGCTCTAAACAAGAAGTCCAGTTTAAAACAGTCATATCTCTTCCTATTTCTCAAAGAGTCATTGGACTGCATTATTAATTTTAAAGTGAAACTTTTATTACATCATCTCAAATTTTTTGGTCTGTGTATCGCGTGTCGCGTGACGCGTGACGGTCGGCCAGTGTCCAGTGGCCAGTCGGACGGTGTGCCAGTGCTCCACGTTAATTTGTTTGTTTTTGTCAGTGTTTAATGTAAATGTTGTTATTTATATGCTTTATTAGATTTATTTATTTGTATGTGAAAAAAGTTTCACTTTTAACCAGACTTCACCTTTAAACCAGAATCCTTTTTTATTCATTTTATTTAAGAACAGCTGCAACTTTTAACGAGATGCTTAAATATGCTAATAACAATACATATAAATAAAGCAGCTCGGAAAACTTCGAAGAAAAAGACATAATAATGTAAAATAGAAAATAAGACACGATGAGTAGATATTCAAACTTCGAGTTTAGTTCATCCTCAAGGTTGCGGAGTTTAGGTGCCAGTCGCTCGGTGGAAAAATTGATATTCAGGTAAAACTGGTTGAACTAGTAGTCGACCCCAGCTAAACTCAATAATAATAAAGACTAGGAAGATGACATGATGAGTAACTATAATTATAAGTTAATAGCTGAGCCCTGCGGTGTTATCCGTACAACAACAACGGTAGGCAACGCTGCGGGGCAAAGTTAGTCGTATCAACTCAGAAACCTTTGTGGGCTCATGCACAACACTTTGCTAAAGATCATGACATGATCAAATGCATAGTTTACGATTCTATAAAGGACATACAGACAATAATTCTATAAT
>PKRV01000873.1:111847-269895 GCA_003709505.1 Hyphantria cunea | reverse complement strand
TATATATATATATATATATATAATATACATTTCTATTGTGTATTAAATGACCCACCCACCCATCTGTGTCTCCTTTAATTGACGTTCTGCTATAGTTGGTCATAGCGTGGAGTTACATCGCCTTATAGTTTTCCTTGATTAATGGGCTATCTAACACGAAAAGAATTGTTGAAATTAGTCTAACTGTTCACGCGCGCTGTCGTAACCAAGAGAAATAGAGATTTATCACTATATATTATAAAACAAAGTCTACTGCCGAGTCTGTCAGTCTTTTCGCGATAAACTCAAAAGCTACTGCACGGATTTTTATACGGTTTTTATTAAATATAGAGCGATTGTAGACGAAGGTTATCGTAAATCATTTTTTAAAAATTTTGAGTATATTAGCTGTAATATAAGGACATTTGCTAAGAACGTCGGAAAAAATTTAGCCGCGTATTTTCTCAGGGTAACATACGGTATATTATATTTTCCGTAAAGAGCCGCAAGAGATTTAGAAAACCTATAAAATGTTGAGATTTTAAATATTCAGGTTGACAGGAACAGCAAACAAATTTTGACTATGCCACAGATGTCTATATGTAAATATGTATTTAGGGAATCCACTCACCCGGGCTTTAACAGCCATAGAATGTTAAGAGCTGTAAATCCACCACGATAGGCAACAAACACCAAAGTGATATGATATTAAACCACCTTTCTATTAGTCATTGGTGCGACCCTGCCGTGTCCATTACGTTATTTCTTCGGTGAAAGTTTTCTTCTATTCATACAAATAAAGATATGAAAGTATATACTTCCATTGAAATTTTCATTGAAATAGTCAAAGTCATTGCCATTGCCATTGCTAATACCATTGTCAATGTCATTGCCACTGCTAATGCCATTGTCAATGTCATTGCCATTGCTAATGATATTGTCGTTCAATATTTGCTAGGAAAAACAAACTGTGCTTTTTCCTGGCTAGTGTGATGTGATTTTGAAAAACTTTTGGAAAGTATCTGACAAGTGTTATTCAGGTACTTTCCAAAAGGATGGAGAAGATACTTTCATATACACTACACAGATAAAGATATGAAAATGTTAATTTTCATTGTCAATGTCATTGCCGTTGCTATTGCTAATGAAAATGTCGTTGGCATGGGATATTGACCAAGACACATCATAAGTCAGGTACTTTCTATAAGGATGGATAAGATATTTTCTGATCAGCATCTGACCTGTTTCAGAGAGCTAGTCAGACATGAAGTACAGATTAGGTACTTACGTAGCGATCGCCATGCTCCTTCGATTCTACGCTCGAAAATGGTTCCCATCAGTAGAAACATCAGTACTGCGAGTATCAGGGGGCCGAGGTACCACCACTGCATTTGTTTCTCACTTTTAGAATGTTTCTGCACGGATCGAAATAAAAAGTTGTGTCGTATCTATAAATACTGATTATTAGAGAGTTAATATGACATTATTTTGCTTTATAAATTGGGGAGTTGCGCCGCTGGAGCTAAATGTAGACCGTGATTAGGTAAACGTATTGTAGGGCGATCTGTTGCACTATAACCGATGATTTAGAAAGTGTTTGATGTGTCAGGATGGATGCCGACTGGCTAAAACTGAGAAGGTTGATCTCGTTTAAGGAGGAGGTCTCGTTTACTCAGCAGCGGACAGCGATATTATGATAATGACGATGATGGTGATCTCTTCTGAAATTATACTGAACAGTTTACATACCAATAAACTGTTCCCGCCGTCAGCGGACATAGCTGAAGCAGCGCTTATTGAGTCCAGGAGATTTTGAGACATGCTGAGTTTTGGTAAGTTCTATTCCTTATTCATTTTGCAATATCACTCTTCAGTGATCTCTGAAAAACGTAAGAGGGTACTTTAGATTTTACGTAGGATATATGATTTACCATGGGAGAGCTATGACGTCGGCTAGGTCATGAACCCTTGTGACGTTTCTAATATTTGTTTTAGTGTTTTATATTATGCACTTAGTTCGATCCTCGGCTTCTCGCATCGAGCTCCAGCCAGCCACCTGCCGTGTTACGCAGATCACCACATCACCTGGCCTGTGGACGTCCCACACTACACACACTAGTGGCTTAAAATTAGATAGGCCTATGTCCAGCAGTGGACTGCGACAAGCTGATGATGATGAATTCTATGCAAGTAACTAAAGTGTCAGTGTTATTTTGCGTTAGACCTAATACTGCTACTGCTTTTCTTTCTTTATGATGTTTGATGTTCAAATGATTTTATTATTCCATACCAAATGTGTTTAATATTTTTTTATACGTTTTCAGAATCCTGTCATACGTGAAATATTTTGATATACATTGTGTTGGTCTTGATTATATTATGAATAGACCTGTTGGTCTAGTGATTAGCTATCATGGCTGCTTAATCAGAGATTTGGGTTTGAATTCCACCGAGGATAAACAACAGTTAAGTGAGAAAGAATATTTATTCTGCGCCAGGGTCTAATTTATTAACACATATTATAAAATGTTAAGAAATTGAGGGCTGAACATCACATGATATTGTACATACTACTGAACGGGTCTTTATCAATAGAACTAGACAAGTTTTTACAATTTTTATCTAGATATGTGTTTGTGCGCGTTAATCTCAGAATTGGCTTAACCTATTTAGATGTGGTTTTCTCTTAAGTTGTAGTATTATGGTAAACGTCACTCAACATTACTTTATTTCAATTGATTGAACAGTAAAAAGTTATGTCAGTTTAGAGAATCGCCGTGGTAATCGACATACACGCGGTCGGAGACTCAGGGAAAAACTAGGGTTCCACATATATGTATTTAAAAAACAGCCTTTGTGTACGATCAGGCTTGTATGTCTCATACGCACATGGTCTGACCGTACACAAAGGCTGTCTTTTGTTGCTGTGCTTGAGATGTTTCAAGTTGATATCTAATATTTACCTAGTACACTTACCTATTATTTTTATTGATAAAGTTTACATTGTTTTGTTATATAAACTTCATTTTATTATAATTTTATTCATCCATTTTATAGGCTATTCCTATTAACCTTGGCAAGTAATACTGACGGAATGTGTCATCATTACTTATAAAGCATGTGATTACGTCTGTAGAAAAAGGTTTTAATTTGGTTAGTGTTTTATGTTTTTGTTGTTTGAGTTCTTTCCAGTCGTGTTATTATTTCCTATTTTTATCAGACTATGGGAGATCGTTTTGATGGATCATTTTGGGAGATCGTTTTTTGTTGTTTCGAAACACAATCCCCATTTCATGTCATCCACATTTTTTATATTTTTATTATTAATTTCATCAATATGAAGACNATCAGACTATGGGAGATCGTTTTGATGGATCATTTTGGGAGATCGTTTTTTGTTGTTTTGAAAGACAATCCCCATTTCATGTCATCCACATTTTTTATATTTTTATTATTAATTTCATCAAGATGAAGATTTGAAGACCCAAAGACTTAGAATTGAAGACTTTAAATACTTGACATTGGCAGAAATTGCTGATCCAGCTGGTTGCCATCTCATCAAAAGAAGTAAAAGGTTTTAATTTAGTTAGTGTTTTATGTTTTCGTTGTTTGAGTTCTTTCCAGTCGTGTTATTATTTCCTCTTTTTACCAGACTATGTTGAGAATAGACAATGTGGAGGAAAGGGTGCCATGTCCCTCTAACACAAAGGGAGGATCCTCCGATCAGGCGAGGTGATTATGCCTGGCGCACACATATCGGCGCAAGAACTTCTATTGCGCGATTTAGGATTGGTAGTTTCTAAGTAATCAGGGTATCGAAAAAAATAAACTGCGATAATCATATCATGTTAGGTAACAAAAGAAAGGTCTTGGCAAGCACTGAACTTTGAAGATACGGAACTTGCATGTTACCAACCATCCACAGCTATGTATTTATTTCAATGTTCTTAGAGATATATATATAGACAATGTAAATAATTAAATGTATTTTACAATTCAATAAACTTAATGATAATTAAACGTGTAGGCATAATTTGATTTGAATTTTTATACAAACAGTGAAATTTTAAGCATTTTATGCATTCATGGGTTTTATTAAAAGTTAGGTAATATCAACAAATGGAATTTTACATAAGCGGTTTTATTAAAGGCTGTTCTGGTTTTATTCTAAACCACTAGGCGTTTAGTTCAGAAAATAGAGGCTGGGCACGATAAACGCAGTTTTATTAAGAAAGTTGGCCTGTACTTAGCGATAGTTCGAAATCACGATATGCTAAAGTGGAAACTTTAAAACTTTATCTAGTAAGATTTCCCGCAATATGGAAAGCGTACAGTGGCTTGAGTTAGCATATATTACTTTTTCTTTGAATTAACTGCGTTGGGAAACAAATTGAACCAAGCCTTGCATTCTATTTAATCTTTCTTGAGGTTTGTTGTAAAGCATTTAAAAAAACTGTAGCATTAGTAAGACTTTACATATTTTTTAAAGTTTAGGCTGTAATATATTTATTTATTTTATTTATTTATTTTAAAACTTCATGCACACATGTACAACGGCGGGCTTAATGCCCAAGGCATTCTCTACCAGCCTATGAGAGACTACAAATATAATTTATAGTGCAGGGAGGCAAATAGGCAGATGAATGATTTTTTGGCTAATCCCGCCTACGTGTCCACCATTATAACTCCTGTACATCAGGATAACAGCAGTAACCCACGAACACACCGAGTCATGACACTCGGGAAGTCTCTGGAAAAATCAAACTATCTTGGAAAGCCAAAGGAAGTTATTCTGGCAAAACGGGAGAAAACAGCGCTTGCGCTGTGTTTCATCGAGTGAGTGAGGATAGCGGAGGCGCATACTCCAACCCCTCCCTCTATCCTTCTCCCCATTCCCCAAAGGCCGGCAACGCACTTGTGACGCCTCTGGTGTTACAGGTGTCCATGGGCGGCGGTAACCGTTTACCATCAGGCGATAAGTCTGCTCGTACGCGCGTATGACATTGAAATTATCCTCTAATCCCTAACTGTTAAGGAGTCTTGTCTTTTATCAACACTTCATTTGAATACATTGAAAGTATACAACTAAAAGTTTGTAAGTAAAGAATTATGCTCTAATTCTTAGTGATTGAGAGGGAGTTCTTTCTTCCATTATCAGCTCAAAGAATAAGATTAAAGGTGACATAAAAACATGATATTCAAAGAATTATCATCCAACTCCTAAATGTTAAGGAGATGTATCTTCAATCAAGGTTCCCCCTGATTTCTCTGGGATGCCATCATTCTAGTTTCCTTATCATGGTACCACCGGTGGGACATCTCCTTTCGAACAAAAATGAATCATCAAAATCAATTAATAAACGACGAAGACACATAAAAAAAATATACCGTCGAATTGAGAAACCTTCTTTTTTGAAGGCGATTTCTTCGAGATAACCATAACAAGAATATTAGGTATTTAATTTTTTACGGTAATTTTACCTATAAGCAAAACATTATTACATTCATACGTATCTAAAAAAGCAATATAAAAATCATACAAAACATATCCATTCACATTACACGATATACAAGGTATACTTCAATTGAAAGATAATATTCACAGATAGAGACTAGATAGGCTTCTTTGTGGTTGTAAAACAGCTTACGTTCGAGTGGATAGATCTATAGCAATTTAAGATGAAAGACCACTTAATATTTGATCGATGCTGAGGAGTTCAAGCCGCTGTCAAACTTGAAATCAATGTTTGTTTGCAATACGTTTGAAATGCGTATATTGAAACAAGTGGTAACTTATAATCAATGGCCAATTTTATTAACCGACTACAACGAACCTGATTTCTGTTCGCTTAGATCTTTTTCACTATTAATCGGATTAAAGTATAGAAAATCGCGAATTTCAACGAATTCCATGTGAAGCCGATTATATCCATATTGCCACTGACTAAGCATTTCGATTGCGTGTGTGCAAAAATGAAATGAAAATGAAAAAAAGAAATCTCTTTTTTTGTGGTTGATTAAAAAGAAAACTACACATCAAACGTAGTCATTCCATCTAAACTTGTTTATTTAATAACTAAATTAATTACAACAGTACCTAACAACACCAACTCCAAAAACGTACAGTCAGCATTCGCGTGATTCTCGTCACGCGCCATGACAGGGGTCTGGTACGGTCAGCACAATTTGTCTCCGCGCCGCAATACATCCATCAATTACATTGCAGATATCGGGATGTTGGAGAGAAAAATATTGGCGCACCTCTCTGGATTGAGAAGGAACAACCTTGGGAGAGCTTTTAGTTTGCATATTGTGAGGTTTGGTTATTTACTATGCGTTTACTTAGCTTCGAATAAAAAGAAGAGCACTCGGTTTTTATAAAGGTGCTTTTTATATTTGTAAATTGTATCTTAATCTTGTGCGTCAAAATGTTAAGTTATTAATTTAATTAATTAGCTTTTCTTAGTAGCCGTGAGCTTTGATATGAGCCTGTCGCCTGATAGGAAGATTGTGTCATTAAAGTGGGACCATGGCTTTAATCAGCGAACGCGTAAAGTGACGGAGACTGATGGTTTGTTTTTTAAATAATTTCCTAATGATTTTTTATGGAATGTAAGGAACCGAGTAGACGGACCTGATGTCTTCCGCCCTTGAGGCGCTCCGTCCAGCGCCTCAAGAGTCGTAAAAGTCTGATGGTAGTACTCAAAATTAGGAAGCCCGTGTGATTCCGGGAACTTCTGAAACTGCTTAGCATCGGGTATAACTTCTATAGAGATGGCATATTTATGGCAAAGCTTGCCTCTCTCTTGGACCTTAGAATAAAAAAACGAACTTAGGTATTAAACAAATAGGTGATAGCATGATTGTATTAGCCTTTAATCTAAATCTTTGTATATTCTTTTGGGAATTTCCGTTGCGTTCCTGTAATCTTATGTAATATTGCATGGCTGGTTGTTGTATGAAGAAAATACTTTATAAATTATGCAGGTAAAAGTCTACGGAATTACGATCTGTGCGTCTTGGGATAGCTCAAGAATTCCACGCATGATAAGATAAATGAACGCTGAACTCATCAATACAAAGACGGGACTTCATGGAATTATTCGTACACGTTTTAAGGAAAATAATGATTAATAAAGGAAACATTTGAATTGAAATACCTTAAGTGCCAAGTAAATAAAAATTAACATTACCGTAGGAGACCCAAGCTTCGGTACGAATACGCCGGCTCGACCGGTGTGATACCACGGCCTCACAGAATACCGACGTGAAATAGCGCTTGCGCTGTGTTTTACCGAGTGAGTGAGGATACCAGAGGCATATATACCAACCCCACCCTATCCCACTTCCCATCCTCAAAAGACCGGCAACCCACTTATGACGCCTCTAGTGTTGCTATCAGGTTAGCCCCCTATTCCATAAAAAATCCTTAAGTTCACAATACATATT
The DNA here is from genome assembly GCA_003709505.1 of Hyphantria cunea. NCBI lineage: Eukaryota > Metazoa > Arthropoda > Insecta > Lepidoptera > Erebidae > Hyphantria > Hyphantria cunea. The sequence goes on along the minus strand of PKRV01000873.1, from coordinate 262,467 downwards.
CTTAATAACGAAAATTCAGAAAAAAACAGAAATATATCTATTTATACGGTTATTACTCCTCGTTGAACAATGGGCAATGCAACTTATTCCTAGTCTTATTGATAGAATACAACCCTAAAAATAAAAACGCGCGTATTACCAGTAGTACTATGTGTAATGATCTGTGCAACTGATGGTTTTCATGGCTAAACCGCCGCACCGATTTCAAGCCTTGAAAACTTTGGTTCTTGAGGATGAACATAAGCTAACCGACTTACACGCAGTAGGAGCCGCAGGCAAAAGCAAGTGGTTTATATAAACAAATAGAACATTATACAGTAATAGAGAGAATGAAAAATGCTGCTTTATTCACCGCTAAACCGATAAACCTTATTCCCACAAATTAGAGAAATATTTCTTGGCAGCACATGTTTCTAAGACAAGGGGGTATTACAAGTATTATAATTAATGACAGCGAGACAATTGCTAATGAGTAATAATGATGTCTGAGTACACATGAACATTGGAAATAGCGAGACTAAATAACTATTAATAACGATTCTGATGTTAACACCGTCGGTATCTTGTGTATAACGGAAACTCTAATTATATTTACTGCTTTTTTACTCGACTGCAAAAGAAGGAGGGTTATGTTTTCGAGTGTATGTATGTATGTATATTTCTTTGGCAAATAAAATATCATCATCATCATAGCCTTATTATTTCCAAGGTTTGGGGTCGGCTACTAGTTCAACCGGCTTTTACCTATGTCAGTTTTTTTTTGACGGAGCGCCTGGTATTGGACCTCCGTAACCCTGAGGGTGAACTGAATTCGAAGGTTGAACTAGTTCTCAGTATATTTCAGGACACTGACTTCCCAATTACGATTGCTATAGATGTTTATGACAAACGGTTCCGACGGCATAACGTGCACTCCGAGGCACAGGCGGAAAACACCGCGATATTCCATGCTCCGGGCTGCTATTAGAAATTCTTGTATGAAAAACTCAACAGCAGTCCGTATATATATAATATAACTTATATGTTAATTTAAACAAATTTAATAAAGATAACAGATGTTGACGAAGTCGGGTGCTTTTTTTAAGTTTTTTACTTCTTTCTTTGTTTTTTAATGTAAAAACAGGTCTGGAAATATTATCTCCTCGTTTCTGCGATGTAGGGCTGCATCATCTTGACTCTGATTCGCAACAGCATATATTGTTAGAATTTCACTACAGTATTACAGGCTGCATGATGTTTAAGTCCTCATACGATAGCTCTATGTTATCAATAAACCTTGAACAATTAATGTGTAAGTGTCGTCAGCTACTGAGGTCATTTGATAGTTTTTTATACTTGAGATGAGTGCGTGTGAGAAATCACACCCAGTTGTTTGGTTACAAATTTGGCAGAGCCTGTATTAGTGATAAACTTATTCAGATGTTTCTATGTACGTAGATAATTTAATTTCAGATTTTAGAAAAAAATTAACGCGTTCATTACACAATTTGTTGTTTTTGATCAAAACGACAGCCATTTAAAAAAAAAACCACATATATTAGTGTCGACGTTAGTCTAATGTATAAAATTCTCATGTCGCGATGTTTGTTAGTGAACTTCTCCAAAACGACTGGATTTTTATTAAATTTTGTATTGATATCGGATAGGTCTAAAAACGGCCAACATCTATTTTTCACTTCCCTTTATGATAAGGTTGACCCACCCCTACATGTTAAATTTTTTTTACAGAAAAATCTATATAGCAGAAAACAACGTTTGCCGCCTAGTGTTTTCATATAATTATTGGTTGTTTTTCTAAGTCTTATATTTCGAAAATATATATACTGAATTACACAGTGAGTAAAAAAATTATTAGCAATCCAGAAACCGACTTCAGCTTTCCCGAAATCTTCGAGTCTCTATGGGGAATAAAAAAATAAACAATGCTCCAAAAGGAATGAGCTATGTCAATTTTTGAGTTCTCCCTAAGGCAAGAGACGAATTGATAAAAGTAAAATGAATTATCAATATTGTAGTATTTCGATCGTATACATTATGATCTGATAATTCAATCATGTCAGTACACTTCTTTAGATTTTAATAGCCCACTACTGGTAGTGGGCTATTAAAATCTAAAGGAGTGGGAGAGCTCCCAGGTACTCCTCTGCTTAGAACCGGGATTTAGGCTAACTACACCACGCAGGGCAGACAAACTGGTACAGGATTTGTTCCAAGTATTTTTTACACTTGCAGTGCTGCATGCAGTATCATACGTAGTTTTTTTTTATGGAAGAGGGAGCAAATGAGCTCCCATATTGCCAAATGATAAGCTATTACCGCCACCCATGGACACCCGTAACACCAGAGGCGTCACATAAACGTTGCCGGGGGACGGGTTGAAGTATGGGCCTCCGGTATCCTGACTCATTCGGTGGAACACAGCACAGGCAACCGAAGCTTGCTACCTTAGTTAATTTTTACAACATCTAATGGATGAACTGTGACACTTTGTATCCTTAATCTGTCATCGTTAGAACCAGAATTCAGTGTAATTATTCAGTTATTTATCGATACTAGTAAAATTAATGTTATTTTGAACAAATGAAACCACAATGTTAAATCCCACAGGAGCCTGTATTGACGAGTTGACATTACCGCAATCCAACCAGCGAATGTAATCTACCCGGGACCTAAATTATAGATGATATCTATTCTCTAATTACTGTATAACAACACTGTAGTAACTGATTTTATTGTAAATTAACAATTTATCCACGTAATTTGTTTTAAACTGTACTTATGTAGGAAATTGAAAAATAATTTGTATTCAGACTTCTGATTCTTCATACTAAAACTAATACCTACACTTATTAAACACACTAAACAGATCTGAAATATTATATCTATACTGATATTCAAAACTCGAAAGTAACTCCGTCTATCTGTTACGTATTCACAGATAAACCGCTGCAACGATTTTAATATAATTTGGTATAGAGATTCTTTGATTCTTGATAATAGGACATAGGCTTTTCTTTTCCACGATAGTAAACATACACGTGAGTGAAGCCGCGGGTACAAACTAGAGAATAACTAGTTATTGTTGCCCAAATAACAACATCGTTCGACATTAGGCTGTGAAACAATTTGGCACAGCCCGTGCATTGGCACAGTTGCAGCCAAACATGAGGAGCGGGATGACTCCTGCAGGAGACTGTACGCCCGGGTTGTGCCTTAAGGGGCCCCAGTATGGGCAGAGGTGCCCAAGGCCAGCAATATCGCGCTATTGCGACGAGTGCAGGCCACCAGGTTCAAAAGGGGATAGCACACGAATTCCTTTGAGGCAATAAGTCTCCTGGCCGGAACTCCACCATAGGACCTGAAAGTGAGAGCCCTTGCGGCTCTTTACCTCCAAGAGTCCTGAGATTAGTCACAACGAAGACCAAAAATCCCAACTCCGCCAGGTACTCATGGAAAAATGGAAGGAACAACTTGGGCAACCCAGCACTAGGCACGCCGTTATTGAGGCGGTAAGACCCATTATGGAGGATTGGCTCGAGAGGCATCACGGAATTCTCTCACACCGGCTGACGCAAGTGATCTCTGGGAAAGGATACTTCGGAGACCACCTGTGTCTGATCCGCAAGGAGCCAACGCCTGAGTGTCACCAGAGGGATAGTAAGACTGTGGATACAGCTTTCCACACGCTGGCAGAATGTCCGGTGTGGGGCGAGCCGAAGCGTGATCTCGTGAGTTAAGCTTGCGAAGTAGATGGCGGAGCGGGACCGTATGGCGCCCCTTTTCTTAATAGAAAAGGAGCAACACAGTTCTTACACCTGAAGAGGATCTCTACAAGCCGTAGATGGCCCGAAGTAGTTCTTTCGAGGGCGGACCTGGTCCCCAAATTATGGCAGTATTTTTTATACCCAGTATTATACTAAGTACCTCTTCAGTTGACTGTTTTATTAAAGTGAAAATTCTTGAATGAAAACGTTGCATAATGTTTCCAGTTTTGAAATATTCCGAGTCGTGCCCGTTAAGCGCAATGCTTGCCAAATGTTCTCCAGACGCTTGTACAAGGTCGATTCGCTCTCAACCGTTTTTTACAACGCCCCTAGTTTGGTACTCAAATATTCCAAAGCCGTAACGAAAACGTAACACTTGTTTATAGCCATTTAAAAACTTTCAGGGAAACACTAAAGCTGCATTTAGCATTCATTACTGGAAATACAACTCTATTTACTTGGAGCTAAAGTGTATTTCATTTGCAATGGGATATTTTGGAAGGATTAAGTCGTCTCTCTATTTGAGAAGCAAAATGAAAAATCACTTTCTGCAGTACGTATTTAGGATATTATTTTGTGAAAATGTTTTACGGTATCTTTATGGAAGCTATTCTACGGTATAATTATACTTTAGATCAGGTTTATAACATACAGGACAGACCCGTTGACTGAATCTAGTACCGAGTACAATGATTAGCTAGGTTTAAGTAATGCAGGGTGCCATTCTTAATTTTGGTTTCTCTTTTGTGGCTGCTGTTTCGTAGTGCAAATCAACGGTAATGCTGATAGTGTGTAAGGACTGGGCTTATGTCTAAGTAGTAGCCAGGTCTGTTAATACATTGCAAGCTTAAACAATCTTAGTCAAGCCAGTCTTTGGGTAGCTGACCATTCCTAACACGTTAACAGTGTAGGCTTGTGCTTTGAAGAACATGTAAAGTCATATGTCCTGGTTGGTAAAATACAGATATCTGTGTGTGCGTGTGTGTGTGTGTGTATTTCAGGCAGTATGAGTCCCAAAAAGTCAGACTGTTATTTAGTAGAATTTCGAGATAATCTAATACTTAAGTTGTAGAGGCCAGATGGTCATTCTTTGGCGTAAAGTATCAGATTTCAGCCATACCTTGGTAGATTCAAAACCAATTCACCGTCTTTCGTAGGTGAGTGAGAGATCGAAGGCCCAATAATAAAGAAGCATTTTAATAGGTTGCCATTGGTCATTAAGCTGAATTTTCTGCATTCGCAGTGAGTATGATGGCCACTATTTTTAGATCCTGCTCATGCTTACCATCAGGCAGAGTAGAGTGGCACTTTAGAAGGCTCATACAGAATATAATTAATACCAGCAACCTACTTTGTGTTGTTCGAAGATAGCTGAAGATTACATTGTATTAATGTGCAATTAAATCTATTATCTTTATATATTACTAGCTAATCCGACGAACATCGTACCGCTATATTCATCTTCGAGAAGATTTTCTGAATTACCGAAAAACTTATTTTAGTAAGCCGGTGTTAACTTTCCGCAGGGCCACAGTGTATACGATTCAGCTGAATGAGAAAATATAACACCTCTAATTTTCTTTTATTTTGTTTTCTATACAAACCTTGTTTTAGAATTATCCAATTTGGTGCAGTCGTTTGAAAGTTATGAGCGTACATACATTTCGGTGATTAATTTTTTTATTTGTAAAATATATGCATATAAAGTGCTCCTAAACGGTTGAACCGATTTTAATTAAATTATTTGTGTCTATTCCTGAGGATTCGAGTATGGTTAAGATTAAATAAAGTCTTGTTTATGTGGCTGAAGTTATATCGCGGGTAACACCGCGGGCTCAATTATTTTTATATAAACCTCGTGTTACGTTGTTGCTCACGATGAACTTCGAAATTTTTCGCTACGTTAATCACTGATATCACTCAGATATTTATCGCACAGTAGCTCAAACTGAAATGAACTGGAGCCCGCGAGACGCCTTTTTATATTACACGCCGTACATTCGAGTAAGTAAATACAAGGTCGTTGCCGGTTGTAAGAATCGCACCGGCAAATATGCTCGATTGAACCGCGCGGAATTCAATCTATATTCGACGCTCTATATATCGATGTGAAGTTCATTATTCTGTGCCTCAAGCATTCAAAGAGAACTTTCGCGATGTTCAGGCGTCTCGAGGTTTGTTCTGGAATAATCTTTCTTTGTAACACTATTTATATTTTGGTTGTTGGAATTCAACACTGATTCTTAACTTATTTATTATACAAAAGAAAACTCTATTGTATAATGCTGAAAATTCTGAATCCCACACATGTTTATTTCGAAAGAAAGCACTTAAGAAAACTTTTACTGTATCACTACTAACTATTGTAACACTTATGACATCAAACTTCTTGCATTGGAACTATGTAGATTATTCTACATAGTTCAAATGCAAGGAGTTTCAATTTTTCAATCTGTCATACAAACATTTGGTGGCAGAGAACGCCTTAGGCATTAAGTCCGCCGATGCATGTATTTGTGCATAAAGTAATAAAATAAAATAAAAATTGTTCCGCCCCGGGATCACAGACACAACAGTCGCATACACTAACAGTCTAATAAAGGATAAAATAAATGTATCTTTGCTTGTGGTTATACATAAGCAAAGATACTTTATTTATTTTTATGTCCATAACAACAATTTTCTATCGTCGGCATCTCCCGTTACGTTACTCAATAGAGTGCGAACAAGGAGGACATTGATTAAACTTTTTATTAAAGTCATTGTCGGCCATCAGTTTTAAAGACGTTACTTATGGTACTAACCGAAAAGTATACTACGGGGAAAATTGCCAATACACGACACTTGATAATTTACATATCATTAAGATTCATTTTCACGTCGATAAGTTTGACCTTGATTTTGGGCTTGTTATGGTTTTAAGGATCTCCTTTCTCACGATAGACAAGATCCAAAGATTGTCAAATTACAAATCGTAAACATTTCTGGAAGGTCTTTCAGTAGTACACCAAAATTTTGATTGCAGAACTCAGAAAATAAATAAATAAATATTTCGGACAACTGTTACACAATTTATAAGCAGAGCTTATAATATGGGTACAAGATAACTAATATGAATACATATATATTTTGTAAAACATAACATGTTATACATAGAAAACACCCAAACTTTGTAACAGATGTTTACAGAACATACAAACATTTGGTGGCAGAATGCCTTAGGCATCTACCGTGGGAGAGCCACGCTTCGGCATGAATGGGCCGGCTCGACCGGAGTGATACCACGGCCTCACAGAAAACCGGTGTGAAACAGCGCTTACGCTGTGTTTCATCGAGTGAGTGAGGATACCGGAGGCCCATACCCCAGTCCAACGCCCCTTATCCCCCTCACCATCCCCTTTCCCCCCAGGCCGCCATAGTGTGGGTCACCATGCTGCGTTGTTCTTTTTCGCATTGAGGATGGTGACCACCACTCTTGGATTCTGCTCATGCTTTCCATCAGGCAGGGCAGAGTCATTTTGGCAGCTTAAATATTAAAAAAAAAGGCATTAAGTCCGCCGATACATGTATTTGTATAATATAATAAAAAAGAACTGGTCCGAGCCGGGATCACAGACACAACAGTCGCATACGCTACCACTGCTCCACCAAGGCAGTCTAAAAAGAGATAACAAAGAATATTTTGATGAATACATACAGCTACCTCGTTCAGTCGCAAGCCTAAGGTACTAAAATAGGCAAGACAAAAAATATAAGGAAAGAATAGTGTAAAGTACAAAACAACGTGTAACCTGAATCTAAATCCAGGAATACGTATGACAGAAATCTTTAAACGTACTGACAATTCCAGTTAAATTGCAATACCAAATTTACATAAGCATACATTACTGATGTCTACTGTTACACATACGGATAAATCCCACTCAGCTACTCAAAAAAAACAACAATAGGGTATCTACTCAAAAAGCGCTGAGCAAAACCATCCGAAACCGAAAAACCCGACAATATTGTGATACAACGCATTGAATGACAGAAACAATCGACGTTGGTCTCCGTAATTTTCCTGCCTTGTTTTATCTAGGAGAACAATACAACTCATTTTCGGGCAACAATGAATTTCATTTTGGACGCAATCCACCGAAATACATCGCCATTAAAATTCTTCCTGGGGTACCTGGAAACCTTTAGTACTTACTATAGTCGCATGTAGGTAGATAGCAATAAATCTTCAACGATATAATCACTTTGTTTCTTATTGAGACTTTTATAAATATCATTGTAAAGAAAATGCTTTTTCTTTGGAAGTATTGTTTACAATCAAATGGACACATGCACGTGCTTGGTAATACGCTTAAAACTTTCTCACAAACACACACCCTCAAACACAGACAAACTAAAATATTTGTATGTAGGATTTATTGTATATATTTGAGAAAAAATCGACCAAGTGCGTGTCGGACTCACACACCGAGGGTTCTACACATACTTGTAGGTATATAAGTAAAAGTTTTTTTTTAACTGACTTTATTATTGCTAAATGATGTTCATGAGAAAAGGGGTAGTAAGTTCAACATTTTTAAAAATATTTTATAGTATACGATGTAACTAAAAAATTATGCTGTTCGCAATTTTTTCTTTATCTGCGCCTTACGACGTTGCTTTGTACCAAATTTTAAGATTCTGGTTACACAGAAAGTACCCTGTAGGTTTTGATTCCCTTGCGAGTGTCGATAATTTGCAACATAAACGGTATCTTTTGATAACGTGGGTTTAGAAGTTTAATCACAGTTTCAATGGACAGTAGACCTGAGTATTTAACATGAACTTCAGCGTGATGACTTTACGCGTTCCAAAGATAAATAATTTTTGGCAACACACAGACCGTCCGTCCGTCTGGACAGCAAAGTGATCCTATAAGGGTTCAGTTTATTCCTATTAAGGTACGGAACCCTAAAAGGAACTCATATGTTAATATTAAGTGATTGTGTCTGATTTGATTTATGCTATAAGGGGTAAATAAGCAGAAGGGTCACCTGATTAAATAAAAGTAACAAGCGCTCTCCTCAAACGCCTGCAATTAAGGAATCACAAGCATATTGACTGCAGAAAGGAATTTCTTTAGGGTTCTTTCTTTGAAGATTTGTCACGAATAAAGTCTTCACGTCACAAGTTAAAGTGCCCGTTATGGCCTTGGGGTACCCTCTTTTATTGAAGGTCGCATCGATTCAGAAATGCCTAATATAAACTTCCTTACAATATATCTCAATAAACTTCTTTACTGAGTTCCAATACTTTATTCACAGTTCTAATAGAAAGAAAGTGAAACTACTATAAATACTAACTTACTTTGCAAATAAAGATAAGTATCAAATAGTATCTCGGTAAGTCGTAACTCGATAGAAGTAATAAGATCGCGTATATTCGCATATAAACAAGGTCCCTGTAAACAATCGACATGCTGTTTATGTTTAACACAATGTAGAATGTCGGACCACATTAGGGACTGTTTAGATTCGTCCCGCGTTCGCACCAACAAAAACAATCTACACGCAACAAATCCGGCGAATGTTCGATGGGAACTGAACCGGGCCGGTTCTAAGGGTGCTTATGCACTTTACTGTGTGCGTGTGCGGCGAACGAATGATATTTGATTGTCAAACTTACCAGACATAAATATACAGAAATAACGAGATTAATCATTCTGTAGCGAATCAAGATTTTTAATTACTTGTTCAACTTCAATATAAAATACCGAGTATTGAGAACGTGCTTTGTATTTTTTTATTTGCCTATTTAAATTTAAAAATGGTGTGAATGAAAGAAACATCAACTTTATAAGTTTGATTTTTGTAAACGAAAACATTCAATAGTTATTGAATGAAAATTGTAGCGAAAATTTCGAAGTTAGTTTCGTCATTTCCATGTCGTGCGTTTATTTGTACACCGAGAAAGAACCGTTGACATTTCTTGTCCCACATTGTACAATTGGTTTAAAGTGAAGTTAATCAGGATTACATAGATTAGCTCAATATCTTGTTCATTCTATTTTTCCAAGTAAACAGTTCCTTCACACAGACTACATTGAGAGACGCTCAAATTTATTTTTAGAAAATTTAAAAAAAAATATATTTTTACTTTAATGTATTTTATTGAAGATTATTGACGATTATAGTCATTAATTTTAACACAAATCTGTATTGTGTATTAAGCAGCTGGTTATTGGTCCAGTGTGCAAGTAGCTTAATTTAACCGGACCAGTTCGGAGCGGTTCCGGGCGGATTATACTAACGGCACCTAATTGCTACGTGAATAGAATTTGAACGTCCTGAGAAATGCTCTAGCTAATAGTCTTCGAGTTAATGCTGAATTTAGAATGGTTTATTTGAATGGTACCTACTTTTTATGATACATTTGGACAGAATGAGTTTATGATTGTAGTCGATTTATCGTTAGTTTGCTCTCGAGAATATATCATCTCTAGAATATGTTAATATGTACCTTTAAGGAAACCGGTGTCTTTTTGCATAAATTTGCTGCCAAAATGACTCTACTCTGCTTGATTCCATTAAGCACATTAGAATCATTTTGGCAGCATGAATAGAATCCAAGATATAGATAGGTCATAATTTTCATTGTTAATGCGGACACTACAGCACAACGGTGGTCTAGTAATATGTTTTCATAGGCTGCGCTTGAATATTTGCAAGAATATATGAAAAATTATTTGAGTGTTCAGTAAATCTTTCATTCCATTTTACCTAGTTGAGTGAGGCCCAAACCCTCTTCTCCTTGATATTTCATACAAAACTCTGAGTCTGGTAACACACTCTGTATCTCTTCAACTGTAGTTATACATTGTACCCAGCGCTGTAGATGCTCTTGAGTGACGGTGGGCACATACTCTGAAGTAACATGATAAGTATATAAGTAAGTACATTAATACGTTCAATGAGTGTTAAAAAAGATTTCTTATGCCAGCTTACAAAAGTCCAGCAACACAGATTTGACCTTATCTTTGATTGCCAGGCGTGCCGAAAGGACTGATAGAAGTAACAAGTAGCTAACCACTGCGCCTTATGAGATTAAGGCTTAATGCTTCAACTGGATTAGGGCACTCCTGATAGTTAGATCTTTTGTTTCGAGTATTTCTAAACGAACTGTTGACTATTTCGATGTCTTGTAATTATATCTGTCTGTATGAAAACGGTGTAGAAACTTTAATTAATTAGTTACTAGTTTTTGCAAGCGATACGACTTGGTTATCGCTGTAAATATTAGCCTAGTAATATTTTGGACACATGACATATAACGCCATCTATCCCCAAAATAAGCAGAGCTTGTAGCATGGGTACTAGACAAGTGATATAAATATATAAAGTTTTTTTTTGGAAATACTTCAATGTTGTACATACTAAAACAAGCACAACTTGATAAGCTTGAGCGACTACAAAATCTCTGTACACGATTTGTATTTGGCTTGCGAAAATATTGTCTTCACATTTGTCAACTGCGCAAGTGACTTCCGATTTGCTCTCGTTTCATATTATCACTTTTCTCTATAATATCTTGTTCTATTCTAGAGTTCCCATCTACCTCAAAAAACGATTTAAGTTCCTTAATGAGACAAATGTAGAAGTCTAATGTCATAGGAAGAGCGGAGATGACTTAGCCTTTATGATGAGCTACTAGTCTAGTAAACCACGCGGTCTATACTGCTTGGTATTGGGCTTGTGTCAAGTGGTTTTTCCTTTGGATTGCTCTTGACGTGCGTAATTTGCTTCTTGAGTTCATTTACATACTTTGGTGACATCTTAACCGTGGGAGAGCAAAGTTATGGCTCGAATGGGCCGGCTCGACAGGAGTGATACCACGGTGTCACTGAAAACCAGTGTGAAACAGCGCTTGTGCTATATTTCACCAAGTGAATATAGATATTAGTCCCATATACCAACACCTTCACCTCCTACTTCCTTCTCCCCCTCCCATTCGCCTTCCCCTCTCCCCATCCCCCAAAAAGCAGCAACGTAGTTGTGACACCTCTGGTGTTGCGGGTGACCATGGGCGGTGGTAATCGCTTACCATCAGACGATACGGCTGCTCGTATCGCTCCTATTCGAGACAAAAAGATCCCTTTTCTTTATCAGCTACCACATGGATAATACCAGAAACCTATAAACTTTTAATATCGTTTTTACAAAGAAAACTTCTTAGGAATACTATGTAAGGCGACAATCTTATGTTTAATACAAAGTCGTTTCCTTCATCAATATATCCATTATTATTTGGAAACTTTTTAGATCCGATCACAATTTTTCTTTAGCAGTAAAACTGTGAAGCGTCAGGCGCCCATTAAATCTTTACGGTTTCCGCCTTGCACCCGGCCTTTATCCGAGCATTTCGATATGCTCGCTGTCACTACCCTAACTACACATACAGCCTTGAAGAATGGACAATAAATGTGAAAAGAAAATATAAAGATATTTTAACAGGTCTGACACTTCTGTTTTTACTTGACTACGGCAAAGGAGGGTTATGATTTTGAAAGGCTATGGATGTATGTATGTTCATTTGTGCCCTCATAACTTGTCAGCTATTTATTAGAACTGGACAAATGAGTAATCGTTAGAAGCGTCTTGCTCGTCTGCTGGTTATAAGCTATATGACGTGCCACTGAATCTCATGTGGCGCCCTCTAACTCTAAAAAATAAATTTGAGTTAAACATGCCATGTTTTACCAAACAATGATGTCTCATTGGAAAGGGTGTTACTTGTACATTTCAAGCAAATATATATTATTAGCATTTGCTCCTGACTTTGTCGCAATGAAATTAATGTTATAACAGCATTAAAACTGAATAAAAAAGTAAAAACTATTTTAAAATCCAACTGCGACAATAAACGATCCTAAAAAAGTATGAACAAATATCACCTAAAAAAACTTACCACTTTACCAAACTTTAACAACCACTTATATCACTTTAACAACGCGTGACAACAGCTTTACAAACTTGTTACATTATTCTTCAGCGTTTTTATTAGTCCTTGTTGGGTTTTAGTTTTTACTTTTTTTAATTATTTAATCTTAAACCTAGTACCAATAGCAGTAATCTTCAATATCAATAGCCTTTAGTCCATTGTTGAACTTGGTCGTAGTATTAAATGATAAATCAATTGCTTACCGCGTGACTTTGTTTAATTAATTACCCACACTAACAGAAAGTAAAAAAAAAACTGCAAATTTAAATTAAATATCTTATTTTATAATATAATAATGTACACAATATGAAATAAAAAACACTAATATAATAGAAGGGTCACGCTTCGGTACATGTGAACCGCGTGATACCTGCGGAGCGTTAGGCTATTCTTTCTTTGTTTCTTATTGAGTGAGTGAGGTTACCGGCGCCCAGACTACATGTTCCCACTCCCTCTAATCCCGGTGGATGATATTTATTGCAAGCAAATCTTTAACAAATATTTTTAGACGTTGGACTTCATAGCTAGAAATCTTACGAAATATGACTGACTCTGGGAAGAAATATAGAATCAAACCAGTCTTTTTTTTAAAGTAAGTGAACATTGATAAATAAAACTATGCAAGTACGGTATAGGGTCTGGGTTGGACTTTTGAAGAAAGTAACATAATTTTGAGTCAGTCTGGCCATACAGACGTGTACCCTACCGGTATTAGTCCAACTCGAAGCGCGGCACTACCAGTAGCAAGCCATTCAGGTAGGCCGTGGCAACACTCAAAACCACCAGAAAGATACTAAATCCGAAGAAATGTAATAAACCTTGATTATACTCCCATTCACATACGTAATTTGATTTAACGTAATAAGAACAATTAACAAGTAATAAGAACAATATATAAACAAATTATAAAATAGGAAATACACTGCAGTTCCCACACTCCCCGAAAGTTGGCAATGTATTTAGACTCCAGATGTATTGAGATGAACAACAAATGTATTGGTGAATCTATTAGGTGACTAATTTTCGCAATTGCCCAGCCACAAGAGCTTTCGAATTTTATTTGAGATAAGCATAAGCAATCCCACAAAATAGGGTTATAAATATTAACCTATGTAGGATCTTTATAGTTACACATATGAATTAAAAATTCAACACTTTGAAAATCAAAGTTTACCCGTCCCAATAAACAGTGTGTCACCCATAGTCAGATATCTTACAAGACTTGGAGTAGCAGAAGATCCACTAAGAGATTATTTTTCAAGCCAATATTATTCAAATAGATCTTGACAGTGCTCTATAAACGCTTCCGTGATTTTCAGGATTGATGTAGATGTTGAAAAAAATGTTACAACCCGTAAGCTAATTGTAAAAACAGTATAGCTTATTATTTTACGAAAGAATTAAGAATACATAGTGTTATCACCCTTATTCATCCTGCGGGGGAAATAAGACTTTGAAAGTGAACTATGCAGACAAACACCACTGCAAAGAGAAGAAAAACTTGACAATATATTCTACTTGACTTGACAATAATACTTTATATTCTTTATATAGATTTACACACGCAAACACACTCCCGCACACGCACACGTTCACACAAGCAAACACAACAGTGTAATCTAGTATTTAAATTTTAATAACAATTTGAAATTTTATATGTATACCAGCCAGTCTGGCCAGGGCGGTATAGTAGGGCAACACCTACTTTCTATGTATTTTTTTATACAATATGCGGCAAACGAGCAGACGCGGATCCATATGTCCATAGGCGATTATCGCCGCCTATGGACACCCGCAACTCCAGTGGCGTCATAAGTACGTTGCCGGTTTTTGGGGGATGGGGAGGGGATTGGCGAAGGGGTTGGGTATAGGCCTCCGGTATCTTTACTCACGCAGCGCAAGCGTTGTTTCACACCAGTTTTCTGTGAGGCCGTGGGTATCACTCTGGTCGATCCAGCCCATTCGTGCTGAAGCGTGGCTCTCCCACGGTATAAGTAAGTGAACAGGCCAGTGGAATATTAAAGGCTGTATAATATGATATCCATAATTAGTAGGTACATATGTTATTAGTAGGGCACGTTAAGCCGTCGTCGCATCAGTCTCGGTGTTCATGAACTCTTATGACGATCGTTATTGAGAAGTCAGTGCCCTCAAATATACAGACAACTAGTTCAACTTGCGAATTCACTTCACCCTCAGGATTGCGAAAGTCCGATGCCAGTTGTTCTGAGGTAAAACTGATATTCAGGTAAAACCGGTTAAACTAGAAGCCGACGCCAAATAATCTTGAGAACAACGAAATCCCCTCGGTTACCACCTCCTGGTGGCATGTCGGACTCGAACCGCCTAAAACCGTATGCCATCGCGGGTACTAGGAGCCGGGGAACCAGGTACATCCTAGAAAGGAAAACCCTGGAACCCCAACGTACCTCGGGCCACCTACGGTTTCTAGATGGCCCCCTCCTGTGTGGAAACTCCGATCTTTCCGTTGCTACCCCAAAAGGTAAGGCGCGAGAGCTGCGAAACACGCGCACCCCGCACCCGAGCCTGCTTCTGCTGGGGCGACAGATGGCCTCATCTGTCACCCCCAGGCTTGCACTTATGGAGGACGGAGATCATTTTGTGATCTCCGGCGCCCGAACCGGGAGAGTTCTAAACCTCTCCCGGTCCAGCTAACAAGGGCCGCCCTGCGTGAAAAGTTTGTAAAGCCGTTATTTTGACACGAGGAAAGACTCTTTATTTTAGACTTGTCTCATATTTTTGTCGTCATCATCATCATCAGCATCAACCTGTCGCTGTCCACTGCTGATCATAGACCTCTCCAATTGCACACCACTTAGTTCGATCCTCCACTTCTTATTTATTCCTTCATATTTGTGTATTTATACTTAACTAGCGGCTCGGTTCGAGTTCGCACGGAAGTCTTTGAAATTCTCAGACTTCTTCTATTAATAATATGCATATGTTACACTTTTAAACCTTCTCCTTGAATCACTATAGCTATTGCTGGCAATTGCATTATATAATGCTGAATAGCTAAAAAAAAATTCTATGCAAAGTGAGATGTAACGTAGAAAAAATTAAGAATTTTAAAAATCTCCACACAAGCACTTCGAGTAATCATACACAAAATTTTTGAAATTTTGGAAAAAAAGCTGATACTGACACTGCTGGACTGATATTCATCAAATTAAAACCGAGAACAAGAACCACCGCAAGGAAACTGTCTTTCAAATGAAAAAACGCATTGAAGTCGAACCATTCGCTTAAGAGCTACGATACCACAGACAGACACACACACACACAGCCATCGACGTCAAATTTATAACACCCCTCTTTTTGCGTCGGGGATTAAAAAGAGGTACCAAGATCTCTCTAATAGATCAAGGATTCACAAATATTTTAGATTATGGATGATTTAATTTTAATTTTAAAGCCATTGCAGTTTTCGTATTGGGTTTGCCTGATTAAAAAAAAACTAGAGTTTATTAGTTTTGGAACATTGAGTCATTGTTACTTTTTTAATAATTAATATTTCTGTCATTGAATTTCAAAATTTGAATTTTAAACTTCTTGCATACGTATATTTAGTAATTATTTAAGTGTTGCAAATCTATTTCAATCTTTGTTTAATATTTCGAATGAAGGTAAATAATATTAGTGTGTGTTTTTTATAAGTCATGTGTTACGAATGTCGTAACTACTTAGGACATTTCTAGTAAATAGTATCTTTCAAAATCATCGAGCTATTACTATCATTCAATCATCAAATCATATCAATGGAAATAATTAATTAAAATTAACTTCTTGACACACCTCTTACGTACCCAAGTCCTGCTAATTTTTATTGAGTTTTTCTGGTATTTTAGGCAGCGAGTTAGGAAAAAACGATGTAGATATATTTGTACACTTACTAGTAAACTAGTGTTCCCCGTTTTAGATTGCGAAGACTTTAGGCAGTGTTAATGTGGATGTATTATAGATAGTACTCACCATAAAGACTGAAAAAACCTAACACATGATTCATAAAACCAATAAAAACCACTCCAACAAAATCTCACAATTTATTCAATCAATAACATAAAGAAATTCCACTCATACCCTTCCCGATCCCAATGTTATGCGCAATACACTTCAGTTCACTTAACATTAGAGGCTTTCTCGACAGCATCTCCATATACACCTCCTCATCCGGATTGATCATCACAATAACATCATCAGACACTTGTAAAGCAGCCATATGCAGCATATCCTGGCAGTCCACAAACAGCCAGTGTTCCGTCTTCCCTATCACAATGATCGCATCCCTCAGGCTTATCAGAGGAGCGTCCATCTTCAGCAAAGCGTCTTCCCACCTAAACGGCATTGGATAGTTGCGGCATTTCTCTTTTCTGTTCTCCACAAGACTTTGTGGCACTGGAATGATTTCAACTTGAGGGCAATCCAACAAATGGTCGACAGCTTCGTTTAAGAATTCAAACTGGAATTTATCATTTTTATCCCAATGATAGGAGTAAGACCAGTTGCCCGTTAGTAGAGTCGCTGTTGGCAGTAAATTTGTGTTGATGTTTTGCCCATTCTCACATGTTATCTTTGATGAGGATGCTGTACTGGTAAGAACAGCGAATAAATAAAAAAATAACATGTTAATTCCGCTTGGACTGTGTTTACAAATTAACTGTTAGAACTTCACTGAACTGAGGTCTAATTAACGAATGACACACATTTCGAAATTTATTACATTTTATACTCAAATATTATCAAATAATATAATTGTTGGACAACCACATTTATTTAATTGGTGTTGTTTCTTAAACATAGGTTTGTAATTATTAATACAATGATTATTTTATGTATTCATTAATTGCTTGTATATGTGTATTACAACTAAAGGGAACGAATTAATGGACTTCATCACTATTTTATTAACAACCGATTCATACCTCAAAACTATGAACATCAATATTTTTAACACTCTTTTATTAATTTCATAAGTATTTTTGTTTGTATATAACCGTTCCTTTGAACTGGATTTTTCATACTTTCCTGGGTGTTTTGTCTTCTGATGTGTTTATATCGAGAACATAGAAAACTTTGAATGTATTTTAAATCGAGGTGTAACTGTTAACATGCTTAATGACAAATCTATCTAAAGAGCCAAAAATAAAAACAATTGAATAAAAATAAAAAATACTTCATGATAAGATTGACCGTGGGAGTACCACGCTTCGGCATGCATGGGCCGGCTTGACCGGAGTGATACCACGGCCTCACAGAATACCGATGTGCAACAGTGTTTCACCGAGTGAGTGAGGATACCGGAGGCCCATAATCCAACCCTTCCCCTCATCCCTCTCCCCATTACCCTACCCATCCCCCAACCCAAATCCCCTATGGTGTTACGGGTGTCCATGGGCCATAATCGCTTACCATCAGGCGATACATCTGCTCGTTTGCCCCCAATTCCATAAAAAAAGTCAACGAATAAATTATAAGTATATTTGTAGTAGTTTAGGATACTGAAAAACACGCTATAGTTTAGCTAAAAATTAAAAAAAAAGTGTTCTTGATATACATCCTACGCATTAATAATAATATAACTACATACTTCAGAAGTGACGTTCACTATGTGGGTATATAATAGTGCGCATATTCATACAATTATATATTTTATTCCCAGCATATAGGTGCCTGCTTCGGTGGCGCAGTTGTAGCGTATGCGACTGCTGTACTTGAGGTCTCAGTTTCGATTTCCGCGTTAAACCAAATGTTTATATGATCAGCAAATGTTTGTGTCGGAGTTTGGATGTTTCCTGTGTACAATATGCACGTATTTACTAAAAAAAACGTGTATGTGTAAAATATTTATATCAGTTGTCTAGTACCCATAACACAAGCTCTGCTTAGCTTGGGACTACACACACTCATTTCAAATGCAAACAATGCACACCAACACTATGGCGGCTTATTGAGATGATTCTACATCATTAGGCCTATTACGGCCTATTACCTGGCACAGGGATTCGGAGTGTTAACACAGAATCATCTGTATTTCATCTAATAATACTGTGGAGGAACGGATTTCATGTCCCTCCAACACAAAGGATGGATCTTCCGACCAGGCGAGGTAATCATACCTGGCGGGCCACTGCCCAACGGTTGATGTTGGGAAGTTGTATATATGGTAATCGGCGCGAGAACTTCTATTGCACGATGCAGGATTGGTAGCTTCTTCGTGCACTACGTTACTCCGTAGTTCAGTGTATCTTCGGTGGATGGCGTTGTCATATATTTATGTTGACGCTGTATGTGGAAGTCGCCACAATACTATTGTGCTAATTCAAATTCAAATAAATTTATTCAATTAAGACACTAAGTGACATTTATGAACGTAAAATTGAAGCTGGACGTCCACAAGCCAGGTGGAGCGATTATTTGCGCAAGACGGCTGGCAGGAGCTGGATGCGAGAAGCCATAGATCGAACTAAGTGGCGTGAAATTGGAGAGGCCTATGTCCAGCAGTGGACTGCGATAGGCTGATGATGATGATAATGATGATGATGTATGTTCCTGTCTTATCAGACAATGTGCCACAAGTTTTAACTCTAAATCCGTGGTACGTATATGGATACTCAATGAATTCTCTTTGTTCATATATGAAACACAGTTTTATTGTTTTTTTTATCCGACTGCGAAAGAAGGAGGGTTATGTTTTTTGAGTGTATGTATGCACTTATGTATGTATATTAATTTGGCACGCCCTAGAGTCTATACGGCTTGACTACACTTTTTTAAGGTGAGTGGCGTCAAAAGTTTTATCTTAGTCGCGAGAGTGACACTGGTACAAACAAAATTGAGCAAAAAAAACTTATTGAGACAAAACCCTGAATTTGATAAAGATGGCAGACATTGACGCAGCTGGGATTTTTTTAAATATTTTTTTAAATTAATCATATATTCATATCACGTATTTATGAAAACAAGTAAAACAAGAAGATTCTATTTAAATATCAAAAGACAAACAGTTGTCGGGCCTGTAAAAGGGATTAATGGCTGGAGCCCAGCTTAGCTCTAAGTATAAGTGGCTTCTAATAACTTGGACAAATGTTTACAGAGATGTGATGTTTGTAGTGAATGTTGACTTGCGATGAATCGAGAGAAGTGATCCTATTCATAAGACAACAGACTGCTTTTTTCTTAAATACTAGACAGCTATTTAGTTTTGTAATGGGACTTACATTGGACACAAAAAATCTTTTTAATAAATCAGTAGGTAATCTTTACTGTGGGAGAGCCACGCTTCGCCATGCATGGGCCGGCTCTACCGGAGTGATACCACGGCTCCAGAAAACCCGTGTTAAACAGCGCCTGTGCTGTGTTTCACCGAGTGAGTTAGGACACCATAGGTCCCTCATCCCCCACCCCCCTATCACTGCCCCCATCCCCAAAAGACCGGTAACGCACTTGGGACGCCTCTGATGACGCAGGTGTCAATGCGGTAACCGCTGACCATAAGGCAATACGTCTGATCGTTTGCCACTTATTCCTTAAAAAACTTTTTGACATATTAACGGGTTGGAATATTAACTTTTATCACGTATCTATATACCTTTTTATTTATTAACCAATTTTGTAATTTACGTAATCACTCCCAAAATTAATCAGCTTTAAATTATCGATTTCAGTACGGTGCCACGACCTCACAGAAAGTCGGTGCTAAATTATTCTTTTATGACATTTCATTGAGTGAGTAGGAGAAGGGTCTTTCCGTCCGGAGTCGTGATTCCAGGACATTGAATAAAACAACACTTTAAAGATTTCAGCTGCTGATGTCTATGGACGGCATCGGTGTTGGTCACGGATTAAAAATACACAGAGTTGTTACCACTCCCATTCACCCCTTAGATATCGTAAGAGGCGACTAATTCAGCAAATAATGTAGGATAACATTACTGCAGAGAAAAGGAAAACTTGAATTTAACCCGGCCAACCCGTCTGGCCAACGTGGTATAGTTATTTTTAACCCCCGACCCAAACGAGGGATGCTATAACTTTGAAGTCGATTTCTCTCTCTCTCTAACACCTCTCTCTTTCTCAACCGCCCCTCTCTTCCCCCTCTCTCTCTACACNTTGAAAGCCAGTTTTCTTACGGTGGTTCTTAGTGTTTGGTAAATATCGGTCTAGCAGTGTAAGTGTATCAGCTTTTTTCAAAATGATGTAAGGTATTTTTTAGCTTGTGATTATTCGATTATGTGCTTGTGTAGGGGGTTATTTAAATTTTTAAGAAAATACCTATACTTGTAGGCCAGTATCTCCTTTCTAAGAAAATGAAAGAAAGTGTTGAGTCAATAATGTGATGTGACATACTATCGTGTAAACAATATCATTGTTTGTCCCTGTATCATAACAAAGACCCTTCATTTTAGTTTTTGGCTCGAAGGACCATATGTAAAAGAAGTTAACTTTTGAGTGGACTGTATTTTGTTTGCTCGTATTACAGTTCTCGTTTTCTTTAAAGACAAATTGCAAGGCAACAAAAAAAATTATATTTATGTTAGAAATTTGATAGGTTTAATTTATGCCATGCTATTATATGTTATGGCCAATAGCGGAACATTAAAAAAAATTGATTAACCATGTTGCCATGAAATTCTGGTAGACCTATACTCATTACCCTTATCTTTTTTTCCAATTTCTTTTCAGAAGCTTTAAGCTTTTACTGGCACAAAATATTACCACCAAAAATCATTACTTCCATTGAAAAGAAAATGTCTCCTTGAAACTGTAGTAACGTTGACACAAATTGGCCTCAAAATAGCATCATAAAAACATGAAAATTGTAAGCGAAGCACGAGTTCCACTCGATGTACGCACCATTTTACAGGAGCGGAGTTAGAGGTCAGACGTCAGAAATATAAAAGCCATTACCTGAGAGTCTCAGAGCGACATTAATGATTGTCCATTGCACTTGTGCCAAAAAGAATCTTTTGAAGTACACCGTTTGGTCCGAGTGTCTTTTGGCTGTTGAAAATGGAGCGGCGTTTTAGGTGCCCCAGTCGTGACGAGTGAAATATTAGGCGCATAAAATGTTGCTTTTAAAATGTTTTAATTTTAAGTTTTTACTTTTGAAAACTTTCTTACAAACTTTAGTTTCAAAATTACGATGTTTATTGTTCCAAGAAACAGTGAAAGGTAATATTCGTTTTCCTAATAAAGATAAGAATGTGAGAAGTATTGAATACTACATAAACTATAACTTCAAAGTCGCATGCTATGCAGAAGTTAGCATGCTATGGAAAGGCTATGCTCGGTGTTTTTCTAAGGGCTCGTATCGAAACGAGGTGATCCAGCAGAAAACCAGGGTCATCGACATAGCCCATCGGATAAGCAATCTGAAGTGGCAATGGTCTGGTCATAATTGCCATAGAACCGATAACCGTTGGGGTAAACGGGTGGGTGGGTTTTTGAGTGGAGACCGCGTCTTAGCAAACGTAGTGTAGGACGTCCACAGTCCAGGCGGAGTGATGATTTGCGAAAGACGGCTGGCAGAAGCTGGAAGCAAAAAGCTGAAAATCAAACGAAGTGATAATTGAGTACTGCAGTTTTGTAAAGTTTAATTACGTGTAAATACCATACTGTATATGTTATGCATATAAGTAGGTATATAGGAGCAACTTTTAGAAATACGTCTTGATGATCGTTAGGTTGGAAACTTTTTAGGCCACACACTTTCTTTTTGTCATGATAAAATTGTAAAATAAATAAAAAATAAATAATTAAAATTTGTTGTAAATTCGTCAAAGCGCCGTTTTAGCTGCAGCCAGAGGGAACGCTCTCGAAAACCGTTTCAGATTAATGGCTCTTGTTTAGTTCGGAAATGTTTGTCATTGGCCAGGTGGGCCCCGATTTACTGACTGTGCACTTACCCGACATATTATGTATAGAAATGCTTATCGAAGCACTTTAATAAATGGCCGAGTCTTGGTAAAAGTTACACAGTATGAACACAAGTAAAAAGTTATAAAATAGATTATGTTTAAAGCGAAATATTAAAATAAATATCTATTTATATATAAAAGAGGAAGGTGTTTGACTGCCTAAGATACTCAGAGATACAACGCACAGCCCAAACCACTGAACCTAGAGTCCTGAAATTTGCATGTAGGTTCTGTATATAACGTACTAAAAGTAGTAGTAAGGAAATTTGGAAATGCCACCTCTAAGGGGATAAAATAGGGGATGAAAATGTCT
This sequence comes from Hyphantria cunea, assembly GCA_003709505.1. Lineage (NCBI taxonomy): Eukaryota > Metazoa > Arthropoda > Insecta > Lepidoptera > Erebidae > Hyphantria > Hyphantria cunea. Next base: position 239,476 of record PKRV01000873.1, on the reverse strand, counting down.
ACTTCTACGCGAACGGAGCCGCGGACAAAAGCTAGTAAAATATAAGCATAATCACCTAATATAAGCAGAGTTTATAGCTTATATTTTATGGACTATGACTTGAATCTCCCTTAAAAAATAGAGGGCATACCTTCTTCTGTCAACCAAATATGTATATTTTTAAACAAACACTTAAAATAATATATATTTCTATTTTCATGTACTTACAATACCTTGGTTAAGCTTAGCCTCGTGTTGTTATCGTGTACGAATGTAATGTGTATGTCAATACGTATATTTATTTAAGCCGGGATGGGGAGGAGGATAGGAATGGGGGAAGGAGTTGGGGTATGGGCTCCGGTGTGTGAGTGTCGGCTCTAACCGCCCAGAATAAGGCGCGCCTCTGGCGCCCTCAGAAGGTATTGGCGGTCAGAGTCATACGCGGATACCGCACGATGTTGTACGGTGAGGCGGCGTGCGCCTCGGGACTCCCCCCTGGGATTTGATGGCGGAAGTGATCACCGAAGTTTATCGATGGGTGGCTGAATTCCAGGCGGAGAGTGGCATTCTCCCTCCGCCCGAAGAGATACGCGAGTGGCGTGAAGCCGCCCGTCGAGCCACGATGGTTTGGTGGTCGTCGCGGCTGGAGGCTCCACGTACTGGTTTCGCCACCGTGGAGGCGCTCCAGCCGGTCATCCTCGAGTGGGCAGGGCGGTAGCACGGGACCCTTTCCTTCCGACTGACGCAGGTGTTTTCTGGGCACGGTTGCTTCGGGAAGTACCTGCACTCGGTCGCCAGGAGGGAATCGAGTTCGCCTTCCATCACTGCGACTGCAGTAAGGAATTGGCCCAATACACGCTGGCGGTGTGACCCGCTTGGGCGCCGCAGCGTCGGGCCCTCACTGCAGTCATCGGAGGAGATCTCTCGCTGCCGGCCGTTGTACGCTCCATGGCTGGTGGCGAGAGCAGTTTTACCGCGGTCGCGACCTTCTGCGAGGAAGTCATCTCGCGGAAGGAGGCGGCGGAGAAGGCCCGAGAGGACGATCTCCAATCGGATACGATCCGCCGCCAGCGAACCGGGCGGCGGGGGCGCGCCTATCAGCGCCTCATGCCGCCCTGAGTGTGGCCGCGGATGGCGGGGACGGGTTTTACCCTCCATCCGCTTCACAGGCCAGCCGCGAGGCGGCGAAGTTACGCGTGTGCCGTACGTCGCCTAAATTGAGAGTTTTTGAACAGCAAACGGTGCCCGCTTCAGTGCGGGCAGGCCCTGGGAGGGGTCCGGATGGCGTAAGAAAGCGGTTCCCGGATCCCTCCCGTCTCAGGCGCAGAGTGGCACACCGTGTGGTTTTAGCCGGTTCGATACCGATACACCGCCCCGTTATAAGTCCCGGTGGGGTGAAGACCGAGGGGGCTTCCAAACGTAAAAAATAAGAAAATTGCCTCCGGTATCCTCACTCACTTGGTGAAGCACAGCGCAAGCGCTTTTTCACACAGGTTTTATGTGAGGCCGTGGTATCACTCCAGTCGAGCTGGCCCATTCATGCCGAAGCACGGCTCTCCCACGGCAATATCATCAGACCTAAAGCTATCCATGTCTTATGGTCCTGAAAAACCTAAAAGCTTAAGTACGACTTCGAAAAAACGTGTGAGGAGAAACTAATTTACTACTTGACAATGTATCCTATGAGGGAAGGTTCGAGGGAAGGCCAGCGGGAGGTGAGGATAAGTGCAAACGCAACCCGTGTATACAACGTGCTCTGAATCTTGATGCAAATATATGCCCCACAAATTGGGGCACCAGTGGTTTGAATATTGGCCCAGAAGTTAGTGCTCTTGTGAAGGACTTCCCTTGACTTATTACAACATATATTGAACTTTTGAAGTGTGTTATGGTTTTTTCTTTCTAAAGTAACTTATCAAACGTAGGCAGCTAATTATGGTTTATTTATACTCATAAATGTATTATGCATCTGATTTATCAGATTTGACAAATTGATTTATCAGCGCAAAGCTTAAAATACTGCACATTTTGGAAGCTGATGATTTTATCTCATAAGTACTTAATGCGAAAAGATTTTTTTAAATTTCATCTCTATAATAAGGGGTAAATGTCGACTACATAAAAATTTCAAGTATTATATCGTTATACCGCTTGTGCCGACTTTAATTATATTGATTGTGACTATACTGATAAATCATATTTACCAAAATAAAATCTCATTTATTACACTCATAGATAATATAGTTACTTCCTTCGAAATCGATGTGGCAGTACCGGGCATTACCCCGAACATACAAATTCACAAACTTCACCTCTCCTCTCCTCTTTATAATATTTGTACGGATATTTATTCAAATTCATTTATACAATAAGACACTAAGTGACATTTATGGACGTTAAATTGGAGCTACAGATAAATTCATAGATCGACACACAGACGCCAGATGTACTGTATTGTCCAGGTGAATGAGGTGAAAACACCTAATTATGCCTGGGTCGATCTATAACTTCCAGTTTTCAAAATGCGTAGAGCCTTATGAGAAGAAACCTGGCTAAGAAATGTGTATGTATAAACTATTATATACGTTATTTTTTAATTTTGTTGTATGTCATAAAAAAATATAAATAGTAAAATACCAAGGAATGTAGTTTGTTGTATAGTTCGACATACAACATTTTAACTTACGACCCGTTTACAGTCGCAATACTATTAAGATTTGATGAGATTGCTGTCCTTTCATAGTCTTTATATTGACATGTTATATAGCTTGACATGTAAATATATTATTGTTTTTCTTTCTACGAATTCTTTCCTTTGCCTACATCAAAGCCTTTAACGAGTTTAAAATATTAACACGTATTTCATAACAAAATGTATTATAGTATTAGTTACAGTATAGTACAATACAGTACCTATATATATTTATATATATGTTATTATATTGTATACGTGTGGATATATACATGTATGTACTTAATTATATTCAAATGCAAATAATTAATTCAAAACTCATTGCACCGACAACTACCACTCTCTCTCCTGGACATTTCGATCCATCCTAAGGTTGCCTGGATGAGATTGCTTTAGGCAATAAGGCCGCTCTTTGTACAATCCTTCTCACATTTTGTGTACTCTCTTCTAACTGTGTTATCTATCTATCTATTTATCTAGTGCCCGTATTTTTTTTTCTTTAATATGTATTGTTTATGGTAGCCATAGATTGAACTAAGTGGCGTAAATTGGAGAGGCCTATGTCCACCAGTGGACTGCGATAGGGTGATGATGATAGTAGTAAATTAGAGATACAGAGTTTCCGTTATTATTCTATACCCCTGTTATACCGTGTGTGACGTGTGTCTCGTAGGTAATGAGTAAGGGTACAAAATCTACAGTGTAACAACAATGCAAAGAGAAAGAAAACTGGAAATATACCGTATAATAATCCGTCTGTAAAACGAAATATAGTAGACCAAAACTTCATTTTGCTTTTGTCCAAACATTAAACTGCTTTCTACTCAAGATTGATAATACATACATACAATTTGCGTGGAATTTTATTTATAGATTAGTTTCTATTCAGCGTATGTTATCATGGCTTCAAGTAGCCTAGGTACTTCCTAAAGAATCAAAGTATCTTAATAACAAATTTTATTGGCAAGGGTGTCAATGTTTTAGGCGTAAAAACGTAAATAGCAAACCGTCAATATTACTTTTGTATGGAATGTAGAATAGAAGTAACTAAATTGCTAAGCAAAAGGCCTTCAAAAGAGTTCAGAATATGAAGGTCTTAAAATTCTGTCCGTATTCAAACGTTCACAAAGCGTTCACACTTTGATAGATGTTGAAATGTAAAAATAATACGACAGAAGCTTACAGGCAGAACTGTGGGGAGTCATCGTGACGTTTACAAAATTTATTGCCACTTAATATCGGGTTAGCGAGTTTGATAGAAGTGTACCGAATGATCGTTCGTATTCGGTTTACGTTGTTGGAGAACCGTAAATTTCTTATACGTACAACCCTATAAAATATACGTACGTATAACTTTTAACACTTTATCTCATGGTTGTCGGTCTACATTCTATATAGATAGAGAATCTTATGATATAGTGAGGACCTCTAAATCTCGATAACATTAATAATATTTCAGACATTTGACACACAACGGTATCTAGTTTCAAACTAAGCAGAGTGTGGGTGGGTAAACAGGGTGTAATTTTTACAGATTTAAGTCGGTTCGATTTTCTGGTGTAACAAGCGGATTTTCGGAAATCTTTGAAGGCAGTTTTCTTTCTTTTCAAAAATAAATGAATGTTTCCTTTGAGTAAAATTTTCAGGTGGCACAAAAGAATTCGTGTTAGTTACACCATTTATAATTCAAGAACGGCTGAACTCATTTGACTGAAATTTGATGGAGAAGTAGCTTAGAACCTGGAGACGGACATGAAATACTTTTTACATAGGACTATTTTTTTACTTTGCCCCTGGCGTTATCCGCGGTTGCTGTTGTACTGCGGATAACGCAGCATAACAACAACCCCTCAGCTAGTATACTATAACATGTAGTCGCTTAGATCTGTACCAAATGGTTTAGTGGATTAGTTAGTTAGATGGTATATTAGTGAATTTCAATGAAGTTTTCAGCAATAAAAAGAGTGATTCAAAGAAAACTTTACCTTTGTTGTACGTTTACAACACGAACCGCGGGTAACTTCGCGAAGCGCAATTATGCTCAATAAAAAATATTTGACTTTCAGATCTAATATACTGAAAAAAGCATAATATATTAAAGCGAAAGTAACCATATGTTACCTGTTTAACAATAAGCTATAACTTAGACGTTACTTTGGAGGGCGAAAAAGAATATTCCTTGACTCGAGAATTATGCCTAAAATATACAATTTCCAACACTTGGTGTTACAATACATCATCTACTATTGCCTTACTAATCTAATGGCGGGAACGCATGCCTTTTTTCCAACATGGCCGATTTTTATATAATAGCATTTTTTGAAGTGCTGTTGCTTCGCATAGTTTATGATGGTTAAATTTTAATAGCATAGATTTAGAAACCAGTCAGTTTTTGGAACTTTTGAGTGTCTATTTATACACACTTGAAGCTAAATTAACAATTGTTTGTGACTAGCAAAGCTGAAGGCTGCTTTTTTAAGCTCAAAATTCAAATTAGTTCTACAAAGTGAATGCAAGCTATTCTTTGACATAAAAAGGTCTAATATTGTATCTATCTCACATGCTATAAATCAGTCATGTCATATATCAGTCAGTAAAAATGTTTTGCAGTTGATAAAGTCAACGCAATAGAATATATGCATAAAAATTTTATTAGTCTCAAATATATTTTTTTAGATTTATCATTTTCACTTCATAGAAATTATCGGAGTCGAAACTATATTAGTATTGTTTGTGAGTAAAATTACTTTCTCCTTTAATTGTTATAGCATTTAAAACTATTAATAATTTAAACTAACTAAAACACGAATAGTAAACAAACACGAAATATCAATGATGTCATTGGCTGTATCAAAAGCGCGCGCAAAATGGCGGCGTTTGAAAAGCTCAAATTTAGTCAGTGTTTTTAATTTCACTTTGAAAATTTAAATAGTTTAACTATTTTCAAGCTTATTAATATATCTTTATTTGTTATAGAGACTAAACGTTAATGATGAGATTATGAAATAAAAATAAATGAATATTCCGTATTCACGGCTTCTAAAGCCGGTATTGACAACATAAACGTGATAAACGAAATCAGACATGCAGAAAAAAAATCATTAAAATATAAGAACAAAACAATATACAGCACTTCATGTAAAACATACTTTTATTGCTCAACGAGACGCTGAGCATTTAACACAAATGTGAAAACAAATTTCTTTCAAGAGCGATTTTCGGCGGTTATTCCTCATGTATGTATTGATGTAGGTATGTCTATACGTGTGTATGTATGTATGTACATTACCAAACCGAAAATATATCCGATATTATTATGGATGGCGCATCGAGGGGCGACTTAACGAATATTTAACATGGCTTCTGGTAGATTTATGTGCGCCACTGAAAGAATTGTCTTTTACGGTTCGTGGTAGAAAAAAAATATTTTAAGTGAATTTGGTTTTGATGCGTTTTTCATGTAACATTGATATTAAGCAATAAATATGTGCGTGTAGATATTTTGTTTTAAAATCTTGATGTGTCTGCTTTTTGTGTTATTCTCTTGTAGTAAAATCATATTTTTTCAGTGACATTAAATACTACTTAGGGTACTGAAATCAAGCAAGAGAAAATATTTATGTTTTAGTATTAGTATTTTCTAAGTTTTTATGTCATTGTTAGCTTTAAATTAGGAAGTAAAAATAACAAAGAATCCTCTAGGAGAATCTAATAGGAAGGTGAATGTAAAGACAGTTACATCAAATTTAAGTGATACAAGTCCCATAAATCTTTTCCAATCTCTCAAAAAAAAAAACTTTTTTTTTTCTTTTTTTTAGGGACTTTTACCCTACTAGGGTATGCCAGACCCATAAGGCCTTAATTTAATCAAATAACATTTAAATATTATATGCTAAACTGTACAATTTTATAGCTTTTTTTGATGTTGGTATAGCCAAAACACTTTGAATTATACCGACATGCAAATAATTCAGGTTCAACTGCTCCATTACTAAATTTCTTTTAGATTGATTCTTGACACACTCTATTTTAAATGAATTATGCAACTTAAGGTCAGCTTCAACGCTTGTTACTTAAATGGGAAGTAGACGTTTCGAAACTAATTTCCCAGATAAGTTAAAAAAAAAACATAAATGTATCAGCAACTCTTTATTTGTTAATAGTCTTATATTTCAGACAATTCAAAAATTATCAAAAAATGGTGAAACTGCCCCTTAAATTTGATACGTATAAGTACTACCTGCAAAAAAATATCCAACATTGGTCTTTCGTGCTCTGACGACATAACGCAGACAAATGAGTAGGGCATGTCCACTGCCCAAACGGTTTACCTCGACAATTACTTACCGTGAAACGTGCTGGGACTGGGACACGCCACTGTGACGTCACGTCACGATAGCAGCTACACAGAAAATGTTATTTGGATGGAAATGCGGGCTCTTTTTTCACGTTGAACGAATTTTTGCGTCGGTTGTCCTGTGTAGGCCGATGATAGTCTCCGAGTTTTTGATGTTAAATTGCTACTGGGAAACATCGGAGGCAGAAATGGATGTGTATATGTGTATACTATTCTTTTAGGTAGATATGTTTACGCGGTTGGTATTAACATTGTTCAAATTTAGTTTTTTAAGTTTCGATGATTTATAAAGTGTGAATTATAAAATGTTCACAGACGTGAAAATTGGTTTATATCTTTTTTTATAATGGCAACTGCTACATTATGTATATTCCTGTGTCGCGGGGGATAAAACAATCATGCATGAAACGGATACAAACAATATCCAAACTCAGGACATCAATTTGTAATATACAAAAAAGATTTGAACCCATAACACTCGCAGAGAAAGCGGCGAAGGGACCACTTTAACCAATACGCCATCCGATCAGTGCAAGTAGTTTAAATATATAAACTATATGTATATGTACATATATACCACCAGCATAGTAGGTTCTACACAACGCCATTTAGTTCCAAACTTTGCAGAGCTTGTACTATGGGAACTAGAGTAATGTTTAGCCTAAATTTCAGAAATATTTATTTATTTATACATCGAAGTAACGCAAACTCCGAAAGAAATATTTGCAGATCATACATAAATTTGATACGAACCGGAAATCGAACCCGAGGCCTCAGACACAACAGCCGCATACTTTTTATTTATTTTTCAAGAAGGCTTACAGACACAAAAACATAATTATGGCTAATAAAAATAGGGGATCAAGTTGCTAACAATAAGCCTCCATCTATATGGGTAAGAATATATTACACCAGTCTAAGTGCCAATTCATGGACTTGCATTGCATGATGTGTATTTATAGATATAGGAACATTAGTTTGTAATAATACTTTGCAGAATGTTTATATACATACATGTTAATACTGCGCCAACGAGGCAGTCCAAATACCATATGATATCTTCGTGTATATATATATAGTTTTAATAGGCTTTCAAAACACCCTTTAACAGATTTATGTATTACTTGCACTATTATAGTGAATGTTTACCGTCCCATCACGTTTTGAGAGTAAGGGAACACAGAGTCAAATTTCTTATTATATCACACCACAGACAAGCAAAAATCAAAAAGTAAACTTTTTCTTCTTCTTTTTATGAAATGGCAACCAACTAATCAGCTATTTTTGCAAATGTCAAGTATTTAAAGTCTTGGAGTCTTCAAGTCTTCACTGTGATGAAAATAATGATAAAAAATTAAAAAATGCGCGAATATTTGACAACCGCGTCAAACCGCTAACTGTAAAGATTTACAATATCTTGTCCTGGTAACACCACAATGTTGCCATACTGACAAATTGTGACGTTCTAGTTATAACGGGAAGAGACTTCCAAAGCTGTAGAAGTAGCAATTTCTAACAGACAACCATGGGAAAGAGAGAAAAAATAAGATTGGAAAGAAGAAGTAGAAAGAAAGCACAGGGTAGTGTCTGGTGTGTTAAAAGATACATGAGAAAGAAAAATAATAGGTATTATAATGTATCATTTAAAGTGATAGTAACAAATAGTGGGGGTCTTAAATACAAAGACATATAAACAAGATGTGATTTAAATCTTCAAAATAGTTTAAACACTAGGTGACATAGTGTGACCTAATTGACTAATATAAAAAAAAAGTTGGTTATGGGACAAACGGGTTAAGACCCCCAGGTAATGCTCCTTTGCCATTCTCTTGAATGCTGTTAGTGTTGTTAATCAAATTATTACGCAATAACCTGTAGAACAATGGAACGCAGAATTCAATTAGATATTCCCGTTCCCGGGATTATCAGGCTCTACGCAACACTACACATGGCTAGATCGCTGGATGCTCAACGGGCTTACACGGAATTATTGTGCTAAATAAATTCCATAACCACGATAGCAGATAAAGAAGACTTCAATATAAAACCTTTGACACTAGATATATGAGTTTTTTTAAGAATTAAGGATTAACCTTTAATTCACAAACGTTATGAAACTTTAAGCAACTGTTTTAAATTGAAATCACTATCTATTATATTTAGTACTAATATATTTAGTATGTTTGGAACGCCACTAGGATTAGCATTAGCTGTCAATTATGTGAATCAAGATTGGTTCGTCTGAGATGTTTTGTGTATTGTAAATATAATGTGTGTAATTGTCGTATAGTTAATAAATTTAGAACATCCTGAATATATCTTTTAAACAAGCAACTAAACACAACAATTTCATTCGCTACCTGCCACTTTCTTAAAGTCGTTAGTGTTTCAAATACCACCTGTTTTTTATGGAGGGCCCTGCCAAAATGACTCTCGAATTAATGGAAAGCGTAATTAAAATCCAAGAGTGGTGATCACCATACCCATTAGCGAAGCAGACAATGCAACAATGCAGAATGGTGACCCACAATACGGCGGCTTAGTGATGCTTCTGCATCATTGGGCCTCCGTTTTTGTACTGACCAACAAAACACGAGAGCACGAACGCTGTCACTTTAAAATTTCTTTGATGATTCATTTTTGATTTTATGTCGAAGGTAGTACAGCCCTGGTCAAGCAGGCCCGTTGGTGCTGAAATCAGCGTGACTCTACTATTTATAGAACAGAATAGAATAGAATAGAATACACTTTATTGTACAACAGATAAAACAGTTTACATAAATATATAGTTTACATATTACATCAATTGAATCCCCGTGTACCAATGGCGGCCTCATCGCTAAAAAACAATTTCTTCGAGGCAACCTTGGAATGGGAAAAAATATTGTAAAAACAAAAAAATATATATATATCAGTTTTTATACGGAGCGACTGGCATCGGACCTCCGCAACCCTGAGGGTGAACTGAATTTGAAGCTTGAACTAGTTGTCAGTATATTTAAAGGCACTGACTTTCCAATAAAGATTATTATAGATATTGATGACAACCGGGACCGTTGGCTTAACGTGCTCTCTAAGGCACGGGCGGAAAATACCGCCATATTCTTATTAAGAATTTCTTGTAAGAAAACCTAAGACCTCTTGATCTGCAATCACTTACGCTAATCACTAGACCAACGAGGCAATCTACTACTTATAAGACAAAACCGGCAAAATACTGTTTAAAGTGGTGTAGTAGGACAAAAACCTTAATCCTTACTAAGGGCCCTTTCAAGAGTCCTTTTTTCAAGTATCTTGATTATGATATTTGTACTTTTATACAGTTCAGCACCGATTTTAATTAAAAAACCGCAGCCATTTGATATTTATAAAACATTGAATAATTTATAAGCTAATTTGAATAATTATTAAAGTATACACATAAAACTTTTTTCAAAATTTTTGTTTATCAAAAAGCACTTTAATGAAATAACAACACTTGAAAAAAAAAAAGAAAAATCCTCACAAAAGTGCTCAAGGCACTAGTTAATATTAAAACAAACAAAATTTAATTTACGCTATGTTTTGATTTATCGTGAAGTATTTCAGTAGATTTAGCAACAAAGTTATGCTAAAATTCATAGCCTTAATTGACTTTTTAATTAGGCAAAAAGTTAGGAAACGCCGTCCGCCTAGCTTGATTTATGAATTTCAACCTTTTTGTAACAATCCCTGGATTAAACTTTACTGTAAGGGACAAAGGACATTTGAAATTTTATTTTACTGACCTGACCTTACTTACCAATACTTAATGATATCCAGTAGCTATTGAAACAGACTCGCCCGATGGTTTACTAGTTAATGACCTTAACTGCTAAACCAGAGGTCGTACGTTTGAATTCACTCAGTACAAATAATTGTGCGCTCAGTACAATCACTTGCTCTCTGTCTTTTGTTTGGCTGTAAATTATTAAAAACTAGCTGAGCCCCGCCGTGTTACCCGCAGTATAGCAACAACCATAGTTAAGTACCGTTACCATTACGCAAAGTAAAATGTTATGTAAAAAGTGTCCTATGTCCGTCTCCTGGTTCTAAGCTAAGCAATTTTCAGCCAAATCTGTTCAGCCGTTCTTGAGTTATAAATAGTATAACTAACACGAGTTTCTTGTATATATATATATAGATATAAATATTTTTAGATACAAACATATGAATTTATCAACAGTCTGGTTGCTATAGTGCAGGCTCTGCCTAGTTTGGGAACAGTCGGCCGTCGGTGAAATGTGTAAAGTTATAATTAAATAGATTTTATAAGTGGAATTTTATGCTCACAAGCCAATGTTGTATTAAATATTTATAAGTTCTTTTAATGGATGTGCCTGCTAAACTGACTCTACTCTGATAGAAAGTATAACCAGAATCCAAAAGTGGTAGCCATCAATCTCATTGCGAATATGTACAGACAACGCAACAGTGCAGCATGGTCACCCACACCATAGCGATCCAGTGGGATGTATCCGTACCACCGGTCCAGGTCCCGCACTCACCAACGAAACACGACAGCATGAACGCTGTCATTTTACGTTGATCTTCTATGCGAGGGTAGTACCGCCCCAGTCGAGCCGGCCCGTTCGGCTGAGATCAGCGTAGCTCTACTACCTTTTAGGGACATATATTACATGGTTTTCTACACCGTACAACCCTCTCCTGAGAGGACACCCGAGCCCAGCAGTGGGAAATTATGGGTTGTTGATGATGATGATGATTGTTTTGCTTTTTACCCGACTGCGAAAGAAGGAGGGTTATGTTTTAGAGTGTATGTTTATATGTAAGTATTTATGCATGTATATTTCTTTGGTACCCCTAGAGCGTAAACTATCAATAGATTCCTTTTAGTTGTGAGAGTGGCCCTGGGTCCATAAAACATAAAAAAGCAAAATTAAGGATTTTTGGAGCCAAAAAGTAAACTCAAAAAAAATGTTTTCAAAATACATCGAGTGTGGTATTAAAATAAAGAATTTTTAACGGTGATAACGAATATTTATATATAACTTATATGAATTTTTTTTAATTTATAACTAGTCTACCTGTTGTTTTAAAAGACAACTCCCGCATTAGGAATAAACATTCTGTGTCGCGGGAAAATTTACAAACATACCTGTTTCGAGTCTAGATGTTCTTTGTGTCCAACAAAGAACATCTAGACTGGAAACAAAACACATAAATTGTGGGATTTGAACCCACAACACTTCGGGCAGTTAAAGGCAGAGGGGTAACCGAAACCAATAAAAGAAAGTGAAAATAAGTGGGTAAACAGTGGAAAGTGACTGTAATTTATATATATAAAATTCAGCCTTCGTAAAATGACGAAAATCTGTAGTGACTGGGATCTCAGTCTGTAATTACACAGAGGAAAAACTAATAAGCGGGTGGCCTAATGAAAAGTGTCAACTACAGACAAATGCAATTCAAGTGATTACTAGTATTACTAATTTTAAATTGACATCTAAAGAACAATGAATACACCGAATTAGTGACAACGAAAACCACCTCTCACACCGAATAGTTTTAGTGAAGTAGGAAAAACCGTGGGAGAGCCACGTTTTGAAACGAAAGGGCCGGCTCAACTGGAGTGATACAACGGCCTCACAGAAAAGCGGTGCAAAAGAGCGCTTACGCTGCGACACTAAGTGAGTGAGGATACCGTAGAACCGTACCCCCAACCCTCCCCCATCTCCCTTCTCATTCCGCAAGCCCTGCAACGCACTTGTGACGTCTCTGTTGTTACGGGTGGCCATGTGCGGTGGTATTAACTTACCATCAGGCGTAACGTCTGCCTCGTTACCCTCCTATACCATAAATAAAGTTAGCCAACATCACAATATTAAAAACATTACTTTCAAACATTAATCACATTTATTTTACACTGAAAATTAATGTTTCCTAAATAGCTATACAGTGTCACGATACGGCTGTTTATATTGCACGAAATATTTTAGTATAAAGAATAAAGCTTCACTTTATTACAAAAAAGGGACATAAAAATTACCATTTTTTAAGTTATAGGTAAATTTTTGGGAAGTACGTGATTACAGGAAATTAAGTAGTGATGGGAAGATTTTAGAAATATTTAAAAAAAATATATCTTCCTTAATTTTGCTCGCGGCTTCGCCTGTATGTATGTTGATTATCAGGTTACGAATAGCCTATGAGTAATACGTTAAGAATTAAGGTATCTCCATGAAAAAATCATTGATATCGGTGCAGTGTTTTAGGCGTGCAAGCGTAACGGACGACAAGGTAGAAAGAGTTTCTTTTGAATTAATTTGTAATACTAGTATGAATACACTCGCGCTCATTATGATTGATGTACGTATTTGGTGACGTTTGAAACGAACATGTTCGTTTCTTATGATGACCAAGAAAGGTTTCTAGAAAGTTCTCGAGAACTTGAATTTTACTTAGATGAAAAATATTAGAAGCTAGTATATTATATTAAGCACTTTCAAACCAGAAATACAAGATTTTGTTGGAAATAAGTTAATAGAATTCGTATGCTTATTGTGGCTAACCTTTCAATTTAATAAATCTGCAGCATTCACACCAAGCCGAAATAGGTGTAAGTACTACTACAATGGGACAATACGTTTGAGATTAATTTCGTTGTTCAATAACTCGACATAGGCCGCAGTAAAATACAATGCAAACACGTACCTTGGATTGCTACGGGTACGCGTTGAGCTTCCACCTTCGATTGTTCAGGTGTCGACTAAATATCCAGGGATTTCACTTTATGTAGGCGTCAAACGCAAGTCGCGATAGAAGACGTTTTCATATTCCAGTAGGAATCGACCGATACCAGTCGCGTGCGCACCCGAGGTCTTTTTTCACACACCCTCGCTCCTGATTTGTACGAGTAGTGTTTTAATCGCAATCATTTCAGTCTGCCTTTTGCTACGATTATTACCAGTATTGAAAAACAAAAAGTTGCATTAAAAATTACGACCTAAATTTTACGGTAACGGCACAAGGTCTTTATAACAACTAAGGTTGATAATATGAACTAAGTTACAAGTAAGTTTCATCTCATGTTCATCTGTATGTTATATTCATCAACAGCCTATCATATTGTAATGATTTACATAAAACTGGGCTTGTATAATTAAACGGAGCTTTTGGCATACTAAACGAGTACAGGGTTTGTTTCAAGTTCTGATCTCTCTGAGTGTCCAGAAAAAAGGATAGCTTATAATTTGCTAAGCACATCCCTAAAATATAAAAAATAAATGATTCAAGCGCTGATTTATGTTTAATAAGGGGCAACTTTTAATTTTGTTATGCTTAGACATTCCAAGCTATTTGTTTGAGTCGGGCATAAACCTGTCCACTTCTAGTGTTTTATTGTTTACGTGACTCGTATTTAGCGGGGAGCCTAATTTGTTTGGCGATTTATATTTTTTGGTCATTAAAGTTGAGAGATTTATATTAGGTGTTGACAAGATCAGGAAGAATTTTTTAAGAAAGGAATTTTAAGGTAATTTTTGTTGAATGAAACATTTCAAAGCTTAAAGCTTAAATGAATTGTCAGTAGTTAAACTATACAGTCAAATTGAAATTGACGCATTTTAAAAAGAAAATAAAATGTTGACATATGTGACTATCTTTTGCCGACGGCTCCCTTCATGTGTATTTACATGGTAAAGAACCACGCCCTTCCTCAAGAAATAAAGTATCAGTTCGGTCTAGTATTAGTGTACTTTGGCTGCGGAAATCGCTTACCATCAGGCGATGTATCTGCTCGTTTGTCTCCTATACCGCAAAATTACATTACATTCTCAAAAATACATTAGTATTCTCTATTAAGCCACTGGCTGTACGTAGGCTTCTCTTTAGAAATAAGTTTTTGGTTTAACGATAATTATTTTCATAAAACTAATGAAACACAATAGACTGCTGTAAACCACAATTTGTTCGTATAATAAGCTATTACAGGCACCGCAAGCACAATATTAAATTAACTTAGCGATGCACTTAAGTTGTAACGTAATAGGTAAGCACCTTACTTGGAACAACTCATTTACTTAACTTAATACACTGCACACAGCACATATTAATTTGCAAGTTTTGAAAATGTTGTTTAACAACTTTATTATCACTGCAACTAATTAAGCATACTTTTTTTGGTTGAGGTGGTGGGAAATTTCTTCGGATCATCGGATCCTCAAATTTCGGCAAAACACTGGTGAAGCTACATACAATAACGCCTTTTGCCCAGAAGAGTAGGCAGAGACAATTGATCTCAACTTACAACGGTCCTGATACACCTCTTTTGCTTCGTCCATGTTCATCAATCGCTGCATGCATGCTCGTAGGTTTCTGGTGCTTTTCACATTACCTTTTTCCAGAACATCATCAATTTAATAGGAAAATGTAGTAGACGACCTTTTGCGACACTTCCACACACATTCGCTCTGTAAAATCCTTTCGTGAATTTTATATCATCCATCCTCTCTAAACAGCCAAACCACACCCACTGGCGGAGTTACAAATACAAAATAAGAATATAAAGTTAGTGAAGCCGTGGAGTTATAAGTTTGACTACATTATTGTCATTACTTAGATAGCAGAGATACAAAGATATCTAAAAATACAATTTGTTTGATATCCATTGCTGGATCTAAAACATGTCTAGTTCTAACTGAAAGATAAAAACAGACAGCTATTCCAATTATATGATTAAACCGGAGAATTACAGGAATAAGTCTTAGCTGACAACAAAAGGCACTGTAATGCCATACAAAGGGAAATCTCGAGAAATAATTTAAAAGGCATTTCATATGAGCATTGTTTCCTTACGAAATGTGATGTATGAAAAGATACGCCATCTTAATAATACATATCAGATGGATGTGTACTCACAAAAATTCTGGCAAGACAGCGTATATTTAAACGCAGGTTGGTTTTTGTATCTTTAAGTGATATGTTTTGGTACCAGTGTTGATGTATTGCGGTTGTAAACCTGAAGTCATTTTGTATATTATTTGCTTGGATAGATAAAGAATGTTTGTTGTATACCGAAAAAAGTATTGTACAATATGGAAGTGTATTGAATTATATTAAAATGATTGGAGCCATCGCTCTCCCGAATGTCTTATATGCTAACAAAGTGTACTATACTAAACATAAACAAATAAATATATTTGGACGGTTATTGTACAAGGCTATCTAGTCCCAAACTAAGCAGAGCTTATAGGTGCTAGACAACTGATATAAACACATATATAGTTTTTTATGTAAATACATACATATTATATATAAAAAATATTCATACTCGGAAACAAAATATTTAAAAATAATGTGGCGACTTCCACACAAGTATTTGGTCCGACCTAGGAATCGAACCCGAGACCTCAAGCACAGCAGTTGCATACGTTACCACTGCGCCACCGAATCAGTCGTATTACTGTACTGTATAAGTTGTACGTAGTTGCCTGTAAGAGATTGCATAATGTATAATAAAGCGATCGATAATTATTATGTATGCTGTGGTGCAAACCTACAAATTGTAACTTAAAACATACAGTGTAACAATGTCTAAACATATAATTAGACATATGGCATAATAATACTTATATTTAATAAATAAAAGTGATAATAATAAAACACCTAGTAATATTTCGGCTATTGTCACACAACCCCATCTAATCCTATACTAAGTAGTTTGTATTATGGGTACTAATACTACACAACAAATATTTGCAAATCATACACACATGTGATCTGACCTGGGAGTCGAACCTGACACCTCAAGCACAGCAGTCGCGCATGCTACCATTGCGCCGCCGGGGCAATAATAGTTTGACATAAATAGACCGAATTTTTATTTGATTTATATACTATATATACTTTCAGTTTACTTGTTTACATCTCCTATTGTCCGTAGTATAATAATTTCCACTCGTGTCTGTAACATTCATCATTAGTGCTCCACTCTTTTTAGTCTTAGCGTGATGATAAATAGACTTCCTCGACAAATGAGCTATTTAACACTGAAAAAAATTTCCAAATCGGACCAGTAGTTCCTGAGATTAACGCCTTTACGTAAACAAACAAATTTTTCAGCTTTATACATTAGTACAGATAAGTATTTAGTGAAAATATGTGAATTTGAAATTATAAGCACACACTTTATTGTTTTTATGTGACGTGTACTCGAACAGTTGGAAAATACATACTTCTGACTCGCGACTTCTAGATGGCCACGGGCTGTGTGAGACAAAATATCCTTCTTCAAGTTATATTTAGCTTTCCTTGTTCTTCTTAGCTCTACATTGATAAACGCCGACAGCTCAACTAAGTTCGACAAACTAGTTCAGTACTCCTGTGTTTGTGTGTATAATAGTTAATTGGGTGCAACTTTGTGGTCGTGAATACTACATTATGTGCTAGTTTGTGGGCAATTAGGCGTGGGATAATATTCTATGCTGAAGCTACATGATATTGTTCAGATGTGACTAGTGTAATATAAGGGATCGCATCAGAAATGAGGTGATATTACTAATGTACTAACTAAGGCCCTGCGCAAACATGTCGCCCGTTGCTACTACTGGTTACTAGTAGCCGTAGAAGGCAATCGGACACAATCTCTGGTCACTACTTCTGGCCACAATTCAACGCTTGTTTTCCATCAACGTCACAACGGACGTCATGGATGGCTTGTGTCGCACGCAGGAGACGGACACTGAATGCAATTCTCCGTTTGCGCATCTCAGTACAATAGTTAATGTTGCTTGTGTCTTCAACTAACGACTTTTAGTTACCAGTTACCGACACCGAACACTTTTTGATCATCATGAGTGTATTTAAATGGAAGCAACTGGACTCAAATCACTTGCGTATGCGTAGGGAGTAGATGATTTTATGATAGTTCTATAGAAATCAAAANTCCTGATACACCTCTTTTGCTTCGTCCATGTTCATCAATCGCTGCATGCATGCTCGTAGGTTTCTGGTGCTTTTCACATTACCTTTTTCCAGAACATCATCAATTTAATAGGAAAATGTAGTAGACGACCTTTTGCGACACTTCCACACACATTCGCTCTGTAAAATCCTTTCGTGAATTTTATATCATCCATCCTCTCTAAACAGCCAAACCACACCCACTGGCGGAGTTACAAATACAAAATAAGAATATAAAGTTAGTGAAGCCGTGGAGTTATAAGTTTGACTACATTATTGTCATTACTTAGATAGCAGAGATACAAAGATATCTAAAAATACAATATGTTTGATATCCATTGCTGGATCTAAAACATGTCTAGTTCTAACTGAAAGATAAAAACAGACAGCTATTCAAATTATATGATTAAACCGGAGAATTACAGGAATAAGTCTTAGCTGACAACAAAAGGCACTGTAATGCCATACAAAGGGAAATCTCGAGAAATAATTTAAAAGGCATTTCATATGAGCATTGTTTCCTTACGAAATGTGATGTATGAAAAGATACGCCATCTTAATAATACATATCAGATGGATGTGTACTCACAAAAATTCTGGCAAGACAGCGTATATTTAAACGCAGGTTGGTTTTTGTATCTTTAAGTGATATGTTTTGGTACCAGTGTTGATGTATTGCGGTTGTAAACCTGAAGTCATTTTGTATATTATTTGCTTGGATAGATACAGACTGTTTGTTGTATACCGAAAAAAGTATTGTACAATATGGAAGTGTATTGAATTATATTAAAATGATTGGAGCCATCGCTCTCCCGAATGTCTTATATGCTAACTAAGTGTACTATACTAAACATAAACAAATAAATATATTTGGACGGTTATTGTACAAGGCTATCTAGTCCCAAACTAAGCAGAGCTTATAGGTGCTAGACAATTGATATAAATACATATATACTTTTTTATGTAAATACATACATATTATATATAAAAAATATTCATACTCGGAAACAAAATATTTAAAAATAATACAAGTATTTGGTCCGACCTGGGAATCGAATCCGAGATCTCAAGCACAGCAGTCGCATACGTTACCACTGCGCCACCGAAGCAGTCGTATTACTGTACTGTATAAGTTGTACGTAGTTGCCTGTAAGAGATTGCATAATGTATAATAAAGCGATCGATAATTATTATGTATGCTGTGGTGCAAACCTACAAATTGTAACTTAAAACATACAGTGTAACAATGTCTAAACATATAATTAGACATATGGCATAATAATACTTATGTTTAATAAATAAAAGTGATAATAATAAAACACCTAGTAATATTTCGGCTATTGTCACACAACCCCATCTAATCCTATACTAAGAAGTTTGTATTATGGGTACTAATACTACTCAACAAATATTTGCAAATCATACAGACATGTGATCTGACCTGGGAGTCGAACCTGACACCTCAAGCACAGCAGTCGCGCATGCTACCACTGCGCCGCCGAGGCAGTAATAGTTTGACATAAATAGACAGAATTTTTATTTGATTTATATACTATATATACTTTCAGTTTACTTGTTTACATCTCCTATTGTCCGTAGTATAATAATATCCACTCGTGTCTGTAACATTCATCATTAGTGCTCCACTCTTTTTAGTCTTAGCGTGATGATAAATAGACTTCCTCGTTATTTAACACTGAAAAAAATTTCCAAATCGGACCAGTAGTTCCTGAGATTAACGCCTTTACGTAAACAAACAAATTTTTCAGCTTTATACATTAGTACAGATAAGTATTCAGTGAAAAGCTGTGAATTTGAAATTATAAACACACACTTTATTATTTTTATGTGACGTGTCCTCAAACAGTTGGAAAATACATACTTCTGACTCTCGACTTCTAGATGGCCACGGGCTGTGTGAGACAAAATATCCTTCTTCAAGTTGTATTTAGCTTTCCTTGTTCTTCTTAGCTCTACATTGATAAACGCCGACAGCTCGACTAAGTTCGACAAACTAGTTCAGTACTCCTGTGTTTGTGTGTATAATAGTTAATTGGGTGCAACTTTGTGGTCGTGAATACTACATTATGTGCTAGTTTGTGGGCAATTAGGTGTGGGATAATATTCTATGCTGAAGCTACATGATATTGTTTAGATGTGACTAGTGTAATATAAGGGATCGCATCAGAAATGAGGTGATATTACCTTGCGATGACCTTATGTTATGAGGTGATATTACCCTTTAAAAATCTTTAATTTTGTTCTCGAACATGTAGTACTAGTGAGAGTCTAGATGACACTGTGTATTATGTCCCAGAACATCTTTTGTAGAAGTTACGTCCCTCAATACAATAAAGGAACTCTTATAAGACACAGATAGACAGATAAACTCAAATGGACAAAGTGCTCCATAGTATGAGGCCCTCTTTTCACAGAGGTTTTGACAATAATAAAACTAAACCAAGAGATTCGTATCCATTCTTTTTATTTCCGGAAATCCTCTACGTTATCTCGAAATCTCCTCTGAAAATATCCATGGGGGATGAAAAAGCAACAATTTTCTGGAAGACCGTTTCGTCTATAAACTGGGTGACAACACCAACATAAAGACGCGTTCGTATTCAAGTCATCCTGGAGCATCAACACTTATCGCTCACACAGGGGTTCCCGTGGCACAGGCTCACCCTGGAATCATTGAGCTTGGATAAGTAAAGATCTTATAGGCGCCGGCACGTAACTTGGCCAGATTTCGGTGGTGGAGCAAATTCACGCATAGTACACTTATTGCAAAAAAAGAAAACAAAGAAAATCGAAATGTCGTCGATTGATGCTCCGAACCCCGCCGGCTCGATTGCTGCCAAAGCACGGAACGATGCTACTATAATCGCGCTTCCTTCTATCAACGAAAGAGATCAAAAACACGACTTCTGTACTCCTAACTAATCTGGCCTGTCTCTATACTAGATAATAAAAAGTTTTGTACTTGTACATGGGAACTTTTGACTTTATCGACCACCCGCATTTAGCTTGCTACATTTGTTGTAATTTTTTTTTATTGAACGCTGCAACCTGCGCTATATGGTTCAAATATTGTTGGTAAAAAGTAGGTTTACGGCAGAGTTCTATGTCCAAAAGTAGACTGTAATAGGCTAACGGAACGTGTACTTCTTATCTTAAATTAGAATGTCAATTAAATAATGTAGCAAATTTACTACTGTGTACTAACTAAGGCCCTGCGCAAACATGTCGCCCGTTGCTACTACTGGTTTCTGGTAACCGTAGAAGATGTGTCCGGTGGCGGCAATCGGACACAATCTCTGGTCACTACTTCTGGCCACAATTCAACGCTTGTTTTCCATCAACGTCACAATGGACGTCATGGATGGCTTGTGTCGCACGCAGGAGACGGACACTGAATGCAATTCTCCGTTTGCGCATCTCAGTACAATAGTTAATGTTGCTTGTTTTAGTTACCAGTACGAATAACGACTTTTAGTTACCAGTTACCGACACCGAACACTTTTTGATCGTCATGAGTGTATTTAAATGGAAGTAACTGGACTCAAATCACTTGCGTATGCGTAGGGAGTAGATGATTTTATGATAGTTCTATAGAAATCAAATAATCATCGGTAGCTTGTATTTGACGCAGGGCACAAAGTATCCATGTTGGCGCCACGCTTAAATAAAGCGTCATTAAAACCGCAATTTGGAATTAAAGTTTGAAGTCTAACCTTAGTATTGGTTGCACGATTTCACTTAGTAAGAATCAACCTTTAAATGGATCCCTAAACATTCATATCCAGTTTTATTTAATCAAAGTGACCAACTATAACCGCGTGTAGGTACTTTAATCCCTATTGTTCGGCGCTACGAGGGTGTACCGAACAGATAAGGCCTTTATTGTATCTTAACGGAAACGCGTCTGGGTTCCGTAGAAAGCTAATTTACATAGCAGCCCTAGTGTTAATTGAATTGTATATAAGTTCGTTACGCGATTGTATATTTTCATTAGTAATTAAACTTGATTTATGATTGTTCACAATTTTGTAAGCGCGAAGTTTGGGATGCAGGAATTGTAATTAGATAATGAGTAGTTTCTGAGTGCTTTCGTTTACAATGTTTAAGCGAATTGTTGTTTATAGGACTATGGCAGGTTTGTACAGAACTTTTGTACCGCCTGGCGTATCTCATAGTAGGGATTATTTTTGTACTTATTACATTACATTGACGATAACATTTTAAATCCCCAGATTTTTACAACATTGCGTTAAAAAGTTAATTTGGTTTTTAGATTACAATGAAATACATGAAACACAAATTAATCGGTTTATTATCGACAAGATAGCGTATTAAAATATTTTGAAATCAAAATCATTCATATACGGTTTTCTTGACCCGTCAATAAAATGTTGCTCTTTACTAAATTCACCAGAAAGAAAATATTTAATCGTTTGAGTAATATATTTTTTCAAAAAATGAATAATATTTATGGTTATTTGCCATAGACGCTCGTTAATTAAAAAAGACAACTCTCGCATTTGGAATATACATTCCTGTGTCACGGGGATCTTTACAAATATACATGAAACTGACACAAAGTACACCCAGACTTAGAACAACAATTTATGGATCACACAAAATGTTGTCATGGGATTAGGATTTGAACCCACAACACTTGGCGCAGTAGGAAGCAGTGTGGCGACCACTGAAACCACTGGGCCAACCGTTCCATTCATTAAGACTAAGTAGACCTTATCATGTTAAGGTCTAACTATCTTCACTCACTCACACACACACGAGTGAGTGAAGATACCGGAGGCCCATACCCCAAGCCCTCCCCAATCCGCCTCTCCATCCCCAAAAGGACGGCAACGCACTTGCAATGTTTCTGGTGTTGCAGGTGTTCATGAGCGGCGGTAATCGCTTACCATATGCTTGTTTGTCCTCTATTACATTTAAAAAAAAACTGAATTTAATCTAAATCATGGTTCTGTCGAATTAGTGTAATAAAATTAGTGTAATAAACAGACAGGCAGAATTAGTTTCGATTTATATCAACAGAGCTCCTTAATCAAAGAATAAAGCAACTCACTCACGCAGCATCAATACACAGAAGTAATCCAAAAGCATTAATATATAAATACGTCTTGGTAATAATATTTATTCAGCTGCAATGTGGTATATAACGACATTATGTTGTGCATCTTGGTTACTGCAGAGAAGTTTCGTTGATGTCAGCTGTGTTCACAACTTGTGTTTTCTCTTGAGATTTGTCAAATCTTGGCAGCTTTAGCACAGATTCTATTATTAGTACTAAAGAGGGCTCACTTGTGAAGACAAAGAAATAAAATCTTTTTTTGGTACAAAAGTAATGCAGAGACCTCTTAACATGTGTAGGCTGCGACGGGTAGGTACACCGTTCACAGAAAACATGAATATTATGTATGCATAGGGTACATTAGTTGGAGGAAGGTGAGGACCGACGCACCGAACGGCGTATACACTTTTGACATATGAGAGCTATCTACAACAAACTCGGATTCTTACTAGGAATGTGGTGGCTAGATTTACCATTATGTAGCAAAAGATTTGTAAGAATGCCAGGTTAAACCTAACATCTAGTATTAAGAAAGACATAGAGACTCCAATCTAATGTGATCATATTTCACTAAAAAGCTTTGCAATATTTCTTCTCAATTCCCAATGGTGTCACAATTCCGAACTAGAGAGCACATAACACGACGTCCAAAAACAACGGGGTGCGCATTACCGCTATGAACACATGGGCTCTTGGCCGCACCATGAAAAATTCATAACCGATATCTTAGAGTAAATAATGCAGAAGAGAGATGTGACGTCTAGACAAATTTTAAGCCTGATATTTAGGGACGAGATGTTTAGATTACTAGATACTTAAGATTAATGCGCTGATGAATGAGCGTAAATTAGTTATCTATTTTTTAAAACGACTCAAAACGATCGATAAATCAATGATTTCGTCAATTTAAGTAAGCTATACAATTTTCTAAGTAACACAAAAACGATTTGAAGCAAATCATTACATTTTAAAAACTGTCCTATTTTAGGTGATTCTCTCTGCCCTTCAGAACACTCTCAGGGCGATAAGACACGTAATAAAGGCGCGAAATCTTAAAACACATTTGATGAAAAGTAAGGAACAATAAAATAGAAACTAGACCAAAGTTACTTATTAGTCCAATCTAGCCATATGTACCAACCTGACATGCACATTACAAAAATATGTCAATTAAATGTTAAAAGTCAATGTTTTCCATCTGGTCATGGATTAATTATACGAAATTACACTATATAGAGCCGTCTAAAAAGCAAACATTGCATGCCAACAGCAGTATTGTTGTGTCCTAAAGAAAGACCGATATCCAGAAGCACACTTAAAAAAGTTAACCCTAATCAGACAGTCATGTCTGCACGCTAAATAATCTTTGGCCGACCGTAGTCGTATACTAATAATAATGTGTGTGCAGCCACGTGTTGTTCAGAGTTTGGTGCTCGGCCACAATCCGTAGTGACAACAAATCTTGTAGGAAACTGTTTGTTATTGAAAACTCGACCGTCTTACTTGTTATGTGGACCCAAGTTGATATACTGTATTTTCTTCAAGAATTATGTTGCAAATAGGTGTGGGTTTTGAATGCAAGTTTAGATAAGTAAAAGCTATAGATTAATACAAAATGTGATTTCAAATGTTAAGGAAAGTAGTTCAATGTGAGAGTCATACTTTTCCGGTACAAATTAGCTGCACAAAAAAATGGTGTAAAGGAATTCTTTTATGGCTTTTCACTAAGTGTGAGTTTACCATAGCCCCTCATTTCAAATATCTGAAGGAGAGTAGGCAATGCACTTGTAACCCTTATGTTCTTAGTTTCATGTTATATAGTACTCACTTATCCCAATAGAAATTGCTTAAATTGAATTATACAACGAAAATACCTTCCATTTTCATAAATAAAGAAGTTTTAGAATGGTTATTCGTAATCAAAAAAATCTAATTTAAAAATAAAATTTGAGTTCTGTGATTTCACCTCGAAAATTCTCGACGGAGGCCCAGCCAAAGTAGTCGTAACTCATTTATTTAAAAGATAACGTTTAGAAGTTTGCGCAGTAATTTCCGAGATAGGCGCATCTTTCAACTTATTTTTTATTTCGTTTTTTTTTAATTCACGACAGCCTTGCTCCCCAAAAGTTTCATTTATAACCGTAAATTATTTAAGCGGCTCGTTAAGCGCTGACCGCAGTGAATTGGCGGGAATTAACCCTCGAGTTTCTTTACAGATGCTTTCTAGTAAAACAAAATGGCGTACCATTTGTTACTTTTCGTTTAGCCTATTAGTTTTTATTACATGGTATGATTATGTAAATTTCATGCGCTTCCCATTTTTTTGCAATTGGCTCAATCATTCATTTTTTTATTTTTTAAAGGATTATAACAGAAGTCACAAATAAAGATAACATGGATGATCTCTCGACATTTTATATCTTGCATATTTTATATTCCTAAAAATTTTGTAATTCACATTTTAATTGTTTATAAGAAGAAGATCAAAAGAACCATTGCCTGGAATTTACCAAACTACTAAAAGCACTTTTCTTTATAATATTTTGATTGACTTATTTGATAACATAATCAGTATAGGTCTGAGAGCAATGGTCGCAATTTAAAGCGCTTGATGCAGCGCCGTATGCTTCTCAAGCGAGATGTTAATTTCGCTGACATTTTGCGGTACACCGCACGTTGCGCTGTCGTGGGGCGGTTAAGGTACGCTCCAAAATATAGCATCGTTGTATGTTTATGTTTAGTTATAAACATTCTACACAGAATATTGTCTCTTATTTTATCTACCTGTCGGAACACATTACCTCATACATAACATAGAACTACGATTTAGGAAAGGTAACGAATCTACGAAATACTTTTAGGTGTGGTCGTTGTCTTAGGTAATTTATTTAGTCATACTTCACCTTTTTTGTGGGAATAGATAGACGTGATCTGAGTCATATTGCAGCCTAATAGAAAGCCGTTGTTAAGGAGACCCAATCTCTATTTTAACAGGTTTATTTAACTGGGTTAGTACTTGACCGTTTAGGAACCGTGATTAGAAACAATCACCGAGGGTAAGCAACTATGGCACGGTCAGTACCTACACGGGTGACCACCGGTGTCCACCGTTGGTGCGGTCAGTAATATGATTCGGATTCGTGATTCGGAGGTCACATTAAGCAGTCGGTCCTGGTTGTTATCATACTATAACAGTCGTGAAGCTTAGTTGGAGACCTTCGGACGGCTTAAAAACATCCAACGGCAAGATACGTAGCTACAACGTATTCCTGCCAGTTCCCAACATACACTTGGCCAATGTGGGGACGTATGGCCTTAACGCTCTCCTGAGAGGAGACTCGAGCCCATGATTGATTATACGATATATAGGGTTTGTTCCAAGTTTTCTTTTCTTTGCACTTATGTTGTCTTTCGTATTTTGTCCCTAACTCGCCATTTACGACACCCATGAAATGAACTCCCACACTCTCCGTATTCTTAATCTAAATAGATATTGCCGTGGAAGTGCCACACTTCGATACGCATGGACCAGCTCGACCGGAGTGATATCACGGCCTCATAGAAAATCAATTTGAAACAATGCTTGCGTGTGAATAGTGAGTATACCGGAGCCCCACAAACACAACCCCTCCCCTCATCCCCTTACCCCTCATCCAAAGGCCGGTAACGCACTTGTGACGCCTTTAGTGTTGCGGATGTTCATGGGCGGCGGTAACCGCTTACTTAAAAAAAAATACATAAAATGTAATATTAGTTTGTGTGCGGCTCAAAAACTCAAAAATGTGTGAACCAGTTGAGCTCAAACGTTGACACGATATATATAGAAACCGCTTCAAAAATTGTTTATACCTATTTTTCTTGTATTTTGTTTCTCATTTTTCGTTCACCTACCACAATTTAACAAGTTACAGCTAATTTACTAAAGAAATGAAACACAGATTCCTTTAAGCGGGGCTTGAAACAGCATCTCCCTAGGCCGAAATAGTGTGGGTTACCATGCTGCATTGTCCACGTTCGCAATGAGGATGGTAACCACTACTCGAAGATTCTACTTAGGTTTTCCATCAGGCATAGTAAAATTATAGTGCCAGCTAATACTTAAAAGAATGCACACATACTCCAACTTGTAAAATATTATGGCGTTAGCAGGGTGGCCTTTCTAAATATTGCACAAACCTTTTACGAAACAGTTACTATAAAAAAAAATTGTTAGTTCCAAAGTGCCATTATTTACTATATAATTACGTCATATTATATATACCTTAAGGTTCAAAGTTGTAGTTTCATATTTCAGTAACATAATTAAACACTTTAATAGATGCCTGAATTGTAGTTGGACTTAGTAATTACTAGATATTGTTCCCGATAACCACCGAAGTGCTATATATACATAGGTTTGCAGTTAGTTTCGTCTTGAGTTGTGGTAATTATCACCTGTTTGTTAGTTTAATAGATCAAACCTGTGTCTTCAACTTCAAAGCACTAGACTAGTGCTTTGAAGTTATGACTGAATAGCACTCTTTCGAGAAGTTCTTTTATTTGATGCCTGAAAGAACAAAACAAATAGCATTTTTTATATTTATATTTTAAATGCGAAAGTTTGTGAGGATTTATGTATTTTACTGTCACACAAAAACTACCAAACGGGTTTATGTGACATATACACACAAACACGCACACACGCAATCACACACACACAAATTTCTTCACTAACAGAAAGCGCCACTATTCAGGAGTGATTGAACATACTTTATTATGATTGAACCAAAAATTCAATAAAAATTAATAGTATTTATATAAAAATTAAATCACGTCGAAGAAAAGCGGGCGGCTAACGCCCAACGAAGTGGGCACGGGTCAGCTAGTATGTAATATTAGTAAATTGTATATATATATATAAAATATATATATATATATTTTGTGAGTTGTTTGTGAAGGAATAAGAAATGAAACATCGAATGTCCGCATTGAGAATGCTATGTGAGTATGTATTGGAAATCGCCCTTGACTAGCACATGAACTTAGAAACTAACCCATTGTTATTTATTCACATCTGCTACACATT
Organism: Hyphantria cunea; assembly: GCA_003709505.1. Classification (NCBI taxonomy): domain Eukaryota; kingdom Metazoa; phylum Arthropoda; class Insecta; order Lepidoptera; family Erebidae; genus Hyphantria; species Hyphantria cunea. The sequence goes on along the minus strand of PKRV01000873.1, from coordinate 211,341 downwards.
AATTACGGATAGTTATGGACAGAAAAGTTATTAATTACGCATATTTATATTTTTAATTGCTTTGTACATTTAAAGGCTCTATAATTGTTCACATTCTCAATTGCCATCCCGATGGGTCCTTCTTTGGGGATGTAGCATTTAATAAGGGACCCCTTGTTGATTCAACACTATTTGAATACATAGAGGATTACAGTCGCACCGTCCTAATTTTAACAACTGATGAAATGTCAGAGGCGCCTTAAATTACTTTATAAGATTATTCTCGGCACATCTTTGTGTATCTAAGTTTTAATTTTAAACATAATTTCATTGTGCAGTTAGAATCTTGTGATTATGAATTTTGGTTGCATCCAGTTGCTTTGAGTTGGTCGCTTTGACTGAGCTCAGGGTGTGGTGTCACTGCAACAATATGTTAAAGCGGACTAATGATAAACGAATAAAAATATTTGTTATCTAAATATACATTTCTATTCTACATTGTCGTTATACCGTATAATTGATTATTTTATAGAAAATAAAAAATAATAAATATTAGTTTTTAACACATTCGTACACACACACCTATTAATCCTACTATAAACCCTGCCCCACTAATAACTAAACAATGACAGTACACGTCTTTAGAAACAAATGTGAACCACAGTTGCATATACTGTTAATGAGTTTAAAGCAATCTTGCGAAATTTTGCGCAATTTGAGCACCAATATAGAAGTAAATATTTCTTTTACCTCAACTAATTATTTTAAAAGAAAAAACTTCTTTAGCGGCGTTCTGCACTTTTTTTTATGATGGGTAAATAATTTAAAACTCGCCTCAGGACACATAACCTCATCGAAAATTCGTAGGATCGAGGGAGAGTAGACTATACATTGTCATACCGCTCGGGTGAACTCGAGACCGCCGAGTGTACCCGAGCGAGAAAGATGCAGTCAGCTGCTTTTCGCTGTTGTGTCGCTGTGTTTAGTATATTCAATCAATACGTAATAATTGTCATTATTTACTTTTATCATCGCGCATTTTATTTAAAGAGCAAAGAGGTTCATTTCATATGAGCTTAAGCAACTTTTTGTTCATAGTTTTGAGTTTTCACTTCTGTTTCAATTCTTCTTCTATCTTCAACAACTTTACTCGAAGTTCAATAAAAAAAATTGCATTCTTATGAGCAAAATAAATAACGGAATCGCAGTTGTTGACAAAAAAGAACCGTACTCAGCCACGTCGTATATGACACCCTACAAAATTCTCGTTATAGCCGTTTAGAAACACTATTTCGACAAAATTATGGAATAGTTGAAATACCGTCTGTTTACTGCCCCTTTAGCCTTGTTGCGAGTATTAAATAGTAATAGAGTGAAAATATTTTGTTTTGATCACGTGACTTAGCTTTGAGAAACGTCATTCCCATACGTTTGTTTTAGTTTTCTATAAACATTTACAATTGCAGAATGTAAATTCGCCAGGGGGATGATCACTATTGTTTCATTAAAAGTGATTAACATACAGAAGTTTCATGTGATAAGAAAATCTAGGTGTATGACTTTTGTTTTTTTTAATGTATATTAAAGTGACTTTACTCTGCCTGATCGCGAACAGAATCCAAAAGTGGCTGTCACCATTATTCATTGTGAATATAGACAATGTAGCATTTTGACCCACAGTATGGCGCCTATTGAGATGCTCCTACATCCTCACTTGGCCTTCGGTCAATCACCAACGAAACACGAGAGAACAGCTAGTTGTTGCTAGTCATTTTAGTATGGTCTTCTGTGAGAGGGTGGTCTGTTCCCGTTCGAGCAAGCTTGTTCATGCTGGAATCTGGGTGGCTCTACTATCTTGATGTTTGAGTAAGAAAACTTAGATGTTGATCTGCAGATGTATACATGTATAATAACCTTATCTCTCTTTAGCTGTTCTCTCACTCGAATCGCGACTTCAGTTCCGTTCTGCAGCTTTGTGGAGTGCGTCGCTGCTAGGTATTTTTAGTTCCTTCGATATTTGGTCCGATCGTCGTTTGGAACTTATACCTCTTGGTTTTTTGCGTTCGATATTATCAAACATCATTAAACCTTCTAAATTGCTTCTGGTTGTGGATAGACGTTAAGTGTTTTTTATCATAAATTGCTTAAGAATAGATATTTTTGTGCGGAAGCCCGTCCAGGTTACTAATATTTTAACTTTTTAACATTCGCGTTTCGTGATATAATAATTATTTTCACGGGAATTAACGCGATCACCTATTTAAAGGTATTACATATATCTGCTTTGCCTGACGTTTTGACCAGGTTGCACTGGCCGTTGACTGAGTCAGCCCACGTGACCACGGCTTTTTTTTCACAACCTGGTCGAAAATTATATTTGAATCAATGTTTTCACAATTGCATGCTAATATTTCGTAGCTGGCAATGTGGTTATGACTTATCGAGGTGAGTGAGAGCGTACTTTAAATACTAAGTACAGTAAGTTCCTGGAATATTCTCCAGGAACTTATAAAAACTTATAAATGCAAAAATTCGCTGTTGAATATCGATAAAAATTTGTTAATCTAACTTGCATATAGTCGTAACTATATGCAAGTTAGATTGCCTATGAACCTTTGAAACTAATCACAGTAACACTCTTTTTTTCTGATAGTATTACTCCTAATCAAATTCCTTGAAGTTCGAAATTATCGTTGCATATTAAAGCCGCATAATTATACCATACTTAGATAACCGAGCTCTGCTGATGAACTTTGCTCGGTATTACTTTTGATAAATTTTCTAAAAAAATTATACTAGTTTATTGCCCCCGAAACTTGCACCCCCGTACCCCCGTTAATTTTATACATCAAAGCATGTAGGCATTCGATGTAATTTCCTTTTTCTTTACTACAAGCGTTTGAAAAATTTTTTTTTACAAAAACGGCAACTCCCGCATTTGGAATATATGTCCTGTGTCGCTTTTTGTCACTTTACAAACATACAAGAAACGGACACAAAGAACATTCACACTCAATTTGTGGATCACACAGTGTTGTTCCATATAGGATTTGAACCCAAAACATTTGGCGCAGTAGAAAGCGGCATGGCGACCGCTTCAACCACTAGGCCAACCGTGCAGTCATAAATATTTAGTTTGTATAAAGTTGCAGAGCTATGCTTCGGCATGAATGGGCCGGCTCGACCGGAGTAATACCACGGCCTAGTAGAAAAGTGCGTATGCACCCTATACTATTAAATCGTTAGTTCAGGAGTTATAGAGGCCTAACTTATAAAATGCACTTACTTGGAAACCTACATCCAGAAGTAACATATATAAGTAAATATTATTCATAGTAAAAAATACCAAACCCGCCTTCTAATTCCACTTGCCACGACGGGTGACTACAGAACCCTATTCTATGTAAGACCTGACACGCACTTGGCCGGTTTTTTGAGAATAAATATAGATTACTTTATGACTACAGTTGATAAAAGTCTCTCCAAAAGGTAATATGAGTAATAACTGCATTAATATATATATGTAACTAGCTTCTACCCGCGGCTGCGCTCGCTTCTATCTCGGTTATTGCGACAAAAAGTACCCTATGTCGTTCTTCAAGGTCGATCTCGAAATTTATCAAAATCTGTTCGACGGTTTAGATATGAGAGCGTAACAGACAGACAGAGTTACTTTAAAATTTATGAGTATAGGGAAACAGTTAAAGTTCAGTTTTCATTGAATTTTCGTATCGAGGGCTGAAGGGTGACAGAGGGGTGGGTATATAAATTGTTGCTTCTTCCTTCCTTAGCTTCATGCTCTGATTCGTTTGGGGTAGTTGTTGATTGTGTTGATAGATAACGATATGGCTTGTTGGTTCAATGTTAGTGATAACACTTTAGATGCTTTGACTTGAATAGAAAAGTTTCTGAAGCCCAATGAAGAATTTATGTAACAAATCATTTTTTTAAGGACTAGAAGGAAAAGTGGAATGCTACGACCAATAGCGATAGTTAATTTCTATACTATCAATTGTATAATACTTATTTAATAGCTAAAGAACATCCAGATATTAAACAACAGTTTGTAGATCATACAAAGTGTTGTCCTATGAGGGATTTGGACCCTCATCACTTGGCGAAGTTGGAAGTGGTGTGGACAACGCTTAAAACACTAGGTCATACGTGCAGTCAACATTAGATGTGCAAGGTAAAAAATTCTTTCCGACTGCGAAAGAAAGAGGGTTATGATTTTCAAGTGTATGTATGCGTGTATATTTCATTGGTACGCCCTAGAGCCTAATCGGCTTGTAGTATCTTTATATGAGAGGTCTCAATAGATTCATCTTAGTCGTGCGAGTGACATCGGGTACAAAATAAAAAGATATATGCAGGCGGTTTTTAATTATTCATTACCGAAGGCGCGCGCAGCGATGGCAGAAAATCACAACCGATATAAGCCCCAACAGTTTCTTGAACATTTAACGAAAGCAATTTCTAAGATAATATAATAAAAAGTTATGATTCCGAAAAGCAATTATCCCTATACATTAAATTATAATAAAAATTGTTTTTGAACTTTGTAACACTATATTAACTGAGAGACAGCTTCAGTGATTTATATCTTAAGCAGGCAATCAAGGGGTATTATGTTCACAGAAACTAGACAGGTCTCAATAAATAAATAAATAAATATGTTCAGACATTTTAACACACAACGCCATCTAGTGCCAAACAAAGCTGAGCTTGTACTATGGGTACTAAATAACTGATATTAATACTTATATACTTTTTTTTGTAAATACATACATATTATACAAAGAAAACTCCCAAACTCCGAAACCAATATTTGCAGGTCATACAAACATTTGGTCCGACTCAGAAATCGAACCGAGACCTCTTGCACAGCAGCCGCATTCGCTACCACTGCGCCACTGCGTCATACAGTGCTCAAACTCACCTTGCAACAATATTGTTTAGGTCTCCAACTCGGTTTAACTGCACATATTCATCGAAGTAATCAGTACAAATACATCGACACCTTTAAAAATATATTCGATAACCATAAATGAACTTCCAAATATGTGAGACTATTTTTTAATGGAAAGAGAAGCGTAAATTAATGTAGTTTTGTCTAATTGGTGTACAAGGAAATGTTTTAGACATGGGCGGTAGTTCTGTTGTTGTGTAACTAAACTTTAATTTCTCTGAAATTATCTTCTATTCCTATATCATATTATTTTCGTGTATCGATATTCAAAACGTTATTTTAGTGTACCAACCAGCAATCAGCTAATCATCTATTTCTGCCAATGTCAATTGTTTAAAGTTTTGAAGTCTAAGTCTTCGAGTCTTCAAGTCGTAGTCGTGATGAAAATAATGATAAAAACTAAAAAAAAATTGGATGAGATGAAATGGGGACCGTCTATCGAAAAAACAAAAAACGATCTTAATGACACATCCAATATACTTAAGTCATTCTTTGACATTTTGAAAGTCATTTGATAGGACAAAACTCATATTTAGTAATTTCAGTTTTGATAGTCTTTAAACAAACTCACAAGTTTGCATTGATAGTACACTATTTTGAATGCAAAATTTTTTAACGATATTTCTAGAAGGCAAGTCAAACCATGGATTGATTTTGGGAATGACCTTTCTACAGATTGTATCCGACCAGCTTATTAATTTGCATAAAATCCCCAGAGAAATCAAGCTTTCTTCATTACATTGCTTTAACACTTAAACGCGACATTACAAATTTTCTAATTTCATTACAAGTTTATTATGAAGTATGTTATAACAAAGTTAATTTAATTACGACAGTATATAAGTTTATGTACTCTTTTCTTTAAAACCACGTGCGCTACTTGAAATTCCTTTAGAAATATATTTACAAATCAAGAAGCCTTCAAACTTCGCAGTTTATATGCGTCCTTAGTCTAGTAGCTTCAGTGAAAGCAAAACCTCGTTCTTGACACATAAATACAGATTATTCAGTATATTCTGTGGACTGGGACACGGATAGTACTACGTTTGATATTAATTGGGACTTAGTACGATCTGATACGCGTTAATCTGATTGAGATGACATCAGTCCATTGCGGCTGGGATGGAGCCGCTGCATGGACAATAGGTGTGTTTATTTATGGTGGTGTGTTTAATAAGTATATAATATTGTATGAGTGTGTGTGTTTATGCATGTTAGTGTGAAGACGTGCTTGCGTTTGTGTGGGTATGGGTCACTGTGTATTCGTCGTGCGAGTTTTTTACACCGTGGTGTTTGTGTCAGTGTTTATGTGTGCGTATGATAATATCTAAACTAGAAGTCTTGTACATTCCATCTTATAATTTATGAAAGTGTATATAATCAGAGTCATACTCCTTATACAGTACATTTAAATTGACCAATGTACAAGTTGAAACTACTGTGGCGACTTCCACATACAACGCAAAATAGAAAGACGCTACAGCGCCATCTACCGAAGATACGTCGAACTACGGAGTAATTAAGGAAACTAAGAAACTACCAATCCTGAATCGCGCAATAGAAGTTCTCGCGCCGATTAACATATATACAACTACCCAACATCAACCGTTTGGCAATGGCTTGCCAGGCATGATCCCCTCGCTTGGTCGGAGGATCCTCCCTTTGTGTTGGAAGGACATGACACCCGTTTCTTTACACTACTACGGTACTATGACATCTTACACGTCCAGATGTAATTCTAACGTAAATCACTACCAATTTACATCGGGACCGAAGTTGTGCGAAGCGCTTAAGTCACTTCGTAGCATCATAAACTAGTCAATTTAAATTTTGAACTTAGTACATAGCACAGGATAGATTATTAGCTTAGATATTATTATCAAACACTAAATTTTTAAACTAAACTTTTATCAAACCCTCCCTCCTTATTATGAGTGGCTAGGGACTTAAAGCACACTGCTCTGATTGTGATTCTTACGTTACACGTGTCCATTGGCAGTTAAAAATATAGTCGTAACCACTTATCCTCAGAGGATCCGTTTGCTCATTACCAAGAATTTGCTTTCCCAATTCCTCAAACATATAATTTTTCATATAGTCACAAAAAGATGTAAATGTTTGATAACTGAAAACAATAGTTTCGACATGTATTGAATGAGTACAATGGAATATGTGAAGACAATGTCAAATTGTTCTTATAACAAGAAAGTTCAAAATACACTGTGGATATTAGGGTTGAGCGAACCTGGTATTCGCTAACATAAATATCTAATATTTGTGTCACGCTTATTTCATAATACAGCGATTAAGAAAGTATACTAAACGCTTTTAGGAGTTGCCAACTTCACTTGTCCCTACTCTATTATTTAATGAAGTAAATACATATAAAGGAAATTTTCCGTAGAAGAAATAAGTTTATAAGTTCTTTTGCCTCTTTATAACATGGTATTGTAATTAAAAGGGGATATAAGCGATATTTTTATATACTCTATATTAAACTGAATTCCTACTAAGGTTAAACTTTCTCCTTTCGGGCTTCTACGCAAACGTTCTAAATAAAATCTAGGAATCTAAACCAAAATGTATTTACCATCATATACTAAAATGAACTAGTCAAACATTTATTGACATACACACTTATACATATACAGACATACTTATAGACAGACAATTTAAAAAATACGATATACGTAAACTACCTAATATAAGTTCTACGTATAGTACATGGATCTAGTATGATATTAGATACATAACGTACAGCACTCAATCAAAAATATATATCCACGGAACATTTTCATGCATTCGTTAACAAATGCAGCGAGTACAAAGAGGATAGCGGGGTTGCTGGGTACTGAGCTTTGTCCATTGCTCCACCTGTATGGAATTAGCATGTTTTGTTCCCCAAGGAGTGGCTTATTCTGTTCAGTAACGAATTTAGAGTTGACGAAGACTGATATTTTTAACACAATAACATACAAAAAACTTTTAATTTATTCGAATGCCTCGGTTATATAGTGGTAAGTGTATGCCACTACTGTTTTTAAGGTCTCAGGTTAGATTCCTGGGTTGGACCAAATGTTTGTGTGATCAGCAAATATTTGTTTCGGAGTTTGGGTGTTTTATGTGTACAATATGTGTGTATTTACAAAAAAAAAGTATATGTGTATTAATATCAGTTATCCAGTACCCAGAAAACAAGCTCTGTTTAGCTTTGGACTAGATAGCGTTGTGTATTAGATATCCGAAATTTCTTTAGTTGTACGGAATAAAGAGCGCGTTGATTATATTGGTTTGTTGTCAATACGGTTCTCACATGAGGCAAAATAGTTATGTAATTTATACTCACGATTATCTATGAATTCTCCTCGATTCTAGAATGTATTGCAAAATAGTAATCATACAATAGAAGATTCTTGCCAATCCTTCTCTACAAGAATGACATTTTTGAATCTCGCAATATAATATTGTGACATTACGACAGTGCCTTAAAAGTCCTACTTGTAATGAGCTTTTTCATTCTGAATGTTACTATCTATTTTTTTAAAGAAGATTGTTCATGAACTTCCTATCTTTATATATATAACTCTTCTATGCGTGTATATGTGTCTTAACTGACTATGTATGACTGCCTTTTCCTGACGACTTAAGAATGGTACAGGCTCGACAGATTAACCCCGCGGCGTTACCAACCTGTAATATTTTTTTTATTATATAGGTGGCAAAACAGCAGACTTATCGCCTGATGGAAAGCGATTACTGCCGCCCATGTACACCCGCAACACCAGAAGCCTCTGGTGTTGCGGGTGTACATGGTGCGTTGCCGGCCTTTTAAAAAGGAGTAAGCTTTTTTCTTGAAGGTTTGAAGGTTGTATTCTGATCACGTCGCTCCGTATCACTCCGGTCCAGCCGACCCATTCATGCCGAAGCGTAGCTCTCCCAAGAACAACCGCTTGTTGTACCGCTGGTAACACCATGGGGCTCATCTAGTTATATTCTTAAAATACAAACAATGTAGAGAATAGAAAAAATATGAAAAACAAAAAAGTACAAATATGTTTGTTTCGTACAATTAATTTGGGAAATAATTTCCTAAAATTTTATTGAAGGGAACCAGAAAATATATTGCGGGTAAGATATAAAAAACACGTGGACGATAGGGCAGGGCATAGGCTGGTGAAATTATAAATCATACTCCTTCCAACCTTAACATGTCCAGTTGACAAAAAGGGTGATTTCTTACAATTTATGGCAGCAGCGCCTGTTTTGGGACGGGTACACTGATTTCGTTATTATGTTGTATGTTTTTTGTCGTAACACGTTATTCAAACTTCAATTTCGGGGCTGCTTTTATGATATTAAATATGTTTAAAATTAGCATATGTTTTATGTCACAAGTCCGGTATATTTTAAGTATTATGATACTTATGATACGATACTTCACACATAGGTCTTAATTATTAATCTTTAAATTTGCTGTGTAACACTTTTTTGTAACTCTAACACTGTAACACTGTAATACACCCTAACATTTTCTGTTTGACACATAACATTAAGGTCGAAAAAAGATTCCTAAAAAAGTACGACAGGCCCTTAACTAATCAAACAATCCTGAAATTAAACTACACACGGTTTTTTTTCATCAATTTGAAATTAATTTTGACAAAATAGTTATTTAGAAGAAACGTTTTTGCTGAAATTCCTCTGTCAGAACGAAGGTCTATATTTCAGAAGGCTTTTTTTGCTTCTTTTTTGTGCTAGAAACCAAAATCAATGAAGACGTGCATCTTAAACTACAAATAAATCTCAAATGACTACTAAAGTTTGCACAAAATTTGAACTTTCAAACTATACTAACACTCTTAATATATTACAATTTGTACTGCTGAATGTACAAGGAAGTATTATGGTAACATTTTGCATCATATTTTATACAAATTTCTTTATTAAGCCACAGTAAATCTGATAGGCAGAACTTTTTAGCAGCAGCGAGGTATAAAGAATGATAAAATACGTTAGCCTGAGATTAAAGTTACGTCTTAATTAATGCAGACTACTTTATGTTTCTAATAAAGTAGACTTAATATGCTTATAGGTTTTTTTTTAAACCAGTGAGAAATTTTGCTTGGAACAGTTTAAAGAGCACGTAAAAATGTTTGTCCTGCATCTAATCTCTACCGGATAGTGCCAGTTAACCGTCCCATCGGGTTATGAGAGAGGGGAACAGAGAGTGCACCTGTGTTTGCATAATTTTGCACTATAATATGTTCTGCGGCGTTGGCTAGTCTCCGTTGAGACTGGGCAAGAACTGCATCAGAATCGGTCCATCCAGCTAAGAGATACCACGCACACACACACACACACATATACACAAAGACAGACTTCGACGTCAAACGTATAAAACCACTCTTTTTGTGTCCGGGGTTAAACATAAATTCACGTAGAAAATGTCAATAAGAATATTTTTATATTTGTTAAGGAGATATTTACATATAAAACACATAATACGGCTGTAAATGAAAAGTACCGGTAATTCGAGAGACTTTTACTGAAGAGTTTCTAGCTTATTTTATGAGGAGCCTGTAGATGTATATTCTGGAATTTGGATAAAGAGGCAAGGTGAGGTAAAAGGAATGATGAATGAAACAGTATAGGCTAAATAGATTTGGATAAATTTAAAAAAAATATACCATTCAAAATAAGATGCATAATTTTAGCCTTTTTAAAAAGATACAGGGGCCTAAGACAATAACATTCAGCTCTATGCTAGCACTTGTAAGCTATCCAACTGACTATAGGTGAAGGGGAGGGAGTAGCAACCCACGATCTTTCTTCCTTGTCACATGCTTTTGTAAGAAGTTGTAGAATAATGGATTCGTGAAATGTACGATTTCACGAATCCGCTAGAAAGTTTTATTTCCCAACGATTCTCTCGGTAAATATGATCATTTGATTTTGTACTGCATTGGTTCCATACAATTTAAATACCTCTTCTAATCCATTATCCCGGAATGCCGTACAAAAATCATGTACTTTTTTTATCCACTAGTAATCAGTTGGACGGCTTACAAGTGATGGTATAGTGCTTAATATTATTGTTTTATGCCCCTGTGTCTTTCTAAAAAGGTCTCCAGGTGGTTCCATCCTTGAATTTTCGACACGGGTCCGTAGTCCATTACTTTTACAGGTAATTAAATTTACACGGGACTCTTGGCTAAATATATAAAGCAAAATAGTTTTCTCCCGAGGCTCTGCTAGTGCTTATATTACGATAAAAAGTGTACTATATCATTACTCAAGAATCAAAATATCCCGATGATAAATTTCATTTAAATCGGTACAACGGTTTAAGCACGAAAGCATGACAGACAGACAGAGTTACTTTCAAATTTAAATTATTTGTCTCTATAACCTTTACTATATACAGTATTATGTGTTAAAACTGCATTAAAAAATGGGCGAGAAGAATAAATATCGTGCTCAACTCGTACCACGTAAAATAATATGTATGGGCGCATGCCAATAGCGGTAAAAACACACTCTTTCAATGACCGAGAATTTTCCGGGGTTTCTACGCCGGTTCTGTACCTATTTGTAAATGTACAGAATGAACGTGTGGAAGTTGAATCTGTACATTTTACCTTTCGAGGGATATATCTGCTGTTTATATTTATTAAAATAATGTGGGATTTTTCTTCTGGTTTACCCATTCAATTATAAATTCTAAATAGTAAGAATAACAATTACTTATTATCATTTTGTTATAGATAAAATGTTAGTAACTTTAAAGAGGTAATTAATTTGTTTTTGGTTAGTTCTGAATTTAGAAAGAATAGAATCTGTTGGAATTAAAATCATTCGACGAATGTTTTTAAAAGTTTTTATTAAGGTAGGTTTTTGTGAGATGTAGCTGGCAAGTGAATGGACTGGACATATGATGTTTTTATTTAAACATGGGCTTACGTTTTTTAACCATAAGCGGCAATAGTCATTTATCATATATGATAGATGACTATTGCCGTTTATGGTCACCGACTTTATTATGGTTACAAGTGATAGTAGGCTTTTTGAAGTTTTCGATTGAAAGACTTAGAACCTAATCAATTGCGGAGGGTCAACGATGTCCGATGCCACTCGCTTCGTGGACAAACCGATATTAAGGTTAATCCGATTAAAATAGTAGCCGACCACAAACATAATGTATCCGCCAATCGCTGTCTATTGCTGAACTAATGTATCGCCGAATGGAAGCCAACTATCCCAGTCTTAGCCAGTCTACATACATCTGCTGCCAGCCTCATTCAAATTATCTATTGTGTCGCAGGGCGTCTTACACTACATTTGCCTAATCATGCTCTCCACTGAGGTACATTTGGGCTTAATCCACGGCACACCCAAATAATGTTTTGAAATAATGTTTTGACCTGTACTAGGCTAGGGAGACGACGTAAAACCTGATAGGTAGATTGAATGAAAGAAATTTATTATTAATAATTATTTCTGTTAATATTTACGGAACCCAACATTTTCAATACAATGTACTGTTATCTATAAATAAAAAAAAACAACATAAAATTGTAACGTTGTACATCGAAGATTTATCGTTGGAAAGCTTTGTATTGCAAACTAGTACACAATTGGGCATGGTAAAATATAAATGTGTTTTATCAGTGGTTCAATATTATACATTGTGTGGTGGGAATATTCTTTCTACCGTCATCATCATCAACAACCTTTAATAGTACACTGGCTTTAATTTAGGCTTTAATTAGAAAACAGGTTTTAGAATACTTCCCATTTTTTTTTTTTTTATTGTTTCGTAACTGGAAAACAGCGCTTTCGCTGTAATTCACCAAATGAATGTAGATACCGCAGGCCCATATACCAAACCCTACCCCCATCCCTCTAAGGCCGGCAACGCAATTGTGACCCTTCTGGTGTAGCCGGTGTCCATGGGCGGTGGTATTCGTTTACCATCAGGCGATGCAATTGATCGTCAGCCCGCTATTCCATAAAATGAAACATAAAAAAATCTGGGAACTGCTGTTGTTAACACATCCAGATCCAGTAGGCTAGCACTTGTCTCAAGGATAGAGTGTCTCCGCTTGTGTTTATTTTTATGCAATACAAGAGCAAAGAAACAGATGGTCTTCTGATGATAAATAATTCACGACTTACAATGCCTTGCATAGCAGTGCAAGTGCTTCCCTTCCACTATCATTTGCAATGAAGATAGTGACCACCACTTTTGGATTCTACTCATGCTTTTCATCAGGAGAATAGAGTTATTTTGGCAACTGTTACATAAAAGAAAGTGAAGTGCAATACTCTGCGTTCCTTAAAGAAAATGTGTGTTGCTGTCTTTTGACAGGTCTTTTGCTAGAATCAAGGAGAGAAGGAGTTTAAGCAACAATAACATTATTCATCCAGTAAACAGAAAAGCAAGTTTTAGAGAACACCGGTTTTTAAGAGGTGTGGCTGTTTTTCCCGTCTAGAAGCACAAATGTGGCGCAACATGGTCTCCCCACGATTAGTTTTTGAACATTTACACTTTGTTCATACTGATATATTCTTAGTACCTATTAGTTCTCCAAAATCAATAAGAAATGCTTGAGTTTTATTCCATACTTATAACAATAACAACATCACACATCTCACACGAGGCCGTTTAATTCCAGACTAGTTAGGACTTGTACTACCGCAAACATACTTATTTATTCCTAAATACATGCATATAAATATAGATATTATACCATCCAGACCCAAAAAAAGGCTCATTTCAAGACACAAATATTTGTCCTAAGTGGGAATCGCATCCACGATCTCCGGCTTATTAGTCAGGATTAATAACCTTTAGACCAATAGGGTCATCATAATCAGGTTTTTTTTTCAATTTTTCGTCGTTTTAGAGACGTACAAAAAAAAGTAATGGTAACTTCTTCTCGTTTATTCTATTTTTAAAATTAAGAAACGTAACATATACACTTTTACACTTGCACCTCGTACTTATTCAACAGTCTTATTTTAGACTCATTTAACTCTTCCTAAAATGGCACAAAAGGCTTGATGAGTTTACCCACAAGCGAACAAGAAGTAAAATACACGTTCCCTGAAAATATTTCTAAGTTTTACCAACGAACCAATCAAGTTGGTAGCGGGGTTGGGTACACAATTTCCCCTTATAACAAGTTTGAAGTAAGCAGGAACTGTGGCGGCGCTTGAGCAATATTTTAAAAATCAATTTAACACAGGATCTAAGCCCGTACATCTCGGGCCGAGTCAACTGAGCGAAAGTTATTGTTTCCCTCACACTTAAGGTATGGTCCTAATATGATGTAAAACATCTACCGTTTCTCATCTTTCTAGCGTTATATATCTACCGAGGGAGAGTAACACTTCAGTACGAATGGGCCGGTTCGACCAGAGTGATATCACGGCTTCACAGAAAACCGGTGTGAAACAGCTCTTGCGCTGTGTTTACCGAGTGAGTGAGGAAACTGGAGGTCTATACCGCAACCCCTCTCCCCATCTTCCTCCCTATCCCTCCAAGGCTTGCAACGAATTTGAGTCGCCTCTGGTGTTGCGGGTCCCCATGGGTGGTAATCGTTTACCAGGCGACACGTCTGCTAGCTCGATCTCTATTCCATAAACAAAACAATTCAAAAAATGTTCAAAACTTTTTTTTACTTCGATTTGGGTGTCTGTTTAGTTTATGTTCATGTGTAATAAAACATGCATATTGCAAAAAAAGATCTATTTTGTACATTAAAAAATATAAAAAAATAACATAAGCTACCCATTTTAACCTTTACCAGAGACTATTATACATTAACTTTTACATTGCTTTCTTTAATTAACAACTTATATAGTCTAAACAGTCCGTAAGAAGAATGAGTTGTAATAGATATTTGACATAATAACAAATACATTTTTTTTTAAATAAAATTCTGTTTAACAAACCATCAGTCAGATTTCAGATCAAAACCTACTTTACGTGAATTTGTCACATATTTTTTAATAAGCCACTCACAAAGTAACACCTCCTTATCATACGTCTCATGCCAAGCTAGGAAATAAGCTAAAAGTTCCAGTGCGAATCTAGTAAAGCGAGCTTACAGACTATGGAACCAACCTCTTTAATGTATTTGAACATTTTTAAAAATAGCTGGATGTTTTATGCGACATTTTTCGTGTTAGTCTTATCGGTAAATTTTATAGACATGATTAAGGCCTGTATTGACCCGATGACTTAAAGACTCATTTGTCTAATATTGTGTTCAGACGTTGTAATGGAATTTTTATATTTATGTTATGTATGCTTAGAACAGTGGATGTTATGGGTTTGTAACTTAACGTGATTTAGATAGAAATTGAAGTACGTTACTATGACGGTGAAGATACATACGAAATACAATTTTTGCTTGAATTCAAAATGCATCTACGAATGGTTAAGGTCACTGAATGTCATTACATGGAGGGTTTTCCTCGAAATTCCCGTATTGTAAAGGATTTAAATTTAGAAAGCACTTCAAGTGCACATATATGGCGGTAATCACTGACTGTCAGGTAATCTATATGGTGGTGTTCCCTCTACGTTATGAAATAAAGGAAAAATAAGATTTGTTACAGTCTGAATTTTATTTCCCAAAATATTTAAGGTGATGCAGAAAGATCTAGAAAGGCTGCCATTGTTGGGGTTAATATGATGCATTATTGCATTGTCTTTATGCGCAATGAGTATAGTGATCACTACTCTTGGATTCTGCTTAAGTTTTTCATTAGGCAGACAATTTGTCAATCTCATATATACATATAAAAATGAATTTTTGTCGGTATGTTCTATATAGAATCGTAAACTACACATTTGTTTACGTCATGATCCTCAGCAAAGTGTTGAGCATGAGCCCACAAACATTTTTTTTATTCGGATTTGTGGTTGTAACGTGGGTAACATCGCGGGACTCACCTAGAATTATATAAAAAAGAAATAAATGACTGAACGACGATCGCTTAAACTAATAGGCTAACCGAGCAGGAAAATTCCACACTGGAGGATAAATTATTGTGTAATGGCTGCGATTTATTTTTATTGTATATGTATTTGATTGCCTCGGTGGTGCAGTGGTAACGTATGCGACTGCTGTGCTTGAGGTCTCGGGTTCAATTCCCGGGTCAGATCAAATGTTTATATGATCTGCAAATATTTGTTTCGGAGTTTGGATGTTTTCTATGTATAATATGTATATATTTACAAAAAAAGTATATATGTATTTATATCAGTTGTTTAATACCCATAATACAAGCTCGGCTTAGCTTGGGACTAGATGGCGTTGTGTGTTAGATGTCCGAAATATTTATTTATTTTATTTTATTTAGTAATATATATATATACAACTATGTTTATAGTATAAGTATGTAACTATGTATAAGTCTGGTTACATAGCACAGGTATTCTTTGGTTCAAGATTAGTCGGCCGTATGTAAGACGTCTGAGAATATTATCATTTAAAAAATTTATACGTATATCTATTTTTGAGCAGCGCAAAACCAGCAAAATTCTGAAAGCTAACAATATTTTCACGTCCCATCCTACATATTTGAAGGCGAGACTAATTCATACTTAGTTAATTATGTAAATGCTGAAATCGAGTCTGCGAGGATATTATGAGGGGTAATAATTCTTTAATATTATGAGTTTATAACTCCAATTTATACATACAGAGTATTATACCGTATTTAAGTACATCTGAGAGCTGGAGGTAATTTGTTGTAAGTAGTTTGTTAAGATGAAGAAATTTAAGCCGTTGTGACGACTAGCCTTTTTGTTTGCTTAGCCATAGGTCGTCGGGTTCGATTCCCGCCCAGCACAAATAGGTGATTGTTTAACGAACATGATTATTTGTTCAGTGTCTATGTACTATTTACTTATAACTAGTAAATAGATGTATATGATATTACTGCGATTTTGTTGCTTTTGAATCGGATTTTGTGCCACTATTTCATTGATTTTAATTTTTGGTTTATAGTAACCTTAATATTTTCTAAATTAAAAGTAGCCTTAGTTACTTCTTATAATATTGGTTATATGCAAGTGTAAGTACTGAAAAAAATAATTCAGCATTTTAGATATTATCCGAAATATACAGATAGACAAAAAGTAATTGATTTTTAAAAGATTTTATTTCATTGCGCTTTTCTTTAGTTTCACCTCTCCCGATGTTTGTCTATAATCAAATTTTGCAAGTTAAATTAGATGCACTTCCTGATTGCCGATTGAGCTGCAATTTGAAATATACCTGTTGTTCTGATGTAAATGCAATTATATATAATGGATTCAAAATGGCCGACGTAACAAAATGGCGGCGTACATATTTCCGAACAACCCACCCATTATGGGTATCAAATGACAGGGCTTAAAGTGATTGTTTTTATTAACAAGTAATAGAAGCTTGTTTAAAAAAACTTTTCAAATTAATAACTTATTTGATAAACCCACCGTATAGTCGTTTATAATATATGCATTTAGTGAAAAGCTGTTAATTTGAAATTAAAAACAGATACTTCACTTTATTTATTTGTATGTTAGTATCCTCACTCACTCGGTGAAACACAGCGCAAGCGCTATTTCACACCAGTTTTTTGTGAGGCCGTGGTATCATTCCAGTCGAGCCGACCCATTCATGCCGAAGCATAGCTCTCCCACGGTAAAAAATGACTGATATATCATTAGTTTTAAGTCCCCATGATAGGCGATGGTAGTCATTCACCATAAAGAGACCTGTCGGATTGTTTGTCAGCTATCATATAAAAAAAACAAGTTTCATGAAAATAAAAAAGAATAAACCAAAGTTACATATAATACTCAACACACCCAAGTAAAATCATTAGGGTTTTCATCCACTGAGGCAGCTCAAAACACAGGTCTGTAATGCACAATAATATCGGTGGGGAGGCCATTACTTAGAGGGCTTTAACGTTACTGGGCGGTCGAAACAGCCGATTACAGCCGAATCTTATTGAGTGTGGGTTGAACACAAATACCATGTATTCTCGACAGCTTTGGATAAGTTTTGTTGTGGTTGGAGTACACTGAGTGAAAATTATGAAAGTATGACATTATATGACTTCGATCAGAGTGGGGCCTCCGGTATCCGCACTCGCGCTGTGAGACAAGGCGGAAGCGATGTTTTCTCCGAGGCCGTGGTATCCGGTTGAGCCGGCCTATTCATGCTGAAGCGTGGCCCACGGTATTGTCACGAGAAACAGTTATTGAATTAAAGTCAAAATCAAATTGCTTCTATAGAGGTTTAGGACCTACCTATCGAGTGAATTGCCTAGCAAAAACGAGTAACTTCTTGTTTCTCGTTTCCGAGTCATGGGTTAAGCCATGTCTCCCTTCAACATGGGTGCGGATGCCGTAAGAAAGCGGTTCCCGGATCTCTCCCGTGTCAGGCGCAGAGTGACACACCGTGGTGGTTTAGTGGGTAGTCTGGCGAGTCAGTCAGGAGTCCCACACGAAGCGAACCCCCTGTCCCCGCGGAGGGGAGCAAAGTGCGTAAACGCATTCCACCACGTAAATAAAAAAAAAATGTCTCCCTTAACTAAATATAAATAACATCTTACACGCCGCCTAACTATAATCTCATCAGAAACGATCGTGCTAAGGGTGCGGGTGGTGTGTAGCCATATACCTGCGAGGAACAATCTCGTATTATGTTGTGGAACAGTCAACTCAGCCTCCACTAAATGCCGATGAGCATCCATTTTTAGAAAGAGTTATCTCATAATAAACTCTTGCTAGGAGTATATTCCTCTCCGTCTTCACGCATAATTTTTTTTCTTCTTTTGAGAGGCTCTTGGAACGTTTTACACCTGCTTACAGTCAGACTGTCATAATGGGAAATTTTAATACATGTTCACTTAAAACAGGCTCCCGTTCTTCATGCTTCACTAGTACTATCGAGTCATGTAAAGTCTCTATCTTGCTTTTAAATGCCACTCATAAAATTCCTTACTCTACTCCTTTTCTTCTTGATCTTATAGTTGTTTTTTATTTGTTGTATGTATTTTTAATTCTCAGAATTAAAAATAGAATTAGCTCCACTTAACATACTTTCAGCATTCTTTCTATATTTCTAATTTCATCTACATACAAAAGAGATTATCCTGATAAATAAATAACACCCTATTCCATAACTTTGCATTCATTTAGCATTAATCCCTTAGTGTAGACACCCGCACAATAAATATATTTCTATATAGCACAGAAAAGTGTTTGGGCGTGTAGCTTTCTTCATAATGCACAATTAATGTAACGGTAGGCCCAAATTAGATTGATTTCAGTTCGTATTATCGCAGCAGTCTGTAGCTACCCTTATATCGTGTTAAGTGGATTGGCTGCTTTGATTCTGACCTCTAAGACGTAAGCCTGTATTGGTTTCTCGTCTGAGTGGAAAATTAGTTGTGAATTTGTTTCATTTGACCTTCGTATTTCGAATTATTTATCGGCCCTGAAAGAATGAGTTTTGTTGTTCTCCTGAAAAAAGGATGTTATTTAATCATATAATCTGTAAATAAGTATTTTAAGTCATTTAAAAAAAGGAAAAGGTTCTTAATTTAGTAGTTTTTTCGTTATTTCATTTCGCAATTAATAATAATAGTAAATAGTCCGGACATCTAACACTCATCTCCATTTAGCATTAGACTAATCAAAGCTTGTATTATGTCAACTAGGTTGACTGATAGAATACTTATCAACTTTTTGTCAATACATACATATTATACATAGAAAACACTCAAACTTCTAAACAAATAATTTTTGATCCGGCCCGGGAATCCAACACGAGCTCTCAAGCGCAGCAATCACATATGCTTCAACGGGCTATCGAGACATTTCAATTAATTAATTAGGGAATTGGTAACCATAATTGTGGTTTTCTTTTTTTTATAATACTGTTACTATTTCATACTTTTTTCATTTTTGCTCCTAAATTGCCCGGTTGGTACTATCTGTAGAACTAAATTATAATTATAAATTATGGGCGTAACTAGTCTCTCGTCGTTGCCTTCTTTATCTCCTCTGCGACGGCGAGTCGAGGCGAAGCGACAGGCACTTACCAATTACAATGATCTGTAACTCGAGCTACCTCACGAAGGACCTTCTGTACCTAAACTAGACAGAGCCTTTACTGCGGTAACCAGACTGCTCCTGCTGTACCTACTTAAAAAAATAAAAAATAAAAAAAGACCCGACTGCGTCAATATCTGCCATTTTGATTGAACTCAGGTATATTTCAAATGTATTTTTTTCATTTTGTTGTACCTAGTGTCATTTTCACGGCTAAGACAAATATTATCTATTGACACCACTCACATAAAAATACGACAAGCGGTTTAGGCTCAAGGCCATCATCATCATCATCAGCCTATCGCAGTCCACTGCAGGACATAGGCCTCTCCAATTTCACGCCACTTAGTTCGATCTATGGTTTCTCGCATCCAGGCTCAAGGTCGTGCCAAAGAAAAATACTCGAAAAACAAATACTCGAAAAACTTAACTTACTCCTCCTTCTTTTGCATTCGGGCAAAAAATTACTAATTTTAATGACATTTACGTGAGTACACTAACAAGAATAATTTACACAATGGTTCTTCCGCTGTCTCAGTAGTCGACTAAACACAGTTCCACTTACGACTGGAGAAATATCTGAAAATTAGGGAGACATTCTAAAGAGCCGTGACGAAGTTGTGTTTTCGCAAAAGGAATGTTATTTACTAATGTATCGTCCACAATGAGGAAAAACTGTTTACGCTACAGGTTCTCCAAACTTCAAGTTGAATGGTTTCATTTTAATTATCATCACACCTTCCACTTCATCACGCTCTTCATTATTTTAATTGTCTATAAAAAGACGACACTTGTTTGAAAGCTCTCGAATAAACACTGCCTATCGTAAGATCGCGGAGTCAGCTCTTGATTACCAACGAAATTGGACCAACATTTTTATTTTAATAGAAAGGCCCCGCTTACTAAAGCATTTTTTTTTCAAACATTGGCCGGAATGGGTAGATAGGCGTATCGGGTGACGCAGGAAGCCTTGTTTGATACAAGTATTGTAGATAAGACATGTTTGATAAAACCATGGTGTTTTATATTTTGATAATAATGTTCTATTAAAATTTTAGAAACTAAGGGATATTTGGAGTGTTGTTTTGCTGATTAGATTTCTTTTGGGTCTTATAAAATTTAAGCTTATTTCGAAGTAATTGTATATACATGTTATTTAACGTAATAATTGTAGTTTACCATTTTTTATGGTATATGGGGCAAGCGAGCAGATGTATTGCCTGATGGTAAGCGATTATCGCCGCCCATGGACACTAGCAACACCAGAGACGTCACAAGTGCGTTGCCGGCATTTTAAGAAGGATTACCCTCTTTTTTTGGAGGTTTGAAAGTCCTATTGGTCCGGGAATACCACAGGCGACATTTCATTCCACAGTTTTGTTGGTTGGTTGGCAGAAAGTTCCTTGAAAAGGGAACAGTTTTGGACTGCCAACCATCTAGATGATGGGGATGAAATTTCTGTCACGAAGGACGATGTCGAAAAGAGGCGGCAGGAATCAGCCCGAACAATTCCTCGGAGCACTTCCCGTAGTAAATGCGGTAGAAGATGCACAGTGAAGCCACATCTCTACGCAACGCCAATGAGTCTAGCCGAAATGAAACTTCCTGGGAATCGACGATTCGAGTCGCTCTCCATTGAATGCGGTCCAAAGGGAGGAGCTGGTAATGGGGTGCTCCCGCCCAAAGATGGGGATAGTATACCATGTGAGGCCTGCGTCTTATAAAGCATAAGGCGGTGGGCTGGAGTGAAATACTGTATCGATCTGTTAAGCACATCGAGCTTTTTCGAGGCCAATTTGGCCTTACCCTCCAAATGGTCACGAAAGTGGACTTCGCTCGATAAGTCGACACCAAGAATTCCCATATTCGACGAAGAAAGATTCGACTCGACTCTCAATGACTGTTTTCCCGAGAAATATTGGCGCAGCCGGTGTAAAGGGCATTAACGGTGCTGTCATCCGCCTAACAATGAATGCCGCTAATTTGCATCATGTCACTGATATGGAGGAGGAACAAAGTAGGCGATAGCATACAGCCTTGCGGGACACCGGCATTCTCAGATATGGAGTCAGAGCATTCACCGTCGAATACGATCTTTATGCTTCTATCTACTATAAAGCTGGTGAACCAATCGCATAATTTCTCAGGTAGCCCATAAGAAAGGAGCTTCAAAAGAAAGGCTTTGTGCCAGACCCGATCGAAGGACTTCGCAATGTCCAAACTAACTGCCAAGACTTCCTCTTTAGTCTCTATCGCTCAAGCCCAGCTATGTGTCAGATATACCAGAAGATCACCAGCCGATCGACCCTTACTGAAGCCGTCTTGCTAGTCACTAAGCAGATGATGATCTTCTAGATACCGTAGGAGCTGACGGTTGTCAATGGACTCCACAATTTTTTTTTTTTTTTTATATTTAAGCTGTCAAAATGACTCTGGCTTGCCTGATGGAAAGCATGAGCAGAATTCAAGAGTGGTGGTCACCATCCTCAATGCGAAAAATAACAATGCAGCATGGTGACCCACACTATGGCGGCCTGGGGGGAAAGGGGATGGTGAGGGGGATAGGGGGCGTTGGATTGGGGTATGGGCCTCCGGTATGCTCACTCACTCGATGAAACACAGCGTAAGCGCTGTTTCACACCGGTTTTCTGTGAGGCCGTGGTATCACTCTGGTCGAGCCGGCCCATTCATGCCGAAGCGTGGCTTCGAATAGGGGAATACGGTTAAAGAAACTTTATTTCTCAAAAGAATTTACAAAATTCACTTACTGAGAAAACATACAAACATGTTAACAAATAAATCAAATGAGCGTTTTATATAAAACAAAAGTGGGTAGTAAAATATATTTTGCACAAGACTATGAACTTAAAATACACTCGAACACAGTAAATACGATTAACTCAAGCAACTGAACCAAAGATGCACGATATTTATAAACAAGATGAGACATTCGTATTGTAAGTACAATTACCACCTTTATTTAGGGATTGGATTTATGGATTCCACCTTTATTTAGGGATTCTATTAGGGATATTATAGCTATCAGCCTGTAGTTCGATGGATTAGAACGGTTGCTTTTTTTAGGGATCGGGTGGACTAATGCTGCCTTCCGTGACGTCTGAGTAGGAGAGCCAACAACGATGCGTTAAGACCGGTGCTAACTCAGGAGGGCACATCTTCAAAACTATAGAGGGGATTCCATCAGGACAACCTATGGATGTCCAGGGATAAAAGTGCCAAACGCACTGAACGTTGGTGAAACTGGATATCCAGCATACGGCTCTCGCATCGTGGTATGATAGGCGGCTCCTGTTCCCCGTCATCCAAGGTCGAGGTGGTTGCAAAGGGTTGTGGACGCCCAGAGAGGGATTCTCTAACGCTATCGCAGTTGGCAGTTGGTACAACTAATTGGTACCCCAGGAGGGGTATCAATTTATTTTTCAACTGCATGATCATAGAGGAGGGGTATCAATTTATTTTTTAACTGCCTGATCATGGAGAGGGGGGGGGGGGCTATGGGCCTCCGTTATCATCACCCACTCGGTGAAACACAGCACAAGTACTGTCTCACACCGGTTTTCGGTGAGGCCATGGTATCATCAGAGTGGGGCCTCCGGTATCCGCACTCGCACTGACAAGGCGGAAGCGATGTTTTCTCCGAGGCCGTGGTATCAGGTCGAGCCGGCCCATTCATGCCGAATCGTAGCTCTACCACGGTTAAATCTATCAACATATGTAGTATGTATATAGAAATATTAAACATATACATTTACTAGGTTTTGACCTTCCTTGCGTGCATTTCAGTTATCAACTTGAAATAAAGCCCGCTGTTAATATTCACACAACGCCATATAGTCCCAAACTAAGAGGAGCTTGTGTTATGTGCTTGTGGGTACTAGACAGCTGATATAAATACATGTATACTTTTTAAAGTACATCTAAACATACATAAAAAACACCTAAACTCCAAAAAAAATATTTGTTTATTATACAGACATTTGGTCCAACCCGGGAACCGAACCCAAGGCTTTAAGCACAGCAGTCGCTTAAGCTACCACTGCGCCACCGAGGCGGTTTATTTCCATTTTTTTTTATAATCGTTTAACTTATTTATAAGAAAAAGGTGTAACACAAACAAACTCACATTTGTGTTTATGATGTGAGTTACCAATAACTATCAGTGTGGTTACTACAGTAATTGTTGTTACTTGTTGCCAGACAACCTGATAATTGGCAATTCTTCAATTTTTTATGTAGCAATGCCAATGAGCCAACTGGTCACTTGATGGACTTGAATCAATTGCCCGAGTTATTCAAACCTATATTATAATTATTTATTCTAATTTATTAAGCTCTTTAAAAAATATTCAATATTCTTACTGAGTGTGAAAAATATGACACAGGAGTCTCCCAAATTCTCTCCCAACTCATAATATACATCGCAAATGGTTCCCGAGTGCTGCAAATACTCGAGCCATGCACTCCAGGCGTACTCTCGATGCTCCTACGGTTAGCAGTAAGTGAAAGCTGGTGTTCGTCTTGTGTGCCCAACATTTGAATAGCAGAGGGCTAATGACGCGTCAAGCCGGTTAAGGCGGTTATGTGAAATGTACTCCTCAGAAACAAGTAGGGAATTAATATTACTGCTATTGTAAACACTATATTTTGGGGTGAATAGATTATTGTTGTTACAAAGCGTCTGTGAAATTTGTAACATAAATAGATTAAGGTTTTGAATGGAATATGGGCTTGTTTTTATCTATTTCACATTTATATAAGTAAATGAAATTGGATTGTCTGTTTTTAACATTAAAGATACGCCAATTTTAT
Organism: Hyphantria cunea; assembly: GCA_003709505.1. Taxonomy (NCBI): domain Eukaryota; kingdom Metazoa; phylum Arthropoda; class Insecta; order Lepidoptera; family Erebidae; genus Hyphantria; species Hyphantria cunea. The sequence goes on along the minus strand of PKRV01000873.1, from coordinate 186,439 downwards.
TTATTTATATAGATTTCGTATCTATAAAAATAAATAAAATTAGTCGGTTAAACATACCGCTCCACCAGTTTGCTTCTGGATTATTCGACGTTCGCCTTCGGTCTCACAATCTTCTGTATGAGGATAGAATTGTCGCGGTCGAGCCGGGAGTAATATTAATTATCTGCAGCTATTTTTACTCTAATCTTATAGTCTTTAGCATATATTAAAGGACGAACAAGCTAAAAATTTAAAAAATCTGTCCAATAATGCTTAAGACAAAAATGACAACATTTTATAAAACATAATCTTTGTTACGAATTTGAAATACTCATAAATTCAATATCTAATGTATCTGAGGTACTTGTTTTCAAACAATAGAAAGCAACTCCTTGATTATCACTTGAGAAATATCTTGGTAGCAGGTTCCCAATTCAGGAATCTAAATGAAGAAAGACACAAAACACCCCAGTACCATTTTCGACTCTATTACCGTACAAAAGTTAAACAAGGAAAAGAAAATGGGTTGACAAATAATCTTACGTTTAGATAAGTAACGAGTGTTGATAATGAATAAAAAAGTTGTAAAATAAGTTTAGGATTACTTATTTCAGTACCTAGATAATATGAATATAGCTACAATATTGAGTACTGACTTTGTTAATATTTTACTCATAACCTGCATCTGATTGAATTAGCCTCGGCCTAAGCACATCCGTTATTTCAAATGTATTAGATCCACCATTTTATTTGCATCTCTTTAAATTCTATAATTATAATAAGAGTACTTACTACCTATAGTTTTAAATAAGTGTATGACATAAATAACCTGCCGACGGAGAAAGACTAGCGCGTCGTTTTAAAGTTCCTTTTTTTATATTTTTTATTATTTTTAAAGTAGAAATTATGAACTCTGATAATTATTGTATTTTTTAAATGAAGTTCAATGAAGTTTCATAATAAAATGTATTGAATTAAGAGGCGCTCATAGCTCAGTTGCACTCGGTGATTAGAAACAATCAACGAGGGTAAGCAACGACGGCGCGGTCAGTACCTGGATGGGTGACCGCTAGTGGCATGTTACCATGAGCGTCTCCGTGATTCGGAGGTCACGTTAAGCTGTCGGTCCCGGTTGTTATCATAAGATAACAGTCGTGAAGCTTAGTTGGAGGCCTTCGGGCGGCTTAAAAACATCCAACGGTAAGATTACGTAGCCACAACGTTGTCTTGCCAGTCCCCAATCCGCACTTGGCCAGCGTGGGGACGTATGGCCTTAACCCTCTCCTGAGAGGAGACCCGAGCCCAGCAGTGGGACATTATGGGTTGATGATGATTACTTATTTCGATAGTAATTTGTTGTCTTCAAAAATTTTATGAATTACTACGAAAATTTGAGCAGAAATTAGAATTCATTACTTAGTTTCACTCTCTACTTTGTACTCTGTTTGCCAATTGAAAATGTTTTATATCTAACCAGTTCTTTGGGCTGTAAACTCCAAAGCTTAAAGACTATAGCAAACGAATAATAAATAGTACACAAAGGTTGCAGCTCTAAGGTTTGAATAAACAATCTATGTTCTAGATGTAATCTATCTTTTACAACNGAGGATAGTACTGTCGCGGTCGAGCCGGGAGTAATAATAATTATCTGCAGCTATTTTTACTCTAATCTTATAGTCTTTAGCATATATCAAAGGACGAACAAGCTAAAAATTTAAAAAATCTGTCCAATACTGCTTAAGACAAAAATGACAACATTTTATAAAACATAATCTTTGTTACGAATTTCAAATACTCATAAATTCAATATCTAATGATTCTGAGGTACTTTTTTTTAAACAATAGAAAGCGACTCCTTGATTATCACTTGAGAAATCTCTTGGTAGCAGGTTCCCAATTCAGGAATCTAAATGAAGAAAGACACAAAACACCTCAGTACCATTTTCGACTCTATTACCGTACAAAAGTTAAACAAGGAAAAGAAAATGGGTTGACAAATAATCTTACGTTTAGATAAGTAACGAGTGCTGATAATGAATAAAAAAGTTGTAAAATAAGTTTAGGATTACTTATTTCGATAGTAATTTGTTGTCTTCAAAGATTTTATGAATTACTACGAAAATTTGAGCAGAAATTAAAATTCATTACTTAGTTTCCCTCTCTACTTTGTACTCTGTTTGCCAATTGAAAATGTTTTATATCTAACGAGTTCTTTGGGCTGTAAACTCCAAAGCTTAAAGATTGTAACAAACGATAGATTATGTATAATAAATAGTACACAAAGGTTGCAGCTCTAAGGTTTGAATAAACAATCTGTGTTCTAGATGTAATCTATCTTTTACAACAAGATAATGAAGACTTTATGACCCTTCCATACAAAATTATACATCAATTCCTAGAAAACTGTTTCAATGTTATTTAGTCGTATCTTAGACGTATGCACCCGCTCACCTTCGTTGCTTACAGTTGACTGAATGGTGTCACGACCGCATGTGCACTAGAGATGACATAATGCTTCCTTCTCATTTATTCGATATTGTACAATGGGTGAGTGAATAGAATGAATGCGTTACGAAGTGATGAGATTGAATAGACACATACACTACAGGTTCCATTAGATTTTTTGTGACTGTAAATCTTTTTGTGTTCAAGTACTAATAGAGACCGTCTAACGATTAACGATTGTCAAAGAAGTTTGCATAGCAATTGGAACCGAGGGCTCAACAGGCTTTCCGAGACACGGACGGGTCTCTATATGTTAAGATAAGTTAACCATAACAATCTGACCTAGATAGGATTATTTAGTTTTGCAATGTAGTAACAAAAGTAACATTAGAAAATTCTTTGGTTATTAAATTATGAATGTCTAAGTGGTACAGTATCCGTGGGAGAACCACGAATGGGCCGGCTTGATCATGGTGATATCGTGGCCTCGTAGAAAGCTGTGAATGAGGATACCGGAGGCCCATACCCTAACCCCTCCCCCAAAGCCCTTCCCCAACCCCCAAAGGCCGTCAACGTACGCCTCTGGTGTTGTGGATGTCCATGGGTGGCGGTAATCACATACCATCTTATCATCATCATCACCATCAGCCTATCATAGGACATAGGCCTCTTCAACATCTCGTTAGCCCCATATTCCATAAAAAAATATACAAAAAATATAACAAAATATAAGTAATACGAGTTATAAACCACAACAGGCCGAACTATTTACACATTTAATCAAATGAAACCCTAATTCAAATCCAATTTCAATCGTATATATTATTCTACTAAATGCAACAGTGCCTCAAATTGTTATCACAATTTATATTTGTTTGAAAAAGTGCTCACAAATAAATAAATAGTGGTTTGGAGCTCGAATAAATTAAAGCTGGCTGACCGAATAATTGTTAACTGTTGGATAAATAGTACAAATTATACGTCTAACCACATTTATCTACAGCGAACACTCGAACCGGAGTTGGCAGACGCGAAAACTGCGAACACTCCACATTTTTGTAAGTCTTATCGAACGAAACAAAAGTATATGAAAATAAGATACAAAAGTAACTGAACTAAAGACACTGAAAGTAAATAAGACACAAATTCTTTAAAAGAGTTAAGTAACTTAAACAGTTTGTACTGCATTTTTTTTCTTTATGGAAGGGAAGAGAGCTCTCTATCCTTTAACTGACCTAAATGAAAAATACAGTTAATTCGGTTCTTTATACCTTTATTTAGAGACAAAATATTTCGTACAGTTACAAATCGGATCAACTTGGAAAACGATTATAAAGAAATGAAATTTATAAACAAAAAAAATATTATATATTTAGTAATTTATACAATTCAAGTATTAAAAGAGAAAAAAGGAAAAATCTTCTCGACTATAACTTGTTTTTATCCTTAATTTATTTTTTGCACTTTTTTCAGTGAACTTGAAGATGAGCACACACAGATTATTTCTATATGATTCGTATATACTGTATATTTTGTCAATAATTTAATACTGTATGTGAGAAAATAATATAGTTTTGTATACTTGTAAATGGACTCCACAAACAAGTATTAATTCCCATGAGGTGAGATAGTGGCTAAACCTAATTTACAAAAATAGTGCAATTAAGATTTTCTTTTCTGCAGTCGATTGAAGGAACCGATATTAAAAACCCCAAGCACTTTAGACTAATTTGGTTATGGAAAGTGCCGTCGGTATATTTTAGGGGTGGTAGTGAGGGCTGTCCGTGGTTGGACTGTACGGTTTTAGCCGGAAGGGGAAAGGGGACGTTATAAAGGCATGACAGACAGCAGTGAAATACTGAGACTCGGAAGGCTGTGTCAAACCGTCGTACTGAAAGGCCCTCGTAACCTCCTGGAAGTAGTCGCCTGGTCCCACCGTCCGGTCACCAACCGGTACGACGAGCCACTCCGTATATTATGCGCGGCCTGACGGGGCAGCCTCTCTGGGTAGTTAGCCGTGATTGGGGCCCTCTCCGCGGGCAGCCAGTGGCACCACCGTTTTTACGGTTCTCCCTGGACGATGGCTCGATGCAATTGGAGAGGCCTATGACCAGCAGTAGACTGCGCATGCTGATGATAACAGTAATGCTTCCAAGAAAATTTAAACAACTTAGTACAGGAAGAAGATCTTTTTCTACAAATAATCAGCATTAAACGTAAAAGGGAAGCATAGACTAATACCTAACTAATTCTTTCACAACGTCCCTCTTTAGTTCGGATTTATACAAACGTCTTAACCTTACTTGAGACGTTCGCAGTTTTAGCGTCGGATCACAGCCCTCTGTTTTTCCATTACCCGGTCAGATCTAAGGAAAATGGGTCTTTTATTTGCTGAATAGTGAATGTTGAGCACTTATCCTTACGGGGTTCACTTAAAGAGTAATGTGGACACTTCGCAGGGGCTTACTCATTGTCATAGACTTGGTAAGAAAATACTTTCCGTTTGTGCCTAATGAGTGTTGTATTATTTGAGACTTTTAAGGGTCTTTGGTTTAAGTTGTATATTTTTTTAATTTTAACAGTGAATTGGTATCTAAACGTTTTGTATCTGTGACAACTTTTTGTTAATTCTAAAATTAGGTATAATATATGTTATAATTGTCTGGAAGGGATCATTGTGAGCGGTTAGGGTGCCAATTGTTATATTTTCTATATTTTGGATCTTTTGTATTGTTCTGTATCATGTATGCAATGAAGATAAATAAATGAAACATAAAATTAGCATCATGACAAACAAACATCGCCATTTTCCTTATTCCGAGACATACATAAAAGAAATTCTTAATAGCAGATTAAGGATTTCTTCTAAGAAAAACCCAACAGCTGTCCCGACCCGACTCAAACTCGTGACCTCTTGATTAGCAGTCACTTACGCTAACCGCTTGACCAACGAGACAGTTCTTCAAATACAACAACAAACATTTTTAAATATGTTTTATACTAAATCTAATTCCGTGTTTTGACATATATACTTAATCTTTGGAACACTGTCATCTCTGTTTGGATGCTGCACCATCTTCCAGTGAATTAATTAATTCTGACTAACTTCGCTATACTTAGTGTTTTTCGGCGTCGCTTGTTTTGTCAACGTCAACAGATGAATTCACTCCATAGCTTAGATGCATTCTCGAATGACAAATAGTTTGCGGCAAATTGTAGGCATGATTATTAGCACCGCATTTATTTGAATTCACGTTGGCACGACTATCACTGTAAGAATTGTAGAGTAATACTTACACATTGTTTGAACTACTAGCCGACCCAAAAAAAAATTGGGATTACTAATAAGGCTAGAAAGAAGGCGATGAGTAGTTATACCACTGTGATAGTAATTGAAATAAGAAGTGAGTTATTAAAAAAAACCCCGACTGCGCATAATGCTGTTTTTTTTTAATTTTGTAGTACCTAGTGTCACACTCACGATTAAAATAAATCTATTGAAATCACTTACATTAAAATACGAGAAGCTTAAGCTTAAGAGCGTGCCAGAAAAATATACATACATACATACACTCGAAAAACGTAAACCTCCTTCTATCGCAGTCGGGTAAAACAGCTTCAAAATCATTATACTCTTATAAATATATCGGAATGCTTAAAAACTATTAAAAAGGTTTCAAAAATGGTGATACTGAAAAACATATGTTATTTATTATATTATATGTATATTAGGTAAGCTAATACAAATATAGCATTTTTTAAATAAAATTTGCATGTCTAAAGTTAGCTGTAAATGTTTTGCCCGATGAGAGCATAGTCTTGCAATAAAATTATTCATATCTGACTCAGAAGTAGTGAATCTTAAGAATGCTGATATATTTAAGGATTATCTCAAAGTTAGTGAGTTTTAAAGTTTCAAGTATAATAATTAAAGAACCCTTAGAACAGCATTTTATTAATGATGACTCATCTAAGAAAATCTGCAGTTTATTACGGCAACCGAATATAACAACAAATTAAATTTAAAACTACTGATGCATGGGTTAAATATAAAAAAGATTTTTTGAGAAATAAATTCTTCGGCTTCGGCTTGCATGAGCCGGCTCGACCGGAGTGATACCACGGCCTCACAATAATACCGGTGTGAAACAGCGCATTCGCTGTATTTCACCGAGTGAGTGAGGAAACCAGAAGCCCACACCCCAAACACTCTCCCCCCATCCCCCAAGGTACTACTATGCACATGTGACGTGTCCATGGGCGATGGTGATCGCTTACCATCAGGCGATACGTTTGCTAGTTTGCCTCCTATTCCACAGAAATAATGCACAATTTTGTGGAGACATCCCCTGCAGGACATTTGCTTCACCTAAGAAATTAGGGTTTGGACTATTGGCAAAACGGATTGTTAAAGGTTTTGTGTTAAATATGCCTTAAAGGGGCATGAAAAGATAAGATAAAATACGTAGAAAATATACTTGATAAAATTTAAATCGTTAATTACTATCAAAGTACTTCGCGTCACTAATAACTAATATTAGTGACTTTATCGCACCTGCATCATCATATTCATCATTTATTGAACTATATCTTTAATTCAACACCCACAAGGCGTTTCACTAAATTAGAATGAAATGAAAAGATAAGCGCATACTTCCAAAAAAAAACGTTTATTACGTACAGAGTTCTGAGTTAATAAATGTAAAAAAAATACAGCTAAACAAAGTACTATTTAACGGATCAATATTTTAAACGGAATGACTATACTGTTTTATTCGGAGGTCATTGAGAAAATCCGCACGATTGAATCTCACAGAAATTGTAGCTAACGTATGAAGCAAAATAGGTCAGAATTCTTTGAAAAATAATTTCTATATTGAATCTCTGTGAAGCTGTGTTGCTGTGTGAAGTTGAAGATCACGTGCTGCAACAGATTGGCTCCAAGACTGCGGTTCAAACTACAATTATTGAGTTCAAAGTGTTGCAAAAATGGCGAGCTCCACTGACCAATCGGATAGTTTACTTACGTTGAGTATGCTTTCTTCTATTTCAGAGAGTGAATTTGTAAAATAAATAACAATTTATGTTTCAGTTACAATATTAAGGTAGAGTAGTTTACTTACAGATAGATATTTATTCATGTGTCGAATAACAGTCCCATTGGACTGTGAGATCGAGGAAACCGAGAGTGCACCTGTGTTAGCGTACACATTTGTGCATTATAGTATCTTTTGCCAAGATCTTGTCTGATTACTTATATAGTAAATTTATGTGTATTGGTTATATATGATATGATGTAGTCTATATCCTATTTACATTAACATTATGTATTTAAAACTTAATATTTTTGCACCTACCGCATATTATTTCTACATCGCCTGAAGGTCGACTGGGAGAGAATACCACATGCCATTAAGGCCACCTTTGCAAAACATGTTTTTAATAAATAAATATTTAATTATCTTATTTATTTACTCCCAATTAATTTGAACTATTTTGGCTGTTTTAACCCTCAAAATAAAAAAGGGGTGTTATAAGTTTGATGTCGATGTTTGTATCTGCGGCACCGACTTTGATGCGGTTGTTTCATTTTTTAAGCTAGTTTTCTTGCTGTGGATCTAAGCTATATTTGGAAGCTAGAAGTGTAAGAGTATTAGTTCTTTCCCAAAATGATATGAGGCACTTTTAGCGTATGATTACTTGATTAAGGGCTTGCGTAGAGTGTTTTTAATTTTTTAAATTTTATCTTGCTAGGGCTTCCGTTCAACCATATGATTTTGTAAGTAGAGTGCGAATTATTTTGTAGGTAGATGTGCATGAGTTCATGGAAATATATTACATAATTCTTATCTTAACTGAACACCTTAAGTTTTTATTTCTTACACTAGCTACGCCGCGTAACTTCGTCTGCTTATATTAATAAAAATAATATTTTTTTCCAGTTTCCACAACGTTATTCATCGATAATTAATCAGCTCCATGTGGTTGCAGCATTATGTTTCGTAGTCAATAGCCTTCAATAAATTTATCTTCATATTCTTATTTCAATGAAATTTAACTTGAAACTGCTTTCATATTTAAGGAAGGGTATTGGCAACGTTCACCGCGATAGCTGACACAAAACTTCATCCAATGGCAAAAGAATAATTGAAAACTAATTAAAATGGCAAAAAATGCCACGTCATTTGATTTTGACTTAGTATTGCTAGCCTCTTAAATGTACGTTTTTATTTTTATTTTACATTTGGAAAATTAAGATTAAGTCTTTTAGTTTGTATGCTGTGTGTGTCAAATAAAGCTTGTTATTATTATTTTATTAAAAAAAAATAACAGAAGAAATGTTGAAACCTCAATTTTGAAGTCACGTTGCACTGACACAAAATGGTAATTATAAGAATAGGTCAATGTATTTGTCAAACCCTTTACTACTTTTAAAATTCGTAACAATGTAACTCATTAAATATATTTAATGTTGTTACATGTAACTTATTATAAATTACTCTCAATAAATCTGTTTCTTCGAAATTTGCCAATATAGCCTAAACATATTAGTTCATAAGAATCTAATTAAACCTAATCTAAGAATTAATTAACATGTTTGTATAGAACAAAGGAGGCAGGCAAAATTTAAATCAAAATGAAATCTTATAACGCAACTTCACAAGCCTAATCAATTTGTTTTGTAAATTATTGTATATTAACTCTAACATAGCTTGCAAATTTAAATACATATTTTAATAAAACGTCAAACAGTATGAACTTTCTGCTATATTCGGTTACATTCAGAATAGCAAGTTCCGAACAAACTATTTAACATGCAAGTGTTTAGCGTTTATTCTCTTTCTTCAATCGATAATATTTTGTTTCGACCACGTGACTTAGCGTTGTGATGACTAATTCTTATACGTTTGTTAGTTTTCTAATAACGTTTATGTTTGTAGAATGTCAACTTGGCTAGAGGGGCTGGTCTTGTTTGTTGTCTTGTGGTCAGCATTGGTAACGACTAAAAGAACAAATCTTATCGTTATTGATGCTGACTGCATGATTATGGGGATTCCCCCCCAGGACAAATATTTTGTTTGGGTGTTATATATCTATATATATCAGCAGTTGGGTTACCAAAGTACACGTTACAATGAACTTTCATCCCCAGTTAGAGAAAGTTAGTGACCAACGTCAGTTTCTGGACATGGAAAGGTTATTGCTCTCATTCGCAATATTCTCATTTTTATTCACAATATCATTACTTACATGTTTATTATTATTTTCCTAATAAAATTTAAAAAAATAATGTATATTTATTATGTTTACTTCAACCATACTTAATATTATATATTCATAAGTAACTCTGTCGGTCTCTTACGTTTTCATAACTAAAACACTGCTACGATTTCAATGACATTTTACATAGAGAGAGACTTTGATTTTCAAGAAAGGATATAGTCTACTATTTAATGCGATTACCAATAAACACACAGGTGAAGCCGTGAGCTAAGCTAACAATAATGTAATGAAGAAAGTAAAAGCAACAACTTGACACGTTTATTATTCGCTAGCAAGGAGAGAATCTAAATAAATAGTAGAAATACTAAGTGAAACGAAATCAACGATGAAATTTTAAAACAGTCAGTCGGTTCCTAATAGAATTACAAAAGTCGCGAACCTCAAGTTCCATTTTTAATAAAGGTTCCTAGTTGTTCTCCAACACTATACATATTGCATCACAACTAAGGAGCTTTGAAATTTAGTGTTATACGAACATAGAGACATCATATATTGTTGTTTTTGTATTGTGGCGACTTCCACATACAGCGCAACAACATAAAAATATAGGACAGCGCCATCTACCGAAGAAACATCGAACTACGGAGCAACGAAGAAAACTAAGAAACTACCAATCCTAAATCGCACAATAGAAGTTCTCGCGCCGATTAACATATATACAACTTCCCAACATCAACCGTTGGGCAGTGGCCCGCCAGGCATGATCACCTCGCCTGGTCGGAGGATCCTCCCTTTGTGTTGGAGGGACATGATATCCGTTCCTCCACAGTATCTTGACTTGAATGTAGGATGTATACATGTGTAGGCCTTCCTGTGTTGACTTAAATCTATACGGATTTATGCATTGGTTTATCTGTAGTACCAAGAACTAAGAACTCACTCAACCACAGTTGAGACTTATGTTGAGGACAAGAATTTTGAAAAATAGTAAAAGTAATTGGTGCCATTAAATTAATTTTATGGTAGGTAAGTAATTATTTAAATACAGATTTCTTCTTAACAAAGTGACTTTAAAATGACAACAAATTAAAAAAAAAACATGGGAGGGACGAAACGGTTATAAATGTAACTTATGCTTTATGCAGACTTAATGTCCTGAATCATGAAGTTTTAAAAGCAGTTTATACTATGACTAGCTAATCCGGCAAATGTTGTTTAGACAAAAAAATAAAAATAAATATTGAGGGGTGGGTTACGCTTACCATTACGGGGTAGGAAAAATAGGTGTTAGCCTATTCTCAGATCTACGCGATATGCACACAAAATTCCCGAAAAATCGGTAACCGTTTCGGAGAAGTTTGATAACAAACACAGCGACACTAGAATTTGAAGTTTTAGATAGTGCGTAATGTGAAGTAGTGTTTAGTAACGGCGTGAAATTATAATATAATCTTTCTAGACAAACGGATTATTTAACAATAAAATAATGTATTAATCCGGTAATCAGTTGTTACAATTTATATTGTTTTGTTTCGCCTTTATGCTATCTTTTTGTTTCTTTTTGATATTTCGATTTATCGATATGTATGTAATCGATCTTAATCTATTAAACAAAGATGCTATAACTACTACAGAAACCATCATTACTCGGAGTGTTATGGTTTACCGAGTTGTTTAATAAGCAGGGACGTAGCTCATTGTTATTATGATCGAATGAACGAGGTCTCAACTAATTTAATACTATGCAAAATCATAATCATTTGGAAATCATAATTTTATACGTCATCTGATAGCTTATTTAACGACCATTATACTTATGTCAAATTATTGTATATCCTCTATCATCATCATCATCATCAGCCTATCGCAGTCAGGGTCATCGGCATAGCCCACAGGATTAGCAAGCTGAAGTGGCAGTGGGCTGGCCAAATTTACCGAAGAACTGATAACCATTGGGGTAAACCAGTTCTAGAGTGGAGACCGGGTCTCAGCAAACGAAGTGTAGGACGTCCACAGGCCAGGTGGAGCGATGATTTGCACGAGATGGCTGGCAAGAGCTGCATGCGAAAAGCCATAGATCGAACTAAGTAGCCTGAAATTGGAGAGGCCTACGTCCAACAGTAGACTGCGATATTCTCTATACATTTTTACTATATAAACAAATATACGATAAAAATAAATCCTGTGCCGGTATTTACTTACGGGTGGGTTAAGGTGTAGAGTTTGTGAAGTAAGGGCCTGTAGAGTTAGAAGTTTTGCTCTACATTAGATTTGAAAACTTCTTGACTGTGTGAGCCACGTCTTGGCAAAGTTTTACATGAAAATGTTTTCGTGCAGATTACTTATTCAAGACCTAAGAATTTACGAAAGCTTTTGTTTCATCAACGTCGTGTTAGTCTCTGATCCATCAGGGACCCCTTCTCAAAAGCGAAACCAGTTCTGTTATTTACATCAAACATTGGTTCTACAGTTGGCTTAGTAGTTTAAGTAGTCGCTAGCCAGCTTTTTAGTGCGCTGAGTATTGTGGATTGAAATCCTAAATGGGACAACACTTTGTGAGATGTAAAAGTGTGGGTATTCTTTGTGTTCGTTTTATATAAATGCTCATTGCTCCACGACACGAAATGCACATTCCTAATGCGAGGGTTGTCTTTTTACCCCACTGCAAAAGAAAGAGGGTTATGTTTTTGGAGTTTACGTATGTATGTGTGTATATTTCTTTGGCACGCCCTAGAGTGTAAACGGCTTGTCGTATTTTTAAGAGTGATGTCAATTGAATCGTCTTAGTCGTGAGAGTGAATAAAAAAAAACCTGAATTTAATAAAGATGGCGAATATTGACGCAGATGGTTTTTTTAATGTCCTTGTCATTTTTTAAATGAAACTAAAAATGTAGGAAAATTCGAATTTCCTAACAGTAGAATACTTACTTATATAAAACTGTCATCATTGACATCATCGGCCTGATCCTATTTTTATTTGAGGCCGTCGCATTATATTAAGCTAAACTCTATCTTGAATGAAAATGGAAACCCTCAAAAGCTATTCTAATTTTCATTAATGTCAAAAGAGTCGTAATTTAGGTTCGCATCTCCTCAGATTACCCATGCAAACTTCGTGAAAATTAGTCCCCCGATTGACATTATACCGAATTAAATTTACTTTCAAATTTAAAAGCAAATGATCCAATAAATAATTATCGAACAAGAATATTCTGATTATTCACTAATTTGTTTTAGAATAGAGTGAAAACAGGTTATCTTCATATACAGGGTATTATTTACTATTTATATATTTTTAAGGTAAACAAAAAAATTATTACCCTTTTTAAAAAGATTATCCGAATGAAATTTAGTACAGTTAAAGTTTATATGGCGGAGGAGTGCAAAATAAAATAAATAAATAAATAAGTTATGGTATTTCTTGGTCTACTGAGCGACCAAGTTATGGTACTTCTTGAATTAGAGAACTTCTCGAAATCTAGAACTTGACCAGTTAACCACCCTTATTAAATCATCACTACACATTCTAAAACCAAGTCCTCAGTCGCGTCTGTGTGCCTGTTTGCGATATACTCAAAACTTCTGAATGTTTTTTTATGCGGTTTTTGATTACAGATAGAGTGATTTTTGAGGAAGGTATTTTGTATATAATGTGTTAAATTTTGAGTATGTTCTCAAAAATAAAACGATATTTTCGAGAACATACTCAAAATGCCTCGGTGGCGCAGTGGTAGTGTACGCGACTGCTTTCCGTGGGTCTCGGGTTCAAATCCTGAGTCGGACCAAATGTTTGTATGATCTGTAAATATCTGTTTCGGAGTTTGGGTGTTTTCTATGTATAATATGTATGTGTTTACAAAAAAGTGTATATATGTAATGATGTCAGTTGTCAGTAGCCATAGAACAAGCTCTGCTTAGTTTGGGACTAGATGGCGTTGTGTGTTAAAATGTCCGAAAATATTAAAAAAATAGTTATTTATTTGTTGAAGACGTCAGAACAAATTAAACCGCAAAAGTCAGAGAAACATAGACTATATTATATTTTCTGTAAACAACCCATGCGGAGCTGGGACGGGAGTAGCTAATTAACAGGCAAAAAATTATAAGAAGATTATTTTTTATTATGGTACACGGACTAAAATTAACAGATGGGTCATCACAGCTACCATAGATGGATCACTGAACTCGTTAAGGCTTGTTGATATAGTCACTCTATATATATAGACATCATTTAATCCGTGTGCCAACATTAACTCATTGACAACCGATGTGAAACAGTGCTTGAGCTGTTTCACCGGGTGAGTGAGAATAAAGATGAAGGCTCAAACCCCAACTCCTCCCCCATCCTCCTCCCCATCCCCGAAAGGCCGGCAACGCACTTGTGAAGCCTCTGGTGTTGCAGGTACTCATGGGCGGCGGTAATCGCTTATCATCAGGCGATACATTAGCTCGTTTGCCACACATAGCATAAAAAAACATTTTTTATTTAATTTCAAGGTTGTTGACACCTTGTCAAATGAATTGCTTTTTATCATCTGTCAAAACGATAATTTTGTATGAAAATTGTACTTAATACAAACTTGTGACGTCACTGTTTTAGACTTCTCAATTGAGCAACATATTTCAATGTTTATTTGATTAAAGTTTGTAATAGTAATGAAGAGTTCTTATAATTAAGATATATTTTCTTAGATGTTTTGTATTATTCGTTTTAGGGAGAGAGCCATAGGTATTATTTTACAATTCAGTCAACTATCCTATTACGTGTGCATGTTACGTTCTCTACAAAAATTTCATCATCATCAACATCAACAAGCCATGATATCCCACTACGGAGCTCGGGTCTCTTCTCAGGAGAAGGTTAAGACCATACGTCCCCACGCTGGCCAAGTGCGGGCTGGGGACTGGCAAGAATACGTTGTGGCTACGTATCTTGCCGTTAGATGTTTTTAAGCCGCACGAAGGCCCCCAACTAAGCTTCACGACTGTTATCGTATGATAACAACCGGGACCGACTGCTTAACGTGACCTCCGAATCACGGAGACGTTCATGTTAGTATGCCACCAGCGGTCACCCAACTAGGTAGTGACCGCGCCGTCGTTGCTTACCCTCGGTGATCGTCTCTAAACGCCGAGTGAAACTGGGCTATGAGCGTCTACAATAATTTAAGACCGTGATATGTTGACTTATGAAAAATCTTAAAATATTATCTTGACGTGATGACTGCATGGATCGTGTAATGGGTTAACTGGTTGCCTTGCCACTGCGTTTCTTCCTACTGTGTTAGGAGTTTTGGGCTTGAGATCTTTATCTATACCTATATAGAAAGTCGAAGAGTTTGTTTGTTTACTTAAACGAGCTTACCTCAGGAACTACGGGTCAAATTTGAAAAAATTGTTTCAGTGCTAGATAGCCCATTTATCGAGGAAGGCTGTAGATTTAGATTTATTTATTTATCTATTTAATTTCTACATAAACAAGTTATAGGCCACTCACTCACTCAGTCGATGAAACACAGCGCAAGCGCTATTTCACGCCAGTTTTCTGTAAAGCCGTGGTATCCCTTCGGTTGAGCCGACCCAATCGTGGTGAAGCGTGCTCTCCCACGGTAAAGCCACGCTTCGGCACGTCCAGAGAGAAAGCTTGTTTTTTTTTCATATAATTTACATGTATGTTTGTAAAACCTCTCGTAACATATAACTAGCTTTAAAAACCCAAAACATATTTTATAATGTAATTTTTATAACAATCCAATACGCAGTTATTTAAAATTTAAAACATAAAACAAGTCTAGTATGCACTTTATCGTTAGTGTAAAGCCTCCCCTAGTCTCTATTATTAACTTAATTTCGCACAACTTAATTATTATAACATAAAATAGCAGTATCTAAGGGTTTAATTGTAATATTGCGAGGCCTAAAACAACAATCGAAATCAATTGTAATTATAATTTTCAAACAATGTAGAGCCCTCTGCCTACAGTCTCATCTAAAATTGATGTCGTTACTATCAGCGTGGGAAATAATAGACATTGTGAATCGGCTTTACAGATGACGACTAAACCTTGCTGGATGTGGTAGTGTAGTGTGTAATTACCTTTATAGTAAAGTGTGCTTTTATTTGTATTGGCGATATTTTAATATTGTATACTTTTGTGCCACTAAACCGACTGTCTCCATTTTTTAAATTTTACTTTCTAATACTTTTTTATATTAATAAAAATCGTATCCTAATTTTTATTTATGGATCACACAAAATTTTGTCCAATATGGGATTTGAATCCACAACACTCAGCACCGATGCGGCATTGCTACCGCTTGAACCTAATGGCCAACCGTGCAGTTAACTTAAAATATGTGTGAACTGTAGTGTATGTTTTTGTTCATGCTACCAAAATGACTCTACTCTGTGTGATGGTAAGCATACGTGAATACAAAAGTGGTGGTCACCATCCTCAATGCGAACGTAGTAAGTCCTACTGATCTAGCTAGTGATTGGTAGCTCTGGTCGATTGGCCGGAGGTCATGGGTTCAATTCTTACTCAAAGCATATGATTATGTGATGAACATCATCATTAGTTCAAACCATTCGTTCCTTGTCTGGATATAGATTATCTATGGCACGAATGTGTTGTCTGATTCTGCCTAGTTTAAAATCTCGTTTAAAATCTGTATGAGATGTGCGAAAAATACTGTGTCATTTCCATTGTGCCGATATCATAAGTTCGTTGTCAAATTACTGCGACACAGCGCAGATGTGCACATGACCACCAACGACAAAGGGATCCGATGGGATATGCTTTCTTATTTTCGACTCAATATAAGTCCAATTTTATTTTTATTATTTTATATATGATCGTATAACTTTATGTTAGTAAGTTGATGTAAACGTTTACATAAAATATGGCTAATAATAATAATGGCTTCATTACTTTTGATATTCTTGTCATAATTGAATAATGCCGCATGGTAATCAATACAAAAATTTTTTTTTTTAACGAGGTGGAAAAGAACTTCGAACCTCCGGTTCCTCGGGGGCTGAGATGCTAGCTATGTGGTGATTGGTGGCCTGTGGGCCCAACCGTTATATGTGGTAGCCTGACCGCAGTTTTGCGACCAAGCCACCCCCCTATCGCTGACCGGAATTAATCAGCTACAAGAGGTACTCACTCTCTCGCAGCTGGTGATCCTATGGGCAGATGGTGTCGCCGGTGACGTAGCCTACGCTTGGAATCTGCCCTCTCCCGATCCTGTTCAACATTCTCTTTCTGGAGAATTACAGCCTCCCAGACTGCGTCCCAGCCCTTATCCCAGAAAACTAGAGTGGCCTAGTGATATGCTTTTATACTACTCGAGATCGTCGGAAGGGAAACTCGAGCACTTGTAATAAGTTCCAGGTTTTTACTGGTCGAATCAGGAAGGAAGATCGAACCGTTTAGTTCGAGAGTCTTTATCTAAAACGGTAGCTATCAAGGCCAACACGTGTTGTAATGTAACGGAAGGAAGAAGCTGGGAAAAGTTGAAAGAGCTTATTTTGAAAGAATCCTACCATGCAAGTTAAAAATTTATTTCTTCATAAACACATTAACTAAAAACCATAATACAATCAATTACCAGTCACTCGTTTCAAAACCCGGTACCTGACAAAAAATAATAGCTCCAAAAAACAATTTAATTGCATAACGCCGGTTGGGAGGCATTAGCGAAAATAAAATAAACAGAGGCGACGGCCGCGCCCTCTGGCCGCCGGAAATGAAAAAGCACTCGACGTTTTGAGAGGCGGCGCGATGTAAGGCAAAAGTACTGCACTAACAAACTGCTTTGTTCGCGCGGGTACATTTTGTGTGATTCGATAACGATGGGAATGAGAAAATGGCATTTTTTTGCTGACAATAAAAAAAATAGTTCGCGAACGAGTTAACGCAGAAATCGTTGAAATGGTAACACATGTTTATGTATGCCCGCATGGTATGCGTAACTACGTGGCTTTAAGTTTTTCGTGGTAAGGGGTTTCGTGGATTTGATCTTTAGTGCTTCTTATTAATAAACATGTGGGGACGTGGCAGTATATGTTACATTTAGGCCATGTAACACACCCGTGTAAATACGTATATATCATTCTTCTTATATAAACCCGAAGATTTAAAATACTTTTGCTGTGTAATGTAATAAGTGATATGTTTCAATTTTTCAATTTAATAGTGATCGTATGTGTGTTGAATATATGTTGGAACTGAATATAGTATATTTATTGTATTCAGTTTATTTAAATATTATATAATAGCTGAATATATATAGATATAAGAAATGTATATATGGTCTTGTTAAAGTTGAGGAAAAGGTATTTATAAAAAATACAGATTTTCAGGTAATATAAGTGTGTTTTATTCTCTAACTTTTGACCCTTGGTAGTAGATTTTAATTTTATACATTAATATTAAGAGATATTAATCTTAGATTTTTAATAGGACCACCGTTGAGTGCAATAAAAACTTATATTTTATATTTCTTCATTAATTTTTGTTTCATTCGGTTTATGAATGAAGAATGTCTAAGAGTTTTACACAGAAAGGAGTTAGCCTTATAGTATTTACATTTAAAGGTTGATTATTTGACGCACTGATTTAGCGCTACTGCAATGTAAACATTGCTTACAATAATTCTTTAAATTATTCTAAGAGACTGGTTAAGATAACATATGACAATTTTTAACACATACGTAAATTATATACAAAAAATGTGTATACGCTGGTTAATAAATATCATTATTCATCCAATAAAAATGTGTAGTAGTAAACACAAAAAATATTACTTCAAATCAAAACACAAAAATTGTCAGTTACTCTATTATGTTTCAGAGTATGCCAACATAGGCAAAAATTACCACCTTGGCGATAGGAGAAAACTACCGTAGTGGAGTGTGTCGCGTGCCTAAGACATTTCCAATAAATATTTTATACTGCATTTGAAGCTCAGGAAATCTAGCGAACTGTAGCCTCAAATGTTATAACGAGAAAAGTATTGTGACGTTTGTATGGTATGTGTGTATTACTATAGAGGGTGGAATTTCTATCGCAGTACTATACCATACAGAGCGACCAAAGTTCTGTTATTAAGATTTACTTTTTTTTTTCAAACGAACAGTTCATGTAACTAGCATGAGGGGGGGTCGGGGTCACCACTGTAAGTTGGCCTATACCCCCGACGTGACCAGAAGTCACGCGCGTTTTCAAATTAGACGTGCATTATTTATCGGTGGGGTATACTGATTGGCGATCTCGAATAGTGACTTGCTATGCTAGCTTACAGCAGCTGATCATTCATTTACTGTATTGCATCGCGACCCCACACAACATATTACTACTATTACAAGAAATTCCGCTGTAGTAAGTAAACAACAGAGGTAACAAACTAATATTTTTTACAATATGCAATAATGGTGGCGCAGTGGTAGCGTACGCGACTGCTGTCCATGAGGTCTCGGGTTCGTTTCCTGAGTCGGACCAAATGTTTGTATGATCCGCAAATATTTGTTTCGGACTTTGGCTGTTTTCTATGTATAATATGTATGTATTTACAAAAAAAAAGTATATAAGTATTAATATCAGTTATCTATTACCCATAGTACAAGCTCTGCTTAGTTTGGGACTAGATGGCGTTGTGTGTTAAAATGTCTGAAATATTAATTTATTTATTTTATTTATAATATTTATAAAATAAAGTAAAAGAGTTAAAGAAGTTGGTAAGGTAATAAAGCCACGCTGATTTTAACACGAACGAGCGGCGCTTCTCTCTCACAGAAAACCTACCTAAAACGACAGCTTTCCTGCTGTCGTGTGTCGATGTACAAANGTCCATGAGGTCTCGGGTTCGTTTCCTGAGTCGGACCAAATGTTTGTATGATCCGCAAATATTTGTTTCGGACTTTGGCTGTTTTCTATGTATAATATGTATGTATTTACAAAAAAAAAGTATATAAGTATTAATATCAGTTATCTATTACCCATAGTACAAGCTCTGCTTAGTTTGGGACTAGATGGCGTTGTGTGTTAAAATGTCTGAAATATTAATTTATTTATTTTATTTATAATATTTATAAAATAAAGTAAAAGAGTTAAAGAAGTTGGTAAGGTAATAAAGCCACGCTGATTTTAACACGAACGAGCGGCGCTTCTCTCTCACAGAAAACCTACCTAAAACGACAGCTTTCCTGCTGTCGTGTGTCGATGTACAAACATCTCAATAGATCGTCACAGTGTGAGTCAACATCCTGACATGTCTGAATTCGTAATGGTGATCACAACTCTTGAATTATGCTCACCCTTTCTATCAGGCAGAGTATAGACACATCGGCAGGTTCATTCATAAAGGTATACAGTCTTCCATTAATATTTTTTCCTTTACTAGACATTTTGGCGTTAGAGCCCAAGACACAACAGCCAGACAGACGAGCAAACCCGTATATTTATAGTAATTGACGAAATTAGTTTCCACCAACGTATTTTTATAACACCCATGTTTTATTACGCATTTACTTTAAACACATAATTTTGTACATTAATTAGTAGCACTAAAATCATTATTGGATAAAGTTGTTTACTCATTTATCAAACCAGCAAGCTATCGGCTATTTGACTCACTATAAATTTAAATTTTAATATATTTTTTTTTTTTTTTTAAGCTGCCAAAATGACTCTGCCCTGCCTGATGGAAAGCATGAGCAGAATCCAATGGTGGTCACCATCCTCAATGCGAAAAAGAACAATGCAGCATGGTGACCCACACTATGGCGGCCTGGGGGGAAGGGAGATGGTGAGGGGGATAGGGGGCGTTGGATCGGGGTATGGGCCTCCGGTATCCTCACTCACTCGATGAAACACAGCGTAAGCGCTGTTTCACACCGGTTTTCTGTGAGGCCGTGGTATCATTCCGGTCGAGCCGGCCCATTCATGCCGAAGCGTGGCTCTCCCACGGTATTAAGTGGATCACTAAATTTAAAATCTTTAAACATCTAAAACATTTTTACTTTCCCTAGTGTTAAGGCTGCAGGTTGAAAACAGACATGGTTACATAGTTACAACAGTTATAAGCTCACACAACTAATTGGTGGAGCGACAGACAGCTCCCCCATGAGGCAACATCTCTCTAACTTGATAAAACTTGACACTTAACCGGAAAGATCCCGTAACGTATGGATTGAAAGCGATAAGCTTACTCAGGAGACGTTTCACTGACTAATATAAGTTTATAAGTATAAATCTATTTGTTATGCTTACGTATCTTAAATTTTGATGATTAATATAAATCATTTATCTGTTTGGCAGACCGGGGTAGTTCGCTCTCCTTGGGGGAGATCTTAGTTCAGCAGTGGTAGGCGATTAGTTGATTGATATAAATCCGTATGGTTTTCGTTGGGGCGGTCTACATTTCTGTCTGTTGAGGCTGAGGTTATTGTAGAACACTTTCTTCTCCGATTTTCGGGAAGAGAGTGCTTAAAGCAGTGAAACGCAGTTGCAGTACGTGAGCTTATAGTGACAGTATAGCAAAACCCGTCAATTTATGAGATTTTGGAAAAACCGTGGAAAAGCCACGCACCCGAAGTGATACCACTGCCTCAGAGAAGTGAGTGAGAATGCCGGAGGCCTAAACTAAATCCATCCCCAATGGCCGATACCGCACTTGTGACGATTCTGGTGTTGCGGTGTCCATAGGTGGCGGTAATAGCTTACCATCAGAGGATACATCTGCTCGTTTGCCCCTATTCCATAAAAAAACTTTTTTAGGTTTTCTAGTGGGTCTACCTTAAAGTAGGTGAACATGATGATGAATTCATCTTAAGATGATATAAATCCTTCTCCTTATACTCAATCATAGAGAAACCAAACGTAAGAGCTACTGCATATATGGCCTAGTGATTTAGCGGTCGCCACGCCGCTTCTTGGGTACAAATCCTACATGGACAACACTTTGTGTGATCCACAAATTGCTATTCTAAGTCTGGGTGTTCTTTGCCCGTTCATGTAAGATTATAAAGTCCCCCGCGACACAGGATTTATTTCTAGGGCGGGAGTTGCCTAGAAAAAAAAGAATAGTAATTTTGGTAGTCTATGTAAACATGCTTGTATGTCGAACAGTAACGTTTTAACTACTGAACCGAGTTTTAAAGAATGAAGTATTAAAAACTTCTTTATAATAGTCTAGGTGATATTGATTATGTTATTTTATAAAAAGCTTTATATATATATATATATATATATATATATATATATATAATAAAATAAATATGTTCAGACATTTTAACACACAATGCCATCTAGTCCTAAACTAAGCAGAGCTTGTACTATGGGTACTAGATAACTGATATTAATACTTATATACTTTTTTTTTGTAAATACATACATATTATACATAGAAAACACAATTATACAAACTTTGGCCCGACTCAGGAATCGAACCCGAGACCTCTTGCACAGCAGTCGCATTCGCTATCACTGCGCTACAGAATATACATGTATATGTTCCTAATCTTTAAAAATTAGTATCTAAATTATCGGAAGGGCAAAATGCATCCTTTTCAAAGTTGTACACTCACGTTGCACTAATCGCTGCAGTAGCAGACAGCCCACCTACGGGAATAGACCGAGCTTGCAATCCTTACATTACACAATCATTAATAGCAGAACATATTAGTTATTATATGTAGTATCAACTGAGTTATTACTGACAACAGCCTTAGCCTAGTGATTTAAACGGTTGCCCCGTCGCTTTTCCTGCGCCAAATGTTGTGGGTTTTAACCATTCAAACCCCACATGGGACAACACTTTGTAATATCCACCAATTGTTGTTCTATTTGTAAAGTCCTACAGCCGTCAAGTGATACAGTTTTATCTGTGTTGCTTCCACCTTTGAAAAGGTGTCAGCTTATTTAGATTTAATTTTGTTTCCTACTTCGCTAAGGACATATTATATTTCCAACTCCTCCAGTTTGTCTTCTGATTAATATCGTTGCGAGTTTCAAGATAGTTTAATTTTTCCTGAGACTTCCCGAGTGTCATAACTCGGTGTATTCGTGGGTCACTGCTGTTGTTCCTGATATACAGGAGTTACAGTGGTGAGCGAGTGGGAAGGATTAGTCCCATACAATAAAAAAAGCGGTACAGTATATATTCCTAATGAAAGAGTTGTCTATTTATAAAAGTGTTTATGGCTTTGTTACTTTTTGCTTATAATGTTAAGTTAATAACGAAGAAATAAAGTGCTGTCAGACCCTAACTCTATTGCCATTTAGTATAATGTATTAAATATTAAAGTGAAACTTTTATTACATCGTCTCAAATTTTTTGGTCTGTGTATCGCAGGTCGCTTGACGCGTGACGGTCGTGTCCAGTGGCCGTCGGGCGGTGTGCCAGTGCTCCACGCTAATTTGTTTTTGTCAGCGTTTAATGTAAATGTTGTCATTTATTTGCTTTATTAGATTTATTTATTTTCATGTAAAAAAAGTTTTACTTTTACCGTGGATTCATAAAACCACACAATCCTTTTTTTTGGTATATGCATGATGATTGAAATGGCAAATACAGAAATACAAAATAACAATTTCACAAAACTGAAACGTGGCTTATTGGTTAATATAGACGAAGTAACGCTAAGAATAAAAGGAGTTAGGTACCAATTTAGTTAATGTAATCACGTATTAGGCCTTTGGATTTCATAACGTTAATTAATTATTTTTCACGGATGACGAAAACTTTAAAGCTGATATTTATTGTTATACATATCACGCTTACCAAATTATACAGATTATAATTAAATACATTTCAAACCAAACCGAACAACAAAACTGCTATCCATCTATCTCAAACTTTTACGATCAGCATCAATCAATTCGAATTATTCAACCATCTACGTTCCTCAAACCATTCCCCCGACTTCAATTATAAGAAAACTTAACAAGAATACAACTGTATCTTTCCACGACAGAAATGTGACGTAACGCATCCCAACTACATTATCCTGCACGTACAATGACGTCATCATACCATAGTCGTCCCTCAGGCGTGCTGTCTGTCACTACATCAATTAAGGAGGCGTAAGGAACATAGGGACTTTGAGTTTATAATCTGTTTATGTCTCAGTTTGTTAATGAAGAAACAAGATGTTGGTAAGTTTATAGCTATACGATTGAGCGTCACTAACTTTGAGTTTTCGCTTTCAATAATATGTTAATATTTTTTACTTTATTTTCTTACACTTTGCTGGGGCACATTTGAAAATGAGTAACAATACTAACTGAAAACGTAGCGGTTTGTATATTCTGTTAATTTGAGCATAATCGATCCAGAATCCAGATAGGGACATACACCATCTATTTCATATTTTTGTCAAACAATAGTCAAAAACCAAGTACTGAAAAGATAGAAAGGACTAAAAATTAAAGATTTAAAATAAATATATATATACATATATATAGGCAGTGTCAATCTCATGACCAAGACGAATCTATTGACACCACTCACTTCAAAATATGACAAGCGTTTAGGCTCTAAGGCGGACCAAAAAAATATACACACTCCAAAATGATAACCTATCTTTTTTCGCAGTCGGGTAAAAAAAAATTATAAACATAAAAAATGTATCTAAATTGCTTGAAACCTTGAATATGAGTTTTTGAAACGTAGTGACACAACAATCTAAAGACTCATAGACAGAAAAATGAATAAATAACGATTCTACAGAATTCTGTTTTTCCTTTTAAGGATTGTTCGTTTGATTTAGTATGCGATGATACATTCGCGTAATAGTGTTACGTGTTAAAGTTCTTTGGATTTGACAAGTAAGCCTTCTGACTGTAAAGAAGACTGTAAAAGAGACTTTATTAAAGATACTCTTAATAATCAATATCACTCCGAATAGTTCTTAATTTCGCCGAGATCGTTTAGTTAATCATTAATATCACTTCAATATTTATCGCACTGTAATTCAAACTAAACTGCCCTTCCGTCGACGAAACGCCTTCACGTTATAGCAACTAGTAACTGCTAGTCGATTCTGAGACAACTCAACATCGGGATGAACATCTGAAACATGACATTTCCGCAAAATATAAGCAATCCAAACTCACGTTAATCACATCAAACGTCAATCCATATTCGCTTTTATGCATATTGATGTAAAGTTCATCATTCTGTGATTCAATAAATCTACGAGAACTTTCTAACGTCTGGTTTCCTCTCAACAATTGTACTAGAATATCCTCTCCACGTGATAATAGTAATCGGGCCGATCTTGGGCAGTCCGCATCCATTCACTGCCACCCACTTTCTTCAGATCGCCGGTCCATCGTGCCTTTGTATTATGTTTGCTTAATCTCAGTCTCCATACTGATACATTTCTGTTCCAGCGATCATCAGTTCGTCTGAAGACATGACACCAATGATAAACATACACATGCATTTATTAACATATCCATATGAGAAATTAACAAAAAAAAAAGACAAAACGTGCGTCATCACACGATGTAATCCTGAATGTCAATTTCAATCACGACGTCCGGCTTAACAGTCAGGGCCTCATACCCCTGAACCAACAGCCAATCGATATAAATCGATATATCGACATATCACATTCATATCCCACTCATGCATCATAAAAAATTATAAAATCACACAAAAGAGCGCCTACGTCATTTTATAGGACAGACACTACTATCGATGATGTTTTTGATCCTCGATCAATCAGCAGTCTCGTTGATGGGCATCCATCTCGATTAGCTGGATTGACGACCAACCGTTATACTCGAATTTTGTCGAACTAGTTTTAAAAATCAATTTAGTGTGCATTATTTTTAGATTTAGTGTAGTGTAGTAAAAAAATAAACATTTTGCTAACGTGTTTTTTTGTCTTTTTTGAAAATACAACTCCCGCATTTGGAACATAGATTCTTATCGCAGGGGAATTTAAAAAACATACATATTATGGACACAAAGAACAGCTCACGTTCATGTTAGTTATTACGACAAAAAGTAACCTATGTCCTTCTACAAGGTCTATCTTTATAACAAAATTCATCCAGATCAATTCAGCGGCTTGGTCTTTTGAATTTATAGTGTTAGTGTGACTGACGATGGCCAGTGCAGTCTCATCAAAGCGACAAGCAATTCTTGGTTATGCAATACGAATTTTGTGACCGCATTAATTTAAATACTTATATTTTACATAAAATATCAATATAGAAATCCGACAACCCCCTTGGTTAGTAATATTTTACGCAAGTTAAGAATTAGAACATATATATCTTACAATATTTTTTCCCATAAATTCTTTTAAGGCAGCAAAAGCAAATGACAAGACCGGCTCACTAACCCAATTCTGAACAAGTTTCCTCCCAGATGGAAACGTCAAAAGTATGAGTTGTCACCGTTTAGCAAGGCTTATCTCCGGATCTGGCGGACTGGCCTGTCACGGGCCGATTGAGCCGGATCGACCCGTCCGGTTGATGGATAGCTTTTAATTTGATGGCTATCGAGTTTTACTCAGTCGGCAGTTTTGAGTTTGTCAGATCGTTTTAGAAATGGATGAAGGTTCATCATTTTCTAATAATTTAATTTTTATTTGTACTATAATGTTATAAAGAGGTAAAGTTTGTAAGTATGTGAGGCGGTAGAGTGTTATATCTAGGTCTACTGGAATTAATCTGAAATTATTTATTTATTACTTTGTCAATAGAAAGTACACATTAATTTTAAGTGTCATAGGCTGAAAATCGATTACTGCGATATCCGGCATGCGTACCAATGCAGAAGCGGGCAAAAAACTTTTTTTTTATAAAGCCATGAAGTCCTATCAGTTCTAATAATCTCTGTCACAATTTTAACAAACTATCTAATTTACTTATAACAATAACAGCTATGTTTGTAGTTCGTAACTCAATTAGCACTGAAGCGACCGTTTTAAAAGTTGTAATGCATACCTAACATTTTGTCACGACACTTTGTTACGCGTAATAGTAGACGATATAACTATCCATAACTATGTTTACTGAGTTATTTTAGTACAGTTTACCAGCTTTATTAAATAAGGTAAAGATGTGGGTGTAATTAAATTACGAGATCTGTAGTGACGATACTTCCCTCTTATAGAAGACCAATCTAAAATGACTACTTATAAATTGTTGTTCTAAGTCTGGGTGTACTTTGTGTCTATTTCATGTATGTTTGTAAAGATCCCCGTGACACAGGAATGTATATTCAAAATATATAAGTTATAAAAGTGCATCTGTGGCAAACAGATTAATAGAACTAAAACTTTATTAGGGTTTTTATAGTGCTATATAGTGTATTATATCAACTTCTGTTTTACTTTAATTAAAGCTTGCGTGTCGCAAATCAAAAATATTCCTAATGCGGGAATTGTCTTTTTAAAAGCAAAGCAAAGCAAAAGCAAAAATTCTCTACATTCGCAATGAGTATGATGACCACTTCTCTTGGATTCTCTCTCTTTCACAAGCCATGGGTACACAAAAAGAAATTAATTAACGCTGACAGAAGTTTTACTACTACTAAACTTGATATTGACTTGAAAATCATGAGAATACTGAAGTAATCTCTCTAATTATAACTGACATCTTAATGACACTTGAAGTTGGATAGCTTAATTTGAAAATTCAATTTTAAATATACCTACTGTTACTAAACTTACAATAGTTGTAAGTTTTGAAACACTAGTATTTAAACAGTATACATATATATTTTATAGGAAAGGTTTTTTCAAAAGTCAACCCCTAAAGGTGTGAGAAGATGGTTCAAAGTTTGTATGGAGTACCAAGATAACTTAGGCTTTTCGTTTTGAAACTTTGCGAAGTTTATACTTTAAGTAAATAAGCAGAATACCTGATTTAATGTTTTTCAAATATCAACCTTCTAAGAGGTATAATGAGGTAGCAAAATCTTTGAAGCAATATGGGTATCGTTTTTAAGATTTTTGGCCGCTGGTAACGAAAATGACATCGGTTTTAAATTTTAACAATGCAGACATGAAATATCATGAATTATTATCATCATTATCATAAATTAAAGCAAGGAAAAATAAAAAAAACTATTACCAAATTCATACCTAAAGCTAATCTCTTAGCTAAACCTAGTATAGATAAGTAGGCGATACTTATATTAATTTAAATGATACATTGTTCTTAACAGAAAAGAATGATGTTTATTTCTAGTACGCTCTCTGATAGAATTGCTTCACTTCAAAGTAAACACATTACGATCCACTGGTTTCTTGACAATATGTGTGTTTCTGCATTGTTTTATCTCTGTCATCTTAAATGTCATTCAACCTTATAAACATAACTAGCTTGTGCCCATGGATCCTCTTACGTGTATGACGGTTATCGTATCGTTATACGTTCCTTAAGAATTACAGTATCTCCACGCTAAATTTAATTGAAATCGGCGTGAAATGTGTAATTAAGTTTATACACAAGAAAAAATCGCACTGAAGTCACATCTGAGATTGGCGCGCATGAACACACATACAGACATTTTTCTTACACGAACAAAAAAAATACATTTCATTGGTAGTACCTTGATAAGGAATAATTAATAATGATGGATAGTGATAAGTGCTTTTCGAAATTGCTCAGGCATTAGGAACTTGATGTCTACCGTGTAATCAGTAATTAGTAATAAATAAACCATTCCGTAATTTACAATTTCCCATTTTTATAACTCATATCTTACTCATTCCATCGGTTGACTGGAAGAGATATGTCGTGACAAGACCGCCATTTTTACAACTATTAAATAATATGCTTTATTATATTTATTTCTGTAACTGTCCTCAGATCATAAGACTCACAAATGTATAAAAATATACTTTTTATTTTTAACAAGCGACGCAAAAACGACCGGGTAATGTAAGTTTGAGGTGTCTCTGCGTGTGTATCTGACTCCGGCTTTGTAGCTTCCAAGCAGATAAATCGATGTTCATTTTGTTGTTTTTATTCGAAAGGTAAATTAGTTAAGAGTCCTTAGCTATGTTTGATGAAAAACAATAGAAGAAGTAAAAAAAACGTATGTTGACATCTTGAAACATAGGGCGTGAACGTCGGAACGAACCAGCGAACGTTGGTAAACCCTAATGAGTTTTTATGTTGTTTTTATTAATACATACTTTATTTTGCTTTATTTTTTTATTTATCATGTTTTTTGGTTTAATAGGTTATCTATCGGTTGCATATTCAACTAGAGCAAAAACTTCTAGTTAAATATGCCTTAGAAAATATACAAATGGAAACATTTTATGCTATAAGGTTATCAATTTTTCTTTCAAGGCCAAAATATATGTTTTCTTGTCTTATCAAACATGATAGTTCGCCATTTTCTTTTTCATCTTATCATTTGATACAGAACCCCTCGTAAATAAACAATGGAATACAGCTCACGATACTTTTAAGATAAATCTATTTTTAGATGAATATATTTGTACAAGATATATGATACATATAATTTATTATATGCCAGTTTGTTGATTTAGTGTTTTAGATACTGTAGTTTTTTACGGACGCGAGTAACCTAAAATCGATATGAACTGGGTTTCATGTCACACTGTTTTGTGTTTTCTAACACATAACATAAACATTTAACAAAATATGGGCGTAGCCTAACAGTTTTGTTAGCTCAAACAAGCTAACATGTTATCCGAAGTGGACGGAAAACATCCGTACGGGGGAGGGTCAATTTCATTTTACAGTTGCTTGCTAACATTGAGGTTGTGTATTTCGTATTACCTGATTTGCACTGTCCGAGAAACGAAAAAAAAATCAGTCCAAAGCGATCTTCCACTTGTTACTGTGCGTAATTATAAAAAGTACGTAGTTGTAGATTTAAACCTATTTTTTGGCATACAGTTCTCGATAGAACTCACAAATTTAATTTAATTTTATATGCCTTTGAAATGCTAGGTTGACCCTTCCAAAACTTTAGTCATTCTTTCATTAATGAGATCAAGTTGTCCCACTCAAATATTCATTTCGTAAAATAAAAGATATCGAGTTCAGACTCATCAAGGATATTATCGACGGAGGTATTGGTAAAAGTTATTTAGTTTAGTTACGGACGAATGAAAGTCAAAGCTACTAAACTGTTCAACTATAACTTTCAGATTAGAATAATTCCGGTCGAGATAGTCGATGTAGTTTCTGAACTATTAGTTATATTCTGTTTTTGAGGGACTCCTTTGATGTAATTTAGGTACTTTGACTCGGAATATTGAACAAAGAACAAGCGAATGTCTAACGAGGACTTGTTGTAAATGACATTCGGACTTAAGACAGACTTTGCATTATAGTTTTTACTGCGGTACCATTGTGGTTTATATTGAATCTCCATGACTATTTTTACTGTTACTTATCTATATCGAAAAACTACTTTTATGGTTAGATAGATTGATAGATAATACTGTATTTGTACACCAAGGTTTACACATAAAAAACTATAAATAAAAGAAAAAAAAATGAAAATTTGATGTACAAAGGGCGGCCTTATTACTCATTGCAATTTCTTCCAAGCAACCGTTGGATGGACAGGTTTCATTCAAAGCTGGTGCAGGGTATTTAAGAATGAGAAGAAGAAAAAAGTTTTTACGTATATAACAAAAAACAAATTATACTAAAAATGTAATCAACAATAATGATATGAAATAATAATAATACTATAGAATAAATAAAAGAAAAAATAAAATAAAATACGATACATACATACTCATATGAATATACGTAATATATATATACGTTAGTTTCAAATTATATTTATATTAGGTTACTGTATACTGTTTTGGTGTAATAGATATTTCAAACATTAGAACATTGTCGAGGGTCGTTTACCCAGTTACATTATTTGATTGAGAAAATAAAGTATTAGTTTA
Organism: Hyphantria cunea; assembly: GCA_003709505.1. NCBI lineage: Eukaryota > Metazoa > Arthropoda > Insecta > Lepidoptera > Erebidae > Hyphantria > Hyphantria cunea. Next base: position 155,867 of record PKRV01000873.1, on the reverse strand, counting down.
TGAATATGTTAGTAAAACGTGATAATAGTTCCACTACATATAATATTATTTAAAACTAGCTTTGTCTGCGGCTCCACCCGCGTAAAGGTCGGTTATCAACGTGATTCTTCAAACTGACATTACTTTTTATTTACGAACCGATTACTAGGAACCGCACATAACAAATGTCNCATCACATGCACGTACGTAAAGGTTTGTAATATCTTTTCGATGCCAGTCCTACGCTTCAAACTAGCAGTAGCATATAAATACTTTTTATTGCTTCCCGCTAAAACGATGCCTGTTTCGAAATAGAAAAATAAATGTAAAAAGAACAATCCCAACTAAATGCCATTGGATGTTGGCAACTGGGTATTTGACATACAGTTTCGATAGAACTCAGACATATAATTTTGAAATTATGAAATATCAGATATGAACACCTGGTATTGTAATTTATATGAGTATTAGTACCTGATAGATTGTACTATGCATATGAACATACGAAGGTCAGAAATATATAATTAAACTATTGTTAATCCAAAGCGAAGTAAATGAACGCAAGTTAGTGAGTAAAGCTTTCTTATAGATTAATTGACACAGTTTTTCAACTGCTTAAATAGTACAGATACTAAGAAAGTACACGGTTCTAAATTTATTTGTAGTAAAACAACTAATAACCTTCCTCGTCTAATTCAAGACGAAATGTAAATCAAAACACTCAACAGACAAAGCCTCCGAAGGAAAAAAAAGGTTCGCGGCGTCGACCAATCTATACCTACCGCTTGTCCTCTGAATTTTTAACGAACGCCCCTCCACGCAAATTGAAAAAGAAACTACCGCGAATAAATTCCGTCGACGTTTTTTTTCTTTTTTTTAAACTTTTTTCCCTCCGTCCGCCCATTGTGTCTTTTGAAGTTTGTCAAACAAATTTAGTTTAATTTGATAAATCGCTTTTTTGTTACATTTTTCAGGTTAATAAGTTTTTATGTGTTTATGTTTTCTGTTTTTTCTTTTATAATTAAGGTTAATTTGCTTCGGGCATAATGGTTAGCGGAAAAGTTTTGTTTTAAAGATTTTAGTTGATTTTATGCGCGAAAAACTTGGAGAATTCTTTGGGTTTGAGGTGATTTACTAAAACTGGTTGAAGCCAGAAACTTCGAAACTTTCTAGTGTAAAGATTTATTTGGACAAAGTCTTATATATGTATATAGCATAAGTTTTGTGATATTTCATCACGTACTGTATATTTCGGAAATAAAAAAAACTGTTTTCGTTCCAAGTTGGGGTTTTAGTTCATTCACAAAAACCCTAACTAGCCCATTGGCTACCCCCATTAACGCATCTACGCCAAAACATCAAACTCAAAGTTATCGAAATAAGTAATCTGTGTTTTTTGAAAGTCACATGTATTAAAGAGTTTCATTCCAATATACCTTTTCAAAAGTCCTTCGACAAACTTTTACAGACAACTTTTTTATTGTACTTACTGCGACTTTCACGTATATAAGATTAGATACTTATTTCAGCGCCATCTAACAAATTCACCTTGAACTACGGAGTAACTTATTATTCTGTGACACGCTAATAAAATTTTCGCACCAGTTACTGCGGATATACCTTCCTTACATTAACAAAGACCATNACTTGTAATTAACTATAAAACACTGAATACGCAAGTCAGGGCTTTTAGTAGGGTCTCTAGCGAGGGTTACTGCGCTTGCGTTACGCGGCAGCGCGAATCTCTGGTTCAAGTAAGGGGTGGGTAGCGTTTCTGACTTTATTTATTTAAAAGTACATGTATTAACACACCTAAATGAATAAGAGAAAGGTATATAAAGGTACATGCATCACAAAAAGTTTGTTTGTATGTATTTAAAGAAAAAAAACTACCACTTACACCATCACATGCACGTACGTAAAGGTTTGTAATATCTTTTCGATGCCAGTCCTACGCTTCAAACTAGCAGTAGCATATAAATACTTTTTATTGCTTCCCGCTAAAACGATGCCTGTTTCGAAATAGAAAAATAAATGTAAAAAGAACAATCCCAACTAAATGCCATTGGATGTTGGCAACTGGGTATTTGACATACAGTTTCGATAGAACTCAGACATATAATTTTGAAATTATGAAATATCAGATATGAACACCTGGTATTGTAATTTATATGAGTATTAGTACCTGATAGATTGTACTATGCATATGAACATACGAAGGTCAGAAATATATAATTAAACTATTGTTAATCCAAAGCGAAGTAAATGAACGCAAGTTAGTGAGTAAAGCTTTCTTATAGATTAATTGACACAGTTTTTCAACTGCTTAAATAGTACAGATACTAAGAAAGTACACGGTTCTAAATTTATTTGTAGTAAAACAACTAATAACCTTCCTCGTCTAATTCAAGACGAAATGTAAATCAAAACACTCAACAGACAAAGCCTCCGAAGGAAAAAAAAGGTTCGCGGCGTCGACCAATCTATACCTACCGCTTGTCCTCTGAATTTTTAACGAACGCCCCTCCACGCAAATTGAAAAAGAAACTACCGCGAATAAATTCCGTCGACGTTTTTTTTCTTTTTTTTAAACTTTTTTCCCTCCGTCCGCCCATTGTGTCTTTTGAAGTTTGTCAAACAAATTTAGTTTAATTTGATAAATCGCTTTTTTGTTACATTTTTCAGGTTAATAAGTTTTTATGTGTTTATGTTTTCTGTTTTTTCTTTTATAATTAAGGTTAATTTGCTTCGGGCATAATGGTTAGCGGAAAAGTTTTGTTTTAAAGATTTTAGTTGATTTTATGCGCGAAAAACTTGGAGAATTCTTTGGGTTTGAGGTGATTTACTAAAACTGGTTGAAGCCAGAAACTTCGAAACTTTCTAGTGTAAAGATTTATTTGGACAAAGTCTTATATATGTATATAGCATAAGTTTTGTGATATTTCATCACGTACTGTATATTTCGGAAATAAAAAAAACTGTTTTCGTTCCAAGTTGGGGTTTTAGTTCATTCACAAAAACCCTAACTAGCCCATTGGCTACCCCCATTAACGCATCTACGCCAAAACATCAAACTCAAAGTTATCGAAATAAGTAATCTGTGTTTTTTGAAAGTCACATGTATTAAAGAGTTTCATTCCAATATACCTTTTCAAAAGTCCTTCGACAAACTTTTACAGACAACTTTTTTATTGTACTTACTGCGACTTTCACGTATATAAGATTAGATACTTATTTCAGCGCCATCTAACAAATTCACCTTGAACTACGGAGTAACTTATTATTCTGTGACACGCTAATAAAATTTTCGCACCAGTTACTGCGGATATACCTTCCTTACATTAACAAAGACCATATTTTCAGACTAAATGGATATAAGTTATTCCCTATTATCTAAAATTCTCATTGTTACTTGTGGTTGTTGTTTCTCACGATGAACTCAGAAACTAACTGATCGATTTTCACGTTTTTTTAAATGAGTTTTGACGGCGCGCTTATGATACGATAGCTTTCATCACGTTTAGACCAATAGCAGTGGAGCATAATATAAAATAGACACAAATGAAGTTGCTTGAGTCAATTAGTACACTTTCTATCAAATAAATTGTGGTTTACAATTGTTAAAAATAAAAAACCGAGAAACTAAAACCCAACTACGACACAAAACGACGCTGAAAAGTGTAAAACAATATTTTCAAGACACTGGATTAAACAATGGCACTGAAGAAGCAAGATAATCGACACATAGACTCTACTAAGACGTGTTCTGGCAAGTTTACTATAATGTCATACGATACGATACATAAAAACGTCCCATAACACTTTAACATAGCGTGACAACGAGTATGGCTTTTCAAACTTAAATATGTGTATCTCTATATAATGATCATTGTGTACTATATTACCATATCGTATGACATTATTGTTACAACGTCACAAATTTACAATAATGTCAAAATCTTGGTAGAGTCTGTGTCGATTATCTTGCTTCTTCAGTAACGTTGATTAATCCAGTATCTTGAAAATCTTGTTTCATACTGTTTTAACGTCGTTTTCTTGCGCAGTTGGAATTTAGTTTTTACTTTTTCTTATATGAAATGGTTTGGTGTCGTTATAATCTTAGTTTATAAAAATATAAAATATATTAGAAGACTTTGTTGATAATGTGCACAAGTATCAGATTTCCGTAATATATAGATAACAATACGCTTCTCTTCACTTTTAAAAGAAAACTAACAATCATCATCAGCTTATCAGACAGCGTATCACAGATAAATATTAAATTTATAACAACCCTCTTCATTGCATTGGCGGTTATAAATACATGAAGAGATAGACAGATTGTCTTGTCATGGGTGATTGATTAAAATCAAACTTTCCTTATTTGCAAATTTAAATTCTTTTTCGCGCTTAACAGTACTGTTTTCCCTTTAGATGCTGTAAATTTATTTACACGACTGTTTATTGTAAATCTTTTTGCGGTTCTAAATGTATATACTGTAAAATTAATCATTTCATGAAGTTTCGCGGTCATTGACTGTTATAGCTCTTCAGGGCTATTAAAGTACCGTTGTAAACAGCAATGAATATCTTCAACGAATTTATACGTTGACTAGTAACTTTAGTCGCTGACTAGATTTGTAATTGAAGTCGAAACTTGAACGTTAACGTTATTGCAAGTGAAGTTTTTACTTGTAATTAACTATAAAACACTGAATACGCAAGTCAGGGCTTTTAGTAGGGTCTCTAGCGAGGGTTACTGCGCTTGCGTTACGCGGCAGCGCGAATCTCTGGTTCAAGTAAGGGGTGGGTAGCGTTTCTGACTTTATTTATTTAAAAGTACATGTATTAACACACCTAAATGAATAAGAGAAAGGTATATAAAGGTACATGCATCACAAAAAGTTTGTTTGTATGTATTTAAAGAAAAAAAAAACTACCACTTACACCATCACATGCACGTACGTATAGGTTTGAGATATCTTTTCGATGCCAGTCCTACGCTTCAAACTAGCAGTAGCATATAAATACTTTTTATTGCTTCCCGCTAAAACGATGCCTGTTTCGAAATAGAAAAATAAATGTAAAAAGAACAATCCCAACTAAATGCCATTGGATGTTGGCAACTGGGTATTTGACATACAGTTTCGATAGAACTCAGACATATAATTTTATTTACGAGAACTAACGCTCTCATAGTCGGTACGATTATATACCTTTATAATGCCTGAAGTTTCGAGAAGGTTTCCCTTGCTGTGGATACAGGCTGATAAGTTACAACGGTGGGCTGGACTCCTTTCGCCACCGAGTTCGTGAGATATAACTTTTTTCATCCACTCACACTTCTTCGATATTATTGATTTTTCTATAAACTTGAGACTTAATGATATTCGGGAACAAAAATTACAGTATTAAATCTTACAGTATATCGAATTAATAATTAAATAAAATAAATAAATAAAATAAAATTTATTTAAACGAACAGTCAAGTGTCAATCACATAAGTACAAGTGAGTTTGGTTTTATTATGTAAAAATAATATCTTATTTCTTTTTATAAGTTATCCGCTGTCTTTTATAAACACGAGCCAACGAAGGGGTGGCAGGAGCGTGTGAACTTTGTGTAGAAAAGAGATAGTAATATTTGTAGTTATTGTAATTGTTATGCATTAGAACGCAACATGTAGCGAGTATATGTTGGAAGTAATGTATACCGTTATAACCGTAAAATGTACAAAATTACACCTTTATTTAACACTAGCTTTCATTCAGGAGCTTCGTTTACGTTCATATAGATTTAGTCTATCAATTGTGTCCTCTGGGAAGAGTTCTTTTGTGTTTTTCCTAATATTGTAAGTTCTTATTTAAATCTGTCTGTTTGTCTGATATGCTTTCACAACTAAACAGCTGCAACAATGTCAATGAAATTTGGCATAGAGTTACCTTGGTTCTTGAGTAGCTTATGTTCTTCATATAGACTGCTCTTTACCGAAATAACCAAGTGGAGTCGCAGGCAAAAGCTAGTATGTATATAATATTATTTTTATAATGTTAGCTGTGCTCATCAATGTCTTGTTATGACATATTGTGTTAACATTGACGAGAATAAAGAACAAATTAATTCGAAAAATAAATGAAAACAATCTTCGAAGAGATTTGTACGGTACATATTTCCGTTGTCTATTTCGTAATGGATTAAAATTTCGTGATAGCTTTCATTGCGCGATTCACGATTAGTAGTTACTCCGCAGTTCGGTGCGTATTCGCTAGATGACACTGTTTCATAACGTGTTGCAGAGAACTTTTGTTAAGCATTAATAAAATCACAGCATTAATATTTTATCAGTCCACTATAGCAATTTTAATGTACTGAAGCATGCCTCTTCCAATCTTAAAGTGTAATTTAAGTCATCAAATAAAAAAAAACAGTTAGATTATGCGATTAACAGGATGAAACTGATCAGGATTGAAATGAATTAAAATGGTGGGATAAGTATGAGTGACTTTAATTCTAAAATGTCTGACAATTTTTATTTTTTACGACCTCGGGCCGGCGTGGTGTTTGATTTTATTTGACTATTATTTGACTTCGAGTAACTGATTGATGTCGAATATTACTTCGTTGTTATTTAATGTTAGAGTCAAAAATAATAACTTCCCAGTTCCGAGGAACAGGTGTTTTCGACATTCGATTCAATATTATTACGCGACACAAGAAGAAAGGTCAAACATTTTATATAATACGACAAGGCAGACATGAGAAATAAGGAACATTTGTTTAAACAGTTGATTAAATTTGAAGAAACATTGACAAGCATCTCAATATGGTGTCATAGTGTTGGTCACCATGTTACATTTTACGTTGTCTGTATTCGCAATGGGTATAGTGACCACTAGGCGTGGATTCTGCCCATGCTTTCCATCAGGCAGAGCAGAGTCACTTCGATAGTCCTAAATATAAACATTATGATATTATAGGTGTTTATAACACTGTACTGTGTGATATTGTTTCGTTATTAAAATGGAGGAAATTAACTTTTATCTAAACTTTTACATATTATTTTATATTGTTTAACTCAGTAGAAACCAACTAGGAAGCTATTGGACGTGAATTGAGATAATATGGAAGATGGGTTCAAACCACCAGGGCAGAATTTTACTCGATTCACACAATTATCATTCCGTATCTAACACCTAAAGACATATCGACAATTTGTGTGTGTTTGTATGTTTATAAAGGGAGATTGTATACAACACAGAATTATTCCCAGTACGAGAATTGTCTTACCAGGAAAAAAAGCGTTTTCCTGTATTCCGAGTACGTCCAATATCTAAGAAATTATTAAATGACCAATAAGAACTCAAAAATGTTAAATAAAAAATAGTCGGAGTAATACATTATATTATGTCTGTTGATTTTAAAGTTAAAAGACACAAACTTACACAAACCACCACCAAAAACAAACATTGTTATAAATTAAGTATCTGTATTTGAAACTTTGAACACTGTTTACTCAGATTCTTCAGAAAGTTCTAGAAGTATGTGTATACCATCCATAGAAACAAGCAACAAGACTTCATACAATAGAAACAAGACATTAATTACATGACATACAGACATATATAAACAAATAAATAGTGATGTAAGAAGTATATTAGAAATCTATCCTAAATACATTATGAAATAAAATAATTATCGTTTTTGGGAGTTTTTAAACACCAAGATGATAGCAAAAAACCGTTTGCTAATTGTTTAAGTAATTTTAAAATAGATTATGAATGAAAAATCATTTGTTCTATCGTCAGACATAAAATTAGAAAGAATAGAAAGAGATTCTTTTAAGACCATGCAAAAATATGTACAGAAGTAAATGCTACACAGTGATAATTTATAGTGTGACGATTTCCACATACATCACAATAAAATCCTACTATAACGCCACCTACCGAAGACACACCGTAATACGGAGTAACTAATCTAAAATCTACTACAATGCCATTTACCGTATATACATCGACCTATGGAGTAACTAACCTCGTATCGCAATATAGACATTTTCGCGTCTGATAACAAATATATAACTTTTCAAAATCATCTGTTGGGCCGCGGACCGCCAGGCATGATCACCTCGCCTGGGCAGATGATTCTTCAATTCTGTTGGTGGGACATGATATCCGTTCCTCTGCTACTGCCACGACGCAACATAACACTTCTTGAAAGAGCGTAAAGTTTTGTTGTCAGACTTCTTACATCGCTTATACTGAAAAATAGTTTTATATCTCAAATGTTTTGCCGTGCTCAGGATTCCTCCGATCTGTAAGAAAGGTACTCATATTTTTATCCGAGGGTAAAATATACGCTGTCAATTTACGATCAAAACATTATACTGTCTTGGGTAAACAGTAAACTTGGAAAGACTTCCATTATAGTATATAAAGCATTATATTAGAAACAAACATGTCTTGAACAGAGAACGTAAACTCGTTATTTCCATGTTTTCTGATCGAATTTCCCGTACTAAAATTTCAGCTAGGCTGATGTCAATCTAACTGCAGTAAGATTAAGTTTAATCTTGATTGTTTTGAGATTCATATTTTAATACTTGAGTTTAAGTATTGCACTAGCAGATCCTTCATGATCACGAAAATGATTGCTAAAGTACCTAAGTAATTAAATCCCTTTAAGTTTTGGAATAAGAAGGTGCATTAAGTTATTTAATGGCTAACGTGTCGAAGGAATCAAAAGCAAGAGTTGAGTTATGTATTTGGATTGCAGATGAAAGAGGTTTGATGTTTCAAACCTACATGTCTATGGTAAAGGCTTGCACTCTTTGCATTCACCAGTGCAAGATTCATCATTGTTGAAAATAGAATATTCATTCGTATAGTAACAGATTAAAAACTACGAACTGTCACTGTCGCTATTTTTACTATGGGTGTGGTAAGAATCGTAAGGGAGCAAATTATGAAAATAACAAAGCTACAAAGAGAATAAAATGGGAGATCGTTTTTTGTTTTTGCGAAAGATGGTCCCCATTTCATATCATCCACATTTTTTATATTTTTCATCATTAATTCCATCATGACGAAGACTTGAAGACTCGAAGACTAAGAATTGAAGACTTGAAATACTTGACATTGGCAGAAATAGCTGATCTGGCTGATTGCCATTTCATCAAAAGAAGAAGAAGAAGAAGAGAATAAAATGTTGAAGCAAAGCCTATAAAAAACCAACTGGTTAGTGTATAATAGTAGGTTAAAACTTTTTTCTAAAGAGAGTAATATATTCAGTAGTGGTCTGTTATAAGCTGTCGATAATGATGACAATGACCACCATTGCACGAAAAAAATTTTTAGGTACCAATATTGCAGGTTGGCATCTATTCTGCATTGAGTCTAGTAAATAAAGTTTGAATTACCACGGTTAAATTTAATAAAAGTAAACTGTTATATTCCCTCTATTTGCCTAACCTTATCCCATTTCAATTGGGGTTGGCTCTTCTTGTCATTCTTCGCCAGATAGTTCTATTCTGGGTCGTCGAGTCATTGATTTAGGTTTTATTTACGTCGTTGGTAATGACAGATATCCCAGTTCTAGGGATCTACTCCGATTACCAGTAAAAGTAACTAATTATACATTCTAAAACCAACAAAGTTGTACTTATTCTACTATATTAATTACATTTACATCTGACCGGTTTCGCCCTTGTGTCTTCATCAAAGATAACTTAGAATGTATTGCAACAACTACTATCAAAAGTGCTGACAGTCAAGAGTATAAATTACAACTAAAGTTAATTTAAATGACGTAGATATTAATATCTTGATTGGAGGGATCAAACTTACTTGCGATAGCCGATTCCAGTCTGGTCAGCGCCCTTCACCCGCTCAAGTTTATTCCTCAATCCATGCGTATAAATATTATTCCTTTCTTTCTTTGGCTTTCCCCACATCCCCCAATTTTCTCACTTAAATTCTATGGTGTCCGGTTAAAAGCGACAGGCATGCCTCTTTTATTACTACGCTAGTATGACTAAAAGTAAAGTTAGAAATGTGAATGTTTAATATCCTGCTGGATATCCACTTTTACTTTTGAACTATCAAATTATTTTTATTGAATTATTTCTCCAATAAAACCTAAAATTTATAGAAATCGTATGCAAATTTGTTTGCAATAAATATGTAGATTAGCACTATTTGGCTCAAAAGGATATACCTATGTATATACTTACTTGTACACCAATTAGCAAAATGTATTTGGTTGGTACAACTTTAGCATACGCTCCAACGTATATAGATTAATATATGCAATTTTTTGACAACTTATTATGAAGATTATTATGCAGGGGGTTTCGGGGGTGAATATACATTTTTGGAAAATTTACCAACAGTAAAAGTATGGGGCAAAGCTCGGTCATCCCAGTACTGTTATTTTTATACTATTATGATCATTTTTCATGAATTTCTACCGGTATATTGTACAATCGACTTCACAAAAGGCTCTCAGTTCGACTGCACTTTTTTATGTTTGTTATCTCAGAACTTTTGACTGTCAGTTCTTGAAGACAGTTATTTTAAATAAAGAAATGTGTATTGAAAATTATTGAAATAAGTTGCATAAATATAAATTTCATATTTTAGCGGTGAGTACAGTATTCATTTAGCCTATTGGTCTGGTGGTAAGTGAATTTTACTGCTAAACCGGAGGTTACGGGTTCGATTTCCCAGGACGTAATAAATATTGTGTTAATAGCATAAATGGTTCTTCTGTGTATAGTATGGACTTATAATGAAATATATATATGAGTACACGCTACCAGACTACCATAGTTATAGCCTCTGCCGTATATGAGATGTGTCCATTTATCTATGAAAATAAAAATTAATCGCCGAAATGTATGAACGCGTATATAACGACCGATCGGTTGCACCAAACTAAATAATTATTTTTTATGTGTTCTTTATTACTAGAACAAGATTTGTATACAAGAAAAAATAAAAAATAACGGGAAAAGTCAATTTCTTTTATGTCCGCGACTGTACACTGTGGGGAGTTGAGACAGATATGTAAACATGGCGGTACGAAGGTCGCCGGGTCAGGTAGTGTATGATAATAATAAAAATTATTGTTTTAATTGAGTTCATAATAGTTTTTGTAGTCCTATAATATTAGCATCAATCAGCCGGTTTTGGATATGGCGATAATTTAAAGAGAAGAAAAAAAAACAAAAGATGGAATAGCAAATTTAAAGGGTGACTTTTTGGTTTTTGATTTGTCTCGATTGTAAGACGTGATTTTAACTGTTGATTGAAAGTATTCATCGAAAAAACATACCTAAATAAATACGTAAGTAGAAGCATGCAGTCATTGACTGACCTTGTGGTGAGCTTTAGATAGTTTGAGAACAGAAGACCGTGTGTTAAGTGCCTCAAGTTACCCACTTTCGACCATAATTTCGCACGGAGTAAGCAGTCTCTAGTAGCCTCGTTGTCCCTGTATTCTGAGTAATTGGAAAAATCGTTTAAAGGCGTACTTCATTCAAGTTCTTGGGATTAATTCTTCTGTTAGATAATAAGTGATAGATTTGTATGGACATTTACACATTTATCATCACAGGAGCAGGGAGAAATGTATCAGACTAGAATTTGTAAAATTACTTACTTGAAGCTATCTTGTTGTCATCGATAAGGTTACTTAGGAGTTAAGAATGACAAAATTGAGAGCACATTAAAAAACAAGAACACGAAAGAAGACAGTGGAAGAATGCATGTATTGTTTATAGAAATGGCTTGCGTCCCATAAAGCTACTATAGCTTTATTTGTCATATAGAGATTAAACGAGCCTGCCGGCTCCTGATCCGGTGACGGGGACGAATGGCCTCGGACAACTTGGGAGTCAGTCGTTCTCGGCCTTTGAGATTGAAACACGCTCTTTTGTTGAAGATTTGGTATCCAGATATACCCTTTATAAGGCATCAGTCGATTCGATTCTGATATCTATCACCACAGATCCCTGTGGGGTGACAGTTCGAGGGGGTAGTGGAGAGTTTCCCAGAGGTGTAAGCTAAGAAAATTGTCCCCACTTAATAAGGTCATGATACACCTTTTTTGCTTCGGATGATTATCAATCGCTGCATGCATGCTCGTCATTTCCTGGTACTTTTCACATTAACCTTGTTCAGAACATTTTCAATTTTTACAGTAAATCTTCGCCATGGCTCCTTCCATTTCAGATCGTGATCGTGAGTCTTCTATTATCCATACTCTATAAGTAGCCAAATCTTCGAATAATGCTGATTTCAAATCTTGTCACTTCATCTGCTTTTTAGTGTTCCGTACCTAATAGGACGGAACTCTTATAGGATTAGTTTGTTGTCCGACTGTCTGTCAGTCAAGACCATTTTTCTCAAAAAACGCGTTGAGTTATTAAGCTGAAATTCATATCAAATACCGAGGTCTATTGTCTCTTTGAGCTGTGAAAAAATCAAGCTTTAAAGCCAACGGTATGAAAAGATACAGCCGTTTATACTGTAAAATTTCGACACTCGCAAGGGAATCAAAACATACAGGGTAGTTCACGTGAACTTAGAATCTTGAAATAACGTACAAAGCAAAATCTTATAGCGCATATAAAGTAAAAATTGCGACAAACATATTTTTTTTTTACACCACCCTCAGTGCGCAAGACCGATTCGTGCTTGACTGTTTTTTAAAATTAATATTACTATTATTAATAGTATCTGCTGAACCGTGAACTTTAAAGGGTGTATGAATTTGTGTCAGTTAACATGTAAACAAAATTGGAAACTAGGTCCTATAACTGAAGTTCCCACGATCAAATAGAATGTCTGAAACAAACAAAGGATTTATTGTCATTCTCTGCACATGTAAACAATTGTAAATATGCCTACCTACATAGGTAGGCATATTTACAATTGTTTACATAGGTATTTTTACCTCGAAACATTGGTAAAACAGAAATTTATTTCATAAACATTTATTGTTAACCTTTCCTATAGAAAACAAAATAGTTAATCTGTTCTTTTCTTTTGAAGCTTATGAGGGTTGTTTTTGATATTTTTTTTCCTATTTTTGAAGTAAAAAGCAAATAAGTGGACGTTTTACGTGGTGGTAAGTGACCACCGTCACCAACAGAAACCTACAATTAATATTTTTTTTATTTTACTTTTATTTAAGACAATAAATTAGATACTCGACAAGCTATAGCTGTATTTTACATCTACATGTCTGCAAATAAATAAAATTGAAGTGTCTATTTGTAATTTCTGTTATTATACTGATTTTATTATTGAAGAAGAAATAAGGAAGAAAAAAAATCACTAGATATAAAACCAATAATATCGTGAACAATTATTTGATTCTAAAGCAAAAAAACCCGTGTTTTTTATTAGTAAGTACTTATTTATTAACTAAGACCAGAAAATCACCACACAAAGACAGGGTGTATTTAATTTTGATCGCTGATTTTTACACACATGGGCGCTATAAGTGTTCCTAATAAAATCAATTAATTGAATAATTCTAATAAAATTGTAAAAAATTACTATTTACTTTCTGATTTACTCTTATGTATTCACCTATTTGTTTCCCAATTTAAACGTTCTAGGTCATTTGGAACTGGGTTAGCATTTTGATAAATAGGTGAGTCAGTGATAAAAATGACGAGTTTTGGACGTTGATATCTGATTAACCGTTTGAGGTGTGTTTATGAAATTTAGAGAACATATGTATCTCATAAGTCTTAATATATGAACCAAATTTGATATATCTATGTGAAATAGTTTTTGAGTACTGAGGGTGTCAAAAGTAGCTCGAAATGTTTCGTGTAATATTTAATACGGTGCTGCTCACCGGTTCTGTTAGTTTGAATTTGGCTTGACACACTTCCACGTGTCTAGATTGTATAATTATTATATTGTTTATTGAATTGTAATGTTTAGATATATATAACTGCTTCGGTGGTGGTGGTAGCGTATGCGACTGCTGTGCTTTGAGGTTTTGGGTTCGATTACCGAGTTGGACCAAATATTTGTACACACGATGCTGCTCGCCAGTTCTGTTAGCTTGAACTTAGCTTGACACGCTACTGCGTGTCTAGATTGTATTATTATTATATTGTTTATTGAGTTGTTATGATTTAATAACTATAACTGCCTCGATGGCGCTGTGGTAGCATATGAGACTGCTGTGCTTGAGGTCTTGGGAACGATTCCCAGGTCGGACCAAATGTTAGTATAATCTGCAAATACCTGTCTTGGAGTTTTGGTGTTTTCTATGTATAATATGTATTTATTTACAACAAAAAAGTATATATGTATATAGTTTTCCAGTACCCATAACACAAGCTCTGCTTAGCTTGGGCCTAGATAGCGTTGTGTGTTAGATGTCCGAAATATTTATTTATTATTTATTTTGATAGATTTAGTGGTGAATGATTCTGACTGATTAGTTAGAGATAGTGGGATCGCTTCCCACCCAGGATAGGTAGCTGTATGATGCGCACGACCATTTGTTGTCTGATTGCCTGTCATTTATCTATTTATATAAAAATGAATCACCAAAATGAGTTTTTTGTTTGGAATAGGAGCAAACGAGCAGCAGCTTCACCATCAGGTAAGCAATAAATGTCGCGTTTGGACACCCGCAACACCAGAGATGGCACAAGTGTATTGCTGGCCTCTTAAGGAGTGTACTCTTTTATTGAAGGTTCGAAGGTCGTATAGGTACAGGAATATCGGGGGCAGTTCATTCCACAGTTTTGTTGTGCGAGGCAGAAAGTTTCTAGAAGGGCACACAGTTGTGGATTGACAATCATCTAAACGATGGGGATGAAACTGGTGATGGCGAAAAGAGACGTCAGGTGGAGGAATATAAGTATATAAGCGTATAACGATAATAAAGCAATAAGATAGTTGTTTTTTTATGTGTTTTTTTTATTCTCGGAACAAGGTTTGTATAGAAAAATACACAAATAACATAAACAGGAAGTATTATACTTTCTTTGTCTGCGACTTTACAGTGCTTAAACCGTAATTAATCGTAATTAAAAATATGTATTTTTTATCAAACAATCGTAATTATATTTTTACCTTTATTAAATAACCTCAATGGTTGTCAAAAAAGATTTGCCTGCCGTTAAAAATATTTTTTAGTGCACTGTTTTTTATTAAGCGAGTTGTTGACATATGTATGTCTAGTTAGATAAACAGTGAAACTTAGCATACCCGCATACACTTTTGGAACAGACAGTCGCTCAAATTGAGACCGCAAAACTTGAGATGTAAGTAAGAGGTCAATGACCTTGTATTTTGTACTTCTTTTGATGTCTACCATGATGCGTTGGTCATGCATTTTATTCCCACAACAGGTGTCTTGGGTTGGATTCCAAATAAGTGCAATTATTTCAATGATTATTCAAAGCTATGAAATAAAATCCCGAGTATGGGATAAAATATATGCTTCAGAGATTTGAAAAAAAAAATTAGTTTTGTTCTAAATTATCAATTACATTGCGATTACATTACAATCCCACTACTCGAATATCTTAAGTCTATAAAAAAATAAAACTTATAATTGTGATTTTTTACAATCAGATCAAAAACATTACATTATATCATTATGAGGACAAAATAAAGTTGTCAATAAAATATAATGGCATTGAACAAAAATCACATACCCATGAGCAGAAATAAATACATATTTCTATGATCATAACAATTGGAAACAAAAAATATCAAAATAATCCCAGAGCGATCCTCGTAGCGCCTACGGGACGTAGAGGTGGCGCGGGGTGGGGACTACGCCAGTCTCAGCCCGCGCGTAGCCGATGCTGCACGCTACGAAACGCTTCCGTAGCTCGTGTACCGCTGTAATACCTACGGGTGAAATAAGTGTTGTATTTGTAATACTATTGTGTGTATAATTGTGTGTATCTAACAGATTGATACGTACATAGTGATGTGATTTGTGAACTAGTGCTTTGTGTGTGAGGATAAAATCTTCTATTGAGGTAAATAAGAGATATTTACAATGACAATATAAGGAAAATTGTTCGAATATACTATTTCTATGTGAGGCAGAGTAGATTTCGTAATGGTATATATGAATTTCTCATTAAAAGTATTATGTGGAACGTTTTACGAATGTTCGCGGTTTTTTCCTTTTAACATTTTTGTTCTTCGCTGAGATTTTTGTTGGATGAACGAAATAATATGTACAGGATGCTGTTTTATATAATTTTGTCTGAAATTTAATGTATAGATACGTTATCAGACTTGATAAACAAACACATAATATACGAGATGCTACGCGGCTACCAACACTCTCTAACCCTCTGTTTTATATCTAATAGTAACCTTACTTCGATGTCATTTACTTTCAATTATTCCGTGGATCTATTTTTAAACACTAGTACAAAGGTATTATATAGGATAAACCTACCTAGCAAGCTTATAATTCCTATTTTTGATTTCTCTCTGTTTTCATCCTAACCTAATATATTCGACAATCTTATACTAACTTGATATTTTCTGAATTTTCTATTCCTGTTCGACGAAATACTACTTTAACGTCCGTCCGTCCACACACACACATACACACACACACATACACATATACACATACACATAGAAAGAGACACACCGTCATACACACTACATTTTGATAATATTGTTAGTTAGCTAAAACAAACGCGGCTTAAGCGATATAACTATCTCAGTCTTAGCAGCCGTTTTACATAAAAATACAAAAGTGCACCGAATGGTAAAGCCGATGGTTGGCTTATTGTGGAAATACAGATTCATCATCATCATCAGCCTAGAGCAGTCTACTGCTAGACATAGGTTTAATTGCACGTCACTATCGTTTTGGTCGGATCCTCGGCTTCTCCCATCTAGCTCCTGCAAGCCGTCTTAAGAACCCGTTTACTCCAATGGTAATCAGTTCTGCGGCTTATGCCGCTTGCTAATTATTCAACTTGCTAATGCTGATAAAAAACTTTTAAAATGTTTATTTGTTTAAACGATCCAGTCTCTATAAAACGCAATTTCTCAGTCCGGTATAAAATAAAATTTTAATTTTGAATGGCATGTTTATTGAAGAATGTTATGAAACATCACGGCAACTATTCTTAGGAGAAGAGTACTAATGATATAATGCAGCCGAAATAGATGATGATTAGCTTTACTCTTTTATCACTCCTTATAAGCGTTGTGGACAGCAACGCTTCGGCATGAATGGGTCGTCTCGACCGGAGTGATACCATGGCCTCAAAGAAAATCAGTGTGAAACAGTGCTTATACAGAGTGAGGATACTGGAGGTCCATACCCAACCCCTCCCCTCAACCCCCTCCCCTTCCCCCAAAGGCCAGCAACGCATTGGTGACGCCTCTGATGTTGCCGGTGTCTTTGGACGGCAGTAATCGCTTACCATCAGGCGATACGTCTGCTCAATCAAAAACCCATAATGTCCCACTGCTGGGCTCGGGTTTCCTCTCAGGAGAGGGTTAAGGCCATACATCCAATTTTGGGCTACCGTCCAACGTCTGCTCGTTTGCCCATTAATCCATAAAAAAGAATAGAGAAGTATCTTAGAAATATTACATTGATTAAGTCCCTACTTTCATAACATGTAACAAGCTTATGATGTTAGTCTGAGTATAAGCTCTTGAATAAAATATTATTTAATTCTTTAATGACTCAGAAAGTTAATATCTGAAGTGTACTACTTTATTTATTTCTTTATAACTTATTGCACTTGTGTACATCGGAGGAATTGGGTAGGTAACATCCTAGTCAAATTAATTACTTTTATTATCTGTCAAAACGCTAACTTATTATGATAAATGTACTTAATACAAACTTGTGACGTCACTCTTTTGACTACTCAAGTAAGCATTATATTTCTATGTTTATTTGATTAAAATTTGTAATAGAAATGAAAAGCTGTAATGACTATACTTTCCGAGTTTAAATTACTCGTTTTAATGAAGGGGACATCGGTATTTATTTACGATGCAGTCATCTATCCTATTAATACCCAAGGCATTCTTTGCTAGTCAACTTAAATATACATTACATGGCATTACATGCATATGCAAATTTCTTTCATGT
The DNA here is from genome assembly GCA_003709505.1 of Hyphantria cunea. Lineage (NCBI taxonomy): Eukaryota > Metazoa > Arthropoda > Insecta > Lepidoptera > Erebidae > Hyphantria > Hyphantria cunea. Next base: position 137,756 of record PKRV01000873.1, on the reverse strand, counting down.
TGGAAAGTAAATTTTTGAATATGATCGGTCGCATATAAAATGCGAACAAGATAAATTTTAAACTACCTTAATCCTTTACTATAAAAGTTTTGATATAATTATGTCATCTAGACAATTATTACAAATCGTTCAATAGAGACTGTCACTTATTAAGCTCGGTTCAGTAGTTTAGACGTTAGGTGGAAAACGAAAACATACATAGGCAGTAAAAAAATTTACTCTTCTTTTTGGCTTTGCTGTAGTCGGGTAAAAAAGCGATGGGCTAGCCTTCAATTGGATGTAGTATGATTAAAGATCCTGGGACGGTTGGTCGGAGGACTTAAATTACAGTCAGTAATAAATAAGAAAATATATACGATTTATTTACCTCTATCATATAGCATACATACTATGAAAGTATTATACATATGTATTATAAACAAACTAGGTAGCAATTTCACAGAAAATATTATATTTTAAAACTAAATTTAATAAATCACATAAATGCAATGACGATTTGAAAAGAGAGAGGTACATTTTAAACTGCGGTGAGGCCTAAATCCTTCATTTGAAACCAAACTTTTCATTGAATATATTTTATATTGTTATATTTTTGGGTATTTTTGTACTATGGCACAAGAATTTTCATGTTACTGCGGTAACACGAAATTGTTTATCGTATTTTTAATGTTATATCGCAAATTCTCTACTGATTGGGAATTCCATTTAACTGTAGCTATTAAATTCAATTTTCTGTGTATTTTTTTCGTGATAAGAAAGCCTATAGACATATTCTTCCAGAACCTAATTTCTCTCTATTATTCTGACGTGTTTTGCCTTATGGCATTATCAAAGGTGACCGAAACCGGTCAGAATTAAAGTTAATTAAAATATTGTAATAGGTGCAAGTGAATATGAAAACTTTAATCCTGGCATGTCATCTCTCTCTGTTTGAAATTTGCACCCAGATTAAAAAAAACTCTTTTGGTGTGTTTTAGTAAGGTTCATCCATCCTTAAAAATATTAACTTTTTTATATTAATTGGTCACGATATTTCTTGTATGATATTTAAACTTAGTATAGGGTAAGGTGGATTTGAATAACAATACTAAGACATCTCACGGGAGCCATTTATCACATAAACTGTTGATAAACGTGGTAATTATTTATATTCTTTACTTTTTATAAGCTGCCATGATTCGCTGTTGTACATTATCACTGAAATAATAAAAAATAAGACAGAAAATCTATGTAACATAAGCAGGTCAAGAAAATCTTTGAAGTCAATTTAAGTTAAAGTGAATTAAAAACACTAAAACCGGAATAAATAAACACTAAACTTAACTTTTTAGTTATTATATTTAGAGCAAAGTGTTTTAGTTTTTAAGAGATTTTTATGGTTATCTGATAGTACCACGTAGCCTCCATTACGTAATTTGTTTCCCAAGAACTTTGCCTGATCTAGGAATCGAAATCAAAATGGACTCTCAACTCTTTGTGTAACAACAACAAAACAACAACAACAACCCATAATGTCCCACTGCTGGGCTCGGGTCTCCTCTCAGGAGAGGGTTAAGGCCATACATCTTTGTGTAAAATAATCTTCAAAATCGGTTCACGAGATCCAGAGATTACCATCTACAACCTCACTTGACCTCTTTATAATATTAGTTTAGATTAAAAATCTTTTGAGATCTCTTGCTGGACATAAATGTGTCCTTGAAAAGAAGATTTGGCAAATTATATAACGTTGGCCAGATGAGTTCGTATAATCATGCGTAGTCTACCGTGAGAACTAAGCTTCGGTGTAAATAAGCCGGCTCGATCGGCCGGAGTGATACCACGGCCTCACGGAAAACCAACCTCTCCCCACATATATAGGCGATACATTTGCTCGTTTGCCCCTTATATCATAAAGAAAAACTTTGCTCCCTTTCAGAATTTTTCGACACATATGTGATGAATAGGGATAGTGATACTGTATTTTTAATCTGTCACGATACAGTGTACTCTAGTTAGTTGTTCATACTTATACATAAACATTAATTCTTAAATAGAAGACCAATTGTTGCGTTTATGGTAACGATGAAAGAAAATGTTACGGTAGGATTGATGACTCCCACAATGCAAATTTTCTCACTTACATTTTTATAATAGTATTAGTTTTTATGTGCTAAAGTAAACTAATAAACACTAAATTTGGAATAATAAACACTAAATTAATTATTAATATATAGCAGTTTTGTGTGTAGCTCCGCTTTATTTGAGATCAAATGCCTGTATATGAGACGTGACAAGATATTTAAAAAAAATGATTTTATTTGTTGGTTACACTCTTTTATTGTCTAAACTGAGTAGTTTAGTAGTAGTACCAATATGCATGAAAATTTATTATGTTCTCAAAGATACAGAAAAAAACAAGTGAAGTACCAAGCACCTTAAAAAATATTCTCTTTCCGAGGAGTACTCGAATAAAACCTACGTTCACGTGCCGGAAACCAGCAACGGATCAAAGTTGATTCCAATAACTTGGATTGCCGTTCTTGTATTACCTTCAACTCATTGCCACTTTGGATAGCGGTCGAGAAAACTCGTGGACAACTTGCACTATTGTTTAAATCAGCACCAGTGAATTGAACAATTTTCCTTTTAGGACGTTTCTCAAGATACGGTATACGGTACACCTACTGGTCATTGGAGGTAAATTGTCGTTAAAATTGTTTTCAGTAAAATCTTTTATGTTAGCAAAAACTATCTTGGGGACATTGCCCAAAATGTTTTATAGCTCAATTTTGATCTCTTTTTATATACAATGGTTGCGTTTATATAAAATTTTGGCTGCCTCAGTGGCGTAGTGGTAGCATATGCGATTGCTATTCTTGAGGTCTGGTGTTCGATTCCCAGGTTAAACCAAATCTTTGTATGATTTGCAAATATTCCTTCCCGAGTTCGAGTGTTTTCTAACTGTAATAATATGCACGTATTACAAAAAACTATACCAGTTGTTTAGTACCCATAGTACAAGCACTGCTTAGTTGGGGACTAAGTGGTGTTGTGTTAATGTGGAAAAAAGGTATACAATTAGATAGAAAAAAACAATCTTTAAGCAGGTTTTAGATTGTGGTCAATTTCAACTCATTCAGTGCAGAACGTTATATTCTTTAGAAGACACATCTACACATATAGAAATATAGATCCAGTGTCTTGGGGGACTTCACAAACATACATGAAACGGACACAATGAACATTCTCACTTAAAAAACAACAATTTGTGGATCACACAAGATGCCCATGTTTGTCCATGATTGTCCTGTTTGGTTTTAACCCATAACACTTGGAGCAGTAGAAAGCGATGTTGCTACCACTTAAGCCAATAATTGACTGCCGCGGTGGCGCAGTGGTAGCAAATGCGACTGCTGTACTACTAGGTCTCGGATTCAATTCCTGAGTCAGACTATATATTTGAATGATCTGCAAATATTTGTTTCGGAGTTTGGGTGTTTTACATGTATAATATGTATGTATTTACAATATATATATATGTATTAATATCCATTGTCTAGTACCAATAGTACAAGCTTTGCTTAGTTTGGGACTAGATGGCGTTGTGTGTTAAAATGTCCAAAAAAAAGTGACCGAAATATAACAAGCTAACCGTGCAGTTTTATATTTTTAAAGTGTACACAAACCATCTTGACATTTTTTTGAAATTCAACTATCTTTTGATGTCGTGATAAAGATTAGCCTCTTTGCTTCCTCAAGAATTAAAGTATTTTCATGCCAAATTTCATTGAATCGGTGCTGTGTGTCATAGATAGATGGACAGATAGACAGAGTTATAATATTCCCATTGTACATGGAAGTATATTTATATAGTCCAATAAACAATATTCACGCGATTGTTTGTGTATGTAAAGTATTTAAGCCAATGCATGAATACAGAACCGATATTTAAAATTCCATCAAAATTCCATTACTTCATGTGTATACTTCGAGTTAGTGTGGCTTAATATTTGGAATTTTAAACTACTGTAAAATGATATAAGTAGGCAATAACATAATGTAACATTATATTTCAATCAAAGTGGTTTACGTGTAACCCTTGATTTCACTCGCATAATTATTTCCTTTATCTTCGACTTTGTAAATTACGTACATTTATCTATTATTTCACACGATTCAGCGTTTCTCGATGGGTGCTTACAATACACATAATCGACCAATTGCAGGTCGGACTCACACAAGAAGAGTTCCATACCATTATCTATATATTTCAAGCGTCTACCTGTTGTCGGAAACGTTTTTTTTAATCTCGTTTGTTTTATGGGAGACCCCTTAAAAATATTTTATTCTGTTTTCTTAGGATTTGTTGTTATACATTATCTCTGAAAATGTCAATTGTTTTACTATCAAGACTTAAAAGATACAGCCTGGTGACAGACAAGCGGATGGACAGCGGGGTCTTAGTCATAGCGTCGTTTTACCCTTAGGGTACTTAACCCTAAAAAGTTCAACTTTTAATTTTAAGTTTCTGGCCCCAGCGTTTTGACTGTGGGAGAGCCACGCTTCGGCATGAATGGGCTGGCTCGACGGGAGTGATACCACTGCCTCACAGAAAACCGGCGTAAAATAGCGCTTGCGCTGTGTTTCCCCGAGTGAGTGAGGATACCGTCCTTTCCATCTTCCCATCTCCATTCTCCTCCCCATCCCCCAAAGGCCGGCAACGCACTTGTGACGCTTCTGGTGTTGCAGTTGTACAAGGGTGGTGGTAATCGCTTACCATAAGGCGTTACGTCTGCTCGTTTGCCCGCGATTCCATAAAAAAGCAGCTTAGGTTCTATGCCTCTTAGGGCCAGTTTCAAAATCTGAAAAAGTTCTATATAGATATCAGACATATAACACTTTTTGACAGATGAAAGTTGTTGATATATATATGGTGACTAGTGGTACTGCCCAGTAGTCGAAACTCGACGATCATTCATTTAATATTTTTTACTAGCTTTTTGCACTCCTCACCGTAAAAAATGGAATGCGATACAAAGTTTTTCCTTCATGTCTTAATATAAAATACGTATACATTTAACCGAGACTTGTGAAACAAAAACTGTAGGTATTTGGCAGATAAGTCCAGTATAGCCCACCAGCAGCTTTTTTTATTTACATATTTTAGCAGGGCACAAACGAGTTGACATATCGCCAGATGGTAGTCGATTACCGCCGCCCATATACCGCCACACAAATGTGTTGTTGGCGGCCTTTGGGGCACCGGTATGGTGATGGGGAGGAGGGGAGGAGGGATTGGGGTGTGTGCCTACGGTATCCTCACTCACTCGGTGAAACATAGCTCAAACGCTGTTTCACACTGGTTTTCTGTGAGGCCGTGGTATCACTCCGGTCGAGCCAGCCTATCCACGGTTCCAAGCTCTGCCACGCTTCGGCACGGATAACGTAACGTATGTAATGTAGCGGTAATGTTTAAATTATAAAATTCACCGTTTATCTGCTGAAATAGCCTGAATCAGTGGCGCTCATAGCCCAGTTGCACTCGGTGATTAGAAACAATCATCGAGGGTAAGCAACGATGGCGCGGTCAGTACCTGGATGGGTGACCGCTGGTGGCATGTTACCATGAGCGTCTCCGTGATTCGGAGGTCACGTTAAGCAGTCGGTCCCGGTTGTTATCATACGATAACAGTCGTGAAGCTTAGTTGGAGGCCTTCGGGCGGCTTAAAAACATCCAACGGCAAGATTTACGTAGCCACAACGTATTCTTGCCAGTCCCCAACCCGCACTTGGCCAGCGTGGGGACGAATGGCCTTAACCCTCTCCTGAGAGGAGACCCGAGCTCAGCAGTGGGACATTATGGGTTGTTGTTTGTTTGTTTAGCCTGAATCAGTCAATCAGTTAAGGCAAGTAGTAGTTTAACTGACTTCAAAAAAGAGGTTATGTGTTCGGGGCGTATGTTTTGTTCAAAAATATGTACAACGATTATGATACGATAATGGATGGACCATTATGGACCGTCCCATTGAAATATTCGAACCAAAAACTGGAGTCTTTAATGTAACATTTTGAAAGTGCTTGAAAAGGGCCAAGATACTTGAAATAAAAGAAAATTGATTTTATATAGAGACTACGAGGCATTTCATTCGTTTATATATTGGAAATATTTTATATTTTATGACTTGAATATACCAAACTTATAAATAATATGTTTCAAGCAACTATAGTCTGTTTAAAATCGTCTAATAGGAGCACATTCGTTAGTAGATACGACACTGACATACACAAATAAATATAACTCAATGCGTCTTAGAGAATTTATGAGATGAGCCCTGCGGTACGACTTCGCCTGCACCTAACGCCGCGGGTGGAATATTTTTTTTTAATCTAAACCATTCTCGAGTCCTCAGGAATAGACACAACAATTTGTCTGTCTTTCGGTTTCCTGTTTGTTACGTCTAATATTTGAAACGGCTGGATCCATTTTGACGGAACTTTCACTGATGATATAAGAAGAACATTGACTCCTTTTATTTTAGAAATCTTCGCCCCGCTGTGTTATTTGCGGTTCTTAATATAAAGGTACAAAGTCAAAGCCGGGGTCACACTGTGGGGCTTAACTAGTTACAAATAAAATGAGACATGATTTATTCATTCACAATTCCCTATTTTTCATTAAAATTTAGTTAGTTAGTGGAACAGTTTCAAAGATAAATAATATTGTAATGCAAATATTATTTCAAATATCAGTTTTATATAGTATTCATACAGTTAACAATATCATCGAAACGGTTTGTTAGCGTGGGTATGAGAAAATAAATACAAATCATAAGTTCAAAGGTCCCTATTAATAACTTTGGATCTGCAATAATAAAATTTTTGAGAGGAGTATTTGAAACGTTGTTTTGACCATAAATAAAATAAATTTTAACTGACATAAAACTGGTCGGTGAAAGTTTGAACCTCCAAAGTTCTTTGATTTCTATTTTTTATCATTAAAACAAAGTTTGCAGTAATAATCTCAAAAATCGTCTGTATGCAGATTCGAAATTATTATTAGGGCACATCAATATTAAAGCTACCAACTCTGATAAAATTAGATAATAGGTAAAAAAAAAAACCTAAAAACTTACTGACTGATTCCTTACGTGTGTGTTTTAGAGAGAGTGGATGTGGCTTTAGCAGAGTTGTGAAACGTCTTATTCCAAATGTCACAAGTTTGTGTGAAACCATTTTTAATACGAATAATTTTCACCAACGTTTTTTATTATAAAAATATCTAAAACTTAAATAGAATTTTTAAAAAGTTTTAGCATGTANCAAATTTATTTATTTATTCTAAAATAAGACCATAACATTCTGCAACATTCTTTATATTCTATCGATTAAATATCCTGTAACTTAGCCACAGATCACACAGCTAATAACCACTGCTTATATGGTGTCCACGTGTTTATGGAACGTAAACACTGAAGCTCTATTAGTAGCACGGCGCTAGCACGTGCTATCACGCTCATCAAACTTCTCTTAATGTTTGTAGTTAACACGTGTTTGTCCCTATTGTAGTTTTAAACTAAATTGGCCAATTCTTAGAAATTTATACTCTCGATTATTAGCACTTGAGAGAACTTTTGAATTACATTCTAGAATTATACTCACTTGTATTTATTACTCTATTTTTATTAAGTTTAATTCTGTAACCTTTGACAACGCCATAAGGCAAAACCGGTCAGGTCATTAAATTTAATAAAAATAGTGGAATAAATACAAGCAAGTTTAATTCTAGAATAGATTGGTAAATTTTTTCTACTTTTAATATTATAAACTAAAAATGTACTTGGGTTTGTCTTTTAATTTCTCAAGGCTGTGTCACAATTAAACAGTGTTGTTAACGTAGCTATTCTTTGGATAAATAGCTTTTAATTAACTCTACTTATATGAATACTGTGAAGGTGTGGGTGCTTTGAGCCTTTTACCTTATAGTACACACTATCTTAGCAGTAAAAATCTCAAGAGGAATATGTTTGCAACGTTTTTTGTAAACATATTTGGTTATAGCGTAGTGTTATAAAACATCTAGCTTTTATCTTGATATTTTAAGTTATAGTTCGAATGTTGCCATGTAATTCGATTAGATAATTTCACTACATTGAATAAAATCAAATCAAATCAATAACCCATACTGTCTCACTGCTGGGCTCGGGTCTTCTCTCAGGAGAAGGTTAAGGCCATAGGTCCCCACGCTGGCCAAGTGCGGATTGGGGACTGGCAAGCATACGTTGTGGCTATATATCTCGTCGTTGGATATTTTTAAGCCGCCCGAACGGCTGCAACTAAGCTTCACGACTGTCATCGTATGATAACAACCGGGACCGGCTGCTTGCCGTGATCTACAAATCACGGAGACGCTCATGGTAAACATGCCACTAGCGGTCACCCATCCAGGTACTGACTGCGCCGTCGTTGCTTACCCTCAGTGATTATTTCTAATCACCGAGTGCAATTGGGCTATGAGCGCCTACCTATTGTTTGCGGCTTAACTCGCATGGTTAACTTTTATTTGGTGTATTTAACTGTGAAAGTAAGAAACTTCCATATTCATTATTTCTTAATTTATATTGAAAACTCTTTTTCTACACCGTATTACAGATTTAAAAGAATGTACAGAAAATGACACATTCTATAATGTACAAAAAGAGCCTTATTGCCGAAATAATTCTCTTCCGGGCAACCTTAGGATAGATTAATTTACCACTTTGTGGGATACATGTTGAAAAGCTCGTTTCTTAATGACTGTTTACAACATCATCATCATCAGTCTGTTGCAGTTTTCTGCTGGACGTAGACCTCTCCCAAGGCACACCATTGAGTTTGATTGAAATTTTGAGTCTATAGCCACAGTGATTATGGCTATGCGTTGATGGATCAATCAGTTTTATATGTATGAATAAATGTGATGTTTAAGACGTTCATACTACTAAGCCTGTGTTTCAAAAGCACAAGTACCACAGTATTATACAATTTTAAAATGGTAAATAGGGGTGTAAAAGGTCCGTTGAGTACGGTTCTTAATGTGAGAGCATAACGGCCAATGCTATGAATGTTTGTAAGTAATAATCTCTTAGCACTAACTCAAACATGTTTTTAAAGTTTAATGTAACAGAAAATAAGGATAAGAGATAGAAAATATTTACTTCTATAAACATGTCATTAACCATTTATAAATGTCTGCCACCTCCCACCCACCTGTGTGACAGTTTTTGCGATAAATAGTAGCTCATGTTCCTCCTTAAGAATCAGAGGACCTCCATTGTAAGTTTTAGCCAAATTGATTTAGTGGCTTGGCTGTGGAAGCGTAAAAGATAGACAATGGGCCAATCTGAGTGATACCATAGCCTCACATAAAACCGGTGTGAAATAGCGTTTGCGTTTTGTTTCATCGAGTGAGTGAGGATTCTGGAGGCCCATATTCCAACCCTTCCCCTTTTCTCCGAAGGACGGCAATGCAATTGTGACACCTCTGGTGTTCCGATGGTAATCGCTTACCAACAGGCAATACGTCTACTCGTTTGCCCACTATTCTTTCAAAACAGAAAAGAAAAGAGAATTACATCCAAATTCATTATATTAGTATGAAATCAAAGAAGGCATGTGATCACGTGTATCTTAAATATCTATGTATTAATAAGTACATATATAAATATGTTTCTCAACAGTGTGGTTGGCAGCGAAGGCTCTGTCTAGTTTAGAATCAAATTCTAGTGGTTTTTAGCTTTATGCACTCTAATAATCATTAAATGAGTTGAGTTTAATTCTATTCGTCACAAAGTAGTGAATTAGTTACCACCAAAATTTTACTTAACGTAAATATTTACTTTAAAACTTATACTGCGGCAGAGTCACGCTTCGGCATGCATGGGCCGGCTTAACCAGAGTGATAGCTCGAGCCTCACAGAAAACCAGTGTGACAAACTGCGCCCGAGTGAGTGAGGATCCCCCCATCCCATCAGGCAATACGTCTTCTTGGATATAAAATATATGTATATATATAAATGGACCTTTTACATATAAATTTGTGGTGCCCGATTTTCATGAAATTAAGTATGCAGGGGGTTTTGAGGGCGATAATTTGTTCTAGTTAGAATTCATTTTCAGAAAATTTACCAGAAAAGTACCGAACAAAAACATATAATCACTACTTTTTAAGTCGATTAAAAAATATACTATACGAAATAAGATTAAGAGAGGTATATCAAAAAATAAAACGAATAGAAGATTCCTCCCGAACCTTGGAAAGCACTTACTGTAATAGTTAGCGTTTTGTCCGGAGACGTTTGACACGAGGAACTGACGTCACTTCCTTCACTGTTCATTACCAGCATTGCTGTTATGTTACAAGTTAATTTGGAGCTTGTCTTATCACAGTTATTATACAGTCAAAACGTAATTATTTGGGTATTTTTACATGATACATGGGACAAACGAGTAGGCCTATCATCTAAAGGTAAGCGATTACCGCCAACTATGGACAACCGTAACAGAAGAGGCGTCACAGGTTTCCGGCTTTGTAGGGTTAATATAGTGTCCATGGCACTCGGGTCCGGATGGCGTAAGAAAGCGGTTTCCGGATCTCTCCCGTCTCAGGCGCAGATTGGTACACCGTGTGGTTTTAGTCGGTTCGATTCCTACACACCGCCCTGCCGTAAACCCCAGTGTGGTGAAGGTCCAGGTTCAATAAAAGTTCAGTAGATCTAGAGATCGACTCTTGCCTTTTAAACTATTAATGTAGAAAAACACTAAACTAAAATAAGTAAATCAAAATTAATCTTTCCATAGGTCTATTTCGTAACATGCACACATATACAGAAAAATAAATTTAAATTTTACAGAGAATAATAAAGAAGAAACGGGACAGCTGATATTCTATAATAACAGTTACCTATCTATCAAGAACTAAAGTCGCAAGTATACACATCGTAAAAGGTCGATGTCTGTACATTTAAGACTTTGCAGAAAAATTAACGAATTTGGTCTTTATGAGAGGAACAGACCAACCGGAGTGATACTATGGTCTCATCCACTCGGAGAAACAACGCTTGCGCTGTTTTTCACCGAGTGGGCGAGGATATCTCAGACCCATACCCCTCCCATCCCCAAAGGCCGGCGGCCGACAACGCACTTGTGACGCCTCTGATGTGAGTGGGTGTTCATGGGCCGCGTAATCGCTAACCATCAGGCGATAAGTCTGTTCGTTTGGCCCTTAATCCATAATAAAAACAGTTTTTAGAATATTTGTCTATTTGTCACCTCAGAAGTGGCCTAAGGGATTCGGATATGGTTTTCTTTTAAGTATTGTGGTAAACTTCGTTTCAAATTTAGTGTTTGTTTTATTTCAATCGGCTGTCAAATAGATAAGTTATATCTGGTTAAAGAATCATTGCGTTAACCAATATAAATGCGTGTGGAGTCGAGATAATAACTACTGTTAAAAAACATACTGTTTTTCTACTTGTACACATTTAAACAAAACTTTTATAAAGTATTTAAGCAAAATTACACTTACCTTTAAAGTCCTTTATTTTACTAAGTGTCTTAAACCATTTTTACAGAAATATTATTCAATAACAATCCCCGAGGAGGTAACGGAATACAAAATCAAGGGCCAACTCATTCATAATTCAGATAGCCTAAGTGCGTCACTTTTTTCTTCCGGGGCAGTAAACAAGTTTGTACTGCACCCTCCCTTAGGAACGTCAGAATTAATGCAAAGTTTTATAAGGATCTTTAAAGCCGTTTTGGGATACTGTGTTGAACGGCCGTTCATAATATTTGCATAGGATTTGTGATACAAATTTAAAGACGCCGTCTTCTTCTGCTTGCCCGTAGGAGACTTTGGACATAAATTGACCTGTTCATCCGGAGTGACAAAATAATAATAATTCCTTTATTGCTTTTCACGTAACAAAGACTATTAGAACTAGTACCATCGACAATTTAGAATTATGACCCATTATAAGTATATATGACAATGTATCTTGGTCCAACGAACAGTGTCTTAGCTTCTTTTCATATATATTTCTCACATTTGACACTCAACGTTTAAACTAAGCAGAGCTTAGACTATGACAACTAGATTTACTGACAGACATAGAAAACACCCAAACTCCGAAACAAATATTTGTAAATCTTAGAAAAATTTAGTCCGACCCGGATAAACAAGAAATATTTACAGATCACATAAACATTTGTCCGACCCGGTAATCGAACCTGAAACCTCAAGTACAGCAGTCGTCTATGCTTCCACTGCGCCACCGAGGCAGTTATTATTATCATATCATTATGTTAATAATGCATGTATATTATACAGATAAATTAAGCCTAAACGTAGAACAAATGATTCCGAATTTCGAAATCCGGTAAAACATCAAACCTAAGATATTTATCTCCGAGGTCTAGATCACTAATGAATACCTATAGTGTTCATTTAAAAATCACCTAAAGCTCTGCTCCAAATAAAATATATCTGTCTATTTAATACCTTGAAACAAGCAATTCATATATATATATAAATACAAGATATATTTCATAACAAGAAGATAATCTGAATCTCGGAAACGGGTCCAACGTCTTTCATGAAATTTACTGTATATAGTTTCGGGGGCGATAAATGTATTTTGCTCTGATTAATTATTAGAAAATTTAGTACTTTGTCGTTATCCATCCAACTTTATGTTCTTTACAACCACGAGATTCAAATGTGGATAGTTGAACCAGTATCTGTAGCTACCGAATTCTGAGACCTGTTTCCCTGCAGTTTAAACCGCAGACATAAGGTTACTTTAAAATAACATGGTCCAGATCTTTTCTGGACTACTTCACCTAGAGCCGGTCGACAAGGCGGTATTTAGTAAAAACACCTATGTCTGGTTACTGCATCCCAATGGCCAAGTAAATCGGGAACCAATAATAGAAAGTCATTTTGCACCCTGTAACAAATAATAAAGTAACGGGCACCAGATCAACATTTGAGCTCACACTTAACTATTGTTAGACGACGCTATAATCAGTTATTGCAAGAGCATAATACAAAACCCAGAATCACTATAAATTATAACAAACTATCGACTATGATGCATCAGAATATATCTCACTGAGTGTAGAGGAGCTGATCACGTTTTACCATTAAATCATGCCAAGTAGCCAATCAATCAAGATACCCCAACAAACTCTTCCTTTACGAAGCTCAAACAAATTCCGGTACAAGAATGAAGGTACAAAATATGAATACTTTTTATGATGCACTTGCGAAAATAAATATATTTCTTTACAAAAAAGCGGTGTAGTCTTTGAAGACTGTCGATAGAAATGAATACTAAGAAAGTTGGGAATTGTATTGTCGAGCTGGTAAGTAGCTCATGGTAAGCATGCGGTGACAATGATGTTAGTTTCACGCTTTTTGTCCACCCAAAAGCTACACATAAATACAGTAAGTTTCCAATTCACAAAAATTTTAAAGCCTTGAAGTTTTTTTTATGGAATCGGGGGCAAACGCGCAGACGTATCGCCTGATGGTAAGCGATTACCACCGCACATGGACACCCGCAACACCAGAGGCATCACAAGTGCGTTGCCGGCCTTGGGGGATGGGGAGGGGGATGAGGGTAAGGTTTAGATTATGGGCCTCCGGTATCCTCACTCACTCGGTGACACAGCGCGGGCGCTGTTTCACACCCTGTGAGGCCGTGGTATCACTCCCGTCGAGCCGGCCCATGCACATGCATGCCGAAGCGAAATCCGGAATAAGTAAGTCCGGAATGGATTTCAGTTTGGCAAAAGTGCCGTGGTCACAGACTACTGACCTATACATATGTTATTGATGGACATCTTATCGATTTGAAAACAGTAGTATATTTATATTAAAGTAAATTTGTAAAATGTGTGTGCCTTGTCACGTGTCACGTTGTTATTCACGGTGAACTGCGCAACTGTCTTATCGATTTTCAATTATTATTATTAGGATATCGCGCTTAGATTAATAGTAGTCGAATGTAATTTAAAAGAGACGCAGAAATAATTGCGTGGGTTAGTTAGTAATATTATATTTATGAAAACACCTATCTGAATGAACATAGTAGGTCTGTATTCAGTAAGGAGTGACTATACCGAATATAAGAAGATTAATTATCAAACAATAATAGAAAAATTATATTTTTCAGACATCTTACACCATATAGTCCCTTGCTAAGCAGAGTTGTGTTTTGTTTACTAGACAACTGATATAAATACACATATACTTTTATTGTAAATACATACATATTAAAAATAGAAAACACCAAAAATATGAAACAAATATTTGCTACAAATATTTCAAATAAAATGAATATAAAATAAAATAATAATCTAGTTTCCAAAAAAAACCCTAAAGTGAAGCACATCGGTATTTAAGAAGAGCCTTATTTATATATTTAATATATATTAAATATATAAATAAGGCTCTTCTTAAATTAAATATATAAATTACCTCTTAAATATATAATTATATTATATATTTAAGAGGTAGAAGAGAGNTTAAATATATAATTATATTAATATTTAAGAGGTAGAAGAGAGCGTCTCCGTTCGGAGGTCACGTTAAGCAGTCGGTCCCGGTTGTTATCATACGATAACAGTCGTGAAGTTTAGTTGGAGGCCTTCGGGCGGCTTAAAGACATCCAACGGCAAGATTTACGTAGCCACAACGTATTCTTGCCAGTCCCCAACCCGCACTTGGCCAGCGTGGAGACGTATGGCCTTAACCCTCTCCTGAGAGGAGACCCGAGCCCAGCAGTGGGACATTATGGGTTGTTGACAGTATTTAAGAAAAAGAGAAAGTATCTGAATAAATATATGATTTAAAAATTGCCTGTCATCACGATTGAAATAACAATAATAAGTTTTCAACGGAAGTTAATGATATAAATTATTCTTTTTAATTATCAATGCTAGTAATTAGTATACGTTCAACTTCGTAACAAATACTGTCTTATCTCTTTTTTCATGTATAAGCCTGCCACAGTAACTCTACTCTGCCTGATGGAAAGAATGAGCAGAATCCAAGAGTATTGAAGGCTGTAGACGATAATGAAAGAAAGTTCTTGAGAAACAAGGTATTACATATACCTAGTCCGATCCGATACCAGTTGCTCCGTGGTAAAACTCAACTAACTACTAACTCCATGGTAAAACTTATATTCAGGTAAAACCGATTGAACTAGTAGCCGACCCTAATTAATCTTAAGAATAATAAAGGCTAAGGAGATGAAGTAGGTACTAATAGTACTTATTTTTATCATTGGAAATAATATTAAAGCATTCAAGATATGTATTCCATTTTTCTCATATACAATTATAAGATTAGAATTTATGGACTATGTAAGATGAATTTACATCAGTTAATATGATATATTTAAATGAGAAAATTTCATTTTGTAAAAATAGATAATGAATATTACTTAATAAGCGCTTTTTAATGAAATAAATGTTTAATAAATTGGTTTCTCAGTATTCCTCTTTAAATATCTTGGAATATCTTTTCACTATGAGAAGTTAATCTTTAGCAATTGTATATTTCTCTTTATGCCATTACCTGATTAGGTAACAAGAAAGAGTTTAAAACATTATGAATAGAGTAATTAATATTTTTTATAAAATGTAATATCCTATGTCACCTGGGCCATGATTACGAATTTGTTGATACCTCATTCATCGAAATCTGTTCAGTAATTTAGGCGCTACTGTGCTATATGTATATAGACTACCCAAAATATTACTCTTTCTTTTGGTTTTCCGTAGTCGAGTAAAAACGAAATTCTTTCTTCACATAAAAATGCAATACTCTCCTACTTGTCGCACTTGTATTATGGTTTCTAATTTCCTATACAAAGAAATGCCAACTGTGATTCTGATCCGGGCTTTCAAGGATATTTGTGATCTCTTCTACAAAGCAAAATTGATTTAGAAAGGTTCATTATTAATACTAAATAAGTACTTCCATAACGCCTTACCTGGCACAGTAAATTCAATCATTTCTGTGATCTAATACATTTCAATGAGCAATTTTTGTATATATATAACCTGAATCTCGGAAACGGCTCCATCGAGTTTAATGAAATTTAGCATGCAGGGGGTTTCAGGGGCAATAAATCGATTCATTTTAGTGACTGCTGATCAAGAAGTCTCCAGTTCATTCCCGGATTGGGGCAAATCTTTTATTGAGTTTTTCTATTTTTGAAATACTTATTAACATAATGTAGTACAATAGTGCAAACTCTAAACAGTACATAACTACAGGGACTAGATGGCGATTGACGGATTGGCGTTGTGTGTAAGATGACCGAAATATTTATATTTATTTATATTTAAATGAATACAGACCAAAAGTGGAGTCATTTATTAGTAAACACAAATACCTCAAAAGAATTTAAAAATATTACTGAAATTGCCTCAAATCTACTTAGTTTCTACCGCAGCATTTACTGACAGAGTTTTAACATTGAAAATGGTTTTCCATCGCTTCAATTGGGTACCCAGTTACGTGAGGTTTAGGGTTACGTGAATGATTCAGGTGTCAAAACATGTCTTTCAGCGAGGGTAAAAGACGGAAAAAAAATTGATATGGTCAAAACCTTTTTTCAAGAAATGCAAAATATATATGAAGCTCTAAACAATTAATGAAAAACATCAAGTAAATAAAATACTGTTTAATTTATAAAATACTGTTTTTTATTCTTCTCAGACCTAATTATACTTTTTTTGTTGTAAAAAGTGAAATCAATATATGCATGTCGCGGATTCAAAAAGATTTGAATCCGCGTGGCTTACATCTACGTCCACCATCTTATATCAATCAGTGCGCACACCCAGCGCAGGTGGCGTCTCAGGAGCAAGTGTAGTGCTCTATTAACGTACATACTACTGACAGATCGAAGTGACAGACATCGACAACTTTATAACAGACTGTCAACGTACCATTACCATTCAAAATAAATAAGTAATCGTTCATTCTCCGACATACATACATACATACATACATATATATATATATAGTATAAAATAAATGCACATTCTTGCAAATACTAGCTTTTATCAGTGACATAGATAGCGTGAGGGTAGTGAGGACAATAGAGGGTATCCAATATTATACTGTTAATACTGTTAGCAATCCATTTATCAATTTTTATTTTGAAGCCTTTGTTATACGTAGACAAGTAATAATCTGTCCATGAATTCAAGTATTCACAATTTTTTTTTTACAATTTTAGTACAACGAATAAAATAATCACGAAAGTATTTTATTTCATAAAAGTAAGTCAATAAAGTTATTTGCAATTTTTACAAAATTGATAGAAAGCTCTTCACTAACAAAATTAAAACAAACATCAAACAACTATTAGCAGGGAATAAGTAATGGCAGCTCTTACTGAGATTAACATGTGTAAAAGGGCTTTTAGTTTTCATTTTATAGTTTGTTTATAAAATATTGTTATTATTTTTATGTTCTTGAGAAAGGTTAATTTTATAAGTGTTTATTGGTACCGAAATTGGAAGAAAATTGAAGTTGGCGAAAAAAAGACTGACTAGTAAATCTTTATTAAAAGCTTTTAGTAAAGTGATGCATTTTACGTATGTGGCTGGTTGCAATTGGTGTATTTTTCACACGAAATCTTATTATTCTTTTTGAAAAGCTCTCACACTTTTGACAAACAACTTCGCAAAAAAATTGTGTACGAGGCAAAGTGTTGTCCCGTTTGCGGATCGAACCCTCAAAATCCAGGACAAGAGGAAGCGGCGAGATGTTCGCATAAATTTCTGTGCCGTTTGTGCACTTAATTGTTACATCATGATTTTTTTGTCTTTTAAATATGGCGCATGAACAGACGTATAAACAACTGGTAAGCGATTACTGCCGCCCATGACACTCGCAACACAAGAGGCGTCACAAGTTGTTGTTGCCGTCCTTTAGGGAATGGGGACGGGTGAAGAGGTCGGGGTATGGATCACTCGGTTAAACATAGCGCAAGCGCGGTTTCACACCGGTTTTCTTTGAGGCCTTGGTATTACTCCGGCTGAGCCACCCACTCATGACGATGCGTGGCTCCCACGGTGATAGACTTAAACTAATAGGAGTCCAGCATGATTAAATAGAGAGTCAAACGAAGTTTGTATGGGTTTGCTGTTTTAAATGTACACATTTAAATAGAAATTATAAAAAAAAACACTAAAATGTTTTAATATATTTCAATATGCAGAACCTATTATAAATTTGGACTCTGTCATTAGAAATTATATACGTTATATACTCAAGAGTCAATATTCCAACATGTTTCTTATCACGTCCATTCAACAACTGAGTCATGTTTGAAACGCAATTTAAATTGAATTTATCACTTTTATATTTATTAAGGCAATTCGTATCATGTCGTGCTTATATATGATACATTTTGTAGCCAAGTTGGCTGATAGGGCTGTCACACAATGTGATAAATGTTATGGATGGGTCTTTGGAAATTGTTTTTTTTACACGTTGACGTCAATTGACGTTTTGGGACGAAAACTTTTTGGTTATTGTTTGTATTTTCCTTATAGTTAACATTATCATTATATTGTTTATTAATCACCGATTTTTTAAATAATTTAATATTTATTATGACGTGCTTTACACGCACTACTTTTGACTTTAACATAACTTTGTTACATTTTTAATATCATACTTTACACTAATAACTTAAAGAAAATTTTAAGGTTATAACCTTTATGGCTGCATGGGAGTGCAGTGATTTAAACGGTCACCTCGCCGCTTCTCTGAGTGCAATGGGTTCCAATGCAACAAGAGAGAACACCTTGTGTGGTTCACTAATTGTTGTGTTATGATTATTTGTAACATGCCCAGCGAAAAAAGAAAATTGCTGGTACGGAAGTTATCTATAAAAGAAATGTGTTCGGAGTTTGGATCACAATACTGTAGTTTAGCATCTTGGAGATGATCTAATGAAGCATTGGATAGATAGAATATGTTCGGATGATGCAATCGGTTACTTCTTGGTTAATTACTATGCATTGAATTTAACCTTGATATAGAAATCAGCCTAACGTCAACGTGCGTGATGTCTTAAACAAGTGTGACATGTGAAAGATTTCAAAGAACTCAATCGAGCTGCTATCTGATTTTTAAAAGAATCAATATTCGATGCTTATATACTAATAAAATAGAAAAAAAAGTGATAAAATATAATAATGTTTTACTATTAAAATGATCGACATCGAAAATTGCTATTGATATTAATTTATTTCAAATTAAGACAGTGAGATAGCCCTAGCCAATAAGATATCAACTATACAACATAAGCTTTTAACAAAACAATGGGTGGGCCACGTCCCACGTCACGCTCGGCGACGTGTCATGACGTGACGCAAACAAGTTGCGAGCGTGACGAGAGATCTTGAAACACGGCCTAATGTTGAAATGTAGTGTAAGACAAAGACTGTAGTGGAAATCGTAGATTCAATACCGTAACTAGGCTCAGTATGTGAATTCTTCTGTCAGTGGACTTTTTTTATGTATGTACTTATTTCTGAAAATGTTCATTTTGCCTAATTTTTTTTCTTCTTTTGATTATTTAGGCATTTTTGTTGCAATAAAAATACAGGAGCTTACGTAAAGTGCATTTTTTTCTGACTTTATCGCTAAGAAATTAGAGTTGAACACAAAAAATCTAGTTCTAACTTATTTATTGAGTAAACTCGATAGTCGCTTGAGGTTGTAACTTAAACCTCAAAAAACTTAGCCAACTCGTTACAGGAATACTATAAGAAACAGCACATAGTTAACACACAGTTGGAATGTGAACATTCGTAAATACTCGCTCCTCGCTTACAAATTAGACAGGCGCCGTAAGCTATTTAAGTAAATACTTGTTTTCTCTAGGTTTACGACCATTGTCGTGTCTACATAATTATACGTTACAATCAATGTCAGCGTATTGCAGTCCACAGGCGGACATAAACTACCATGGCAGGGCATTGTTTCGGCACAAACGGGCCTGCTCGACCGGAGTGATACCACGGCCTCACAGAAAACCAGTGTGAAACAGCGCCTCCGCTGTGTTTCACCGAGTGAGTGAGGATACCTGAGATTCATACCCTAACCCTTCCCCCATATCCCTCCCTATCTTCCAAAGTCAGGCAACGCACTAGTGCCGAAAAAACCTCCCATTATTCACCGCTTCGATCATTTTTCTGCTTCTCACATCTAGTAACAGACAGTCATTTTGTGCAAAACATCACTCCACCTGGCCATTAGGCCAGGTGGAGTGATGTTTGACAACTGTAATGACAACTCCAGTACATCGACTGATTAACATGGGCCTCACGACAGATCATTCGAATTGGCCTGTGGACCTCCCTCTAAGCCACTCAAACGCTATTCATTACAAAAAGCATATAATTTGTGATTATAATACGTAACAAACCAAACGAACCCTTAACTACTATTTTGAATGCCATTTAATAAAAACAGTTTAAACCTTAAATGTGAAGTAATTCAAATTTCATTCAAAATACGTGTCTATATTTGTTTTATTTTAAACGATTTTAGCTTTCACCAGCGACTTTGATTGCATTTAATAAAACGTATCCTATGTTAGTTCTAATACCACCAAGAATATGTATACGAAGTTTCATGATGATCAGTTTAGTGGTTTTCGCGTGAAAAGGTATCAAGAAAACTTAACTTTCATCTTCATAATATTTGACTGCCTCGGTGGCGCAGTGGTAGCGTAC
Organism: Hyphantria cunea; assembly: GCA_003709505.1. Classification (NCBI taxonomy): domain Eukaryota; kingdom Metazoa; phylum Arthropoda; class Insecta; order Lepidoptera; family Erebidae; genus Hyphantria; species Hyphantria cunea. The sequence goes on along the minus strand of PKRV01000873.1, from coordinate 116,957 downwards.
GCGACTGCTGTCCCTGAGGTCTCGGGTTCGAATCCTGGGTCGGACTAAATGTTTATATGATCTGCAAATATTTGTTTCGGATTTCGGATTTGTTTGCTTCTATAAAAGTACACCTTTACGAGTATATACAGAAACGAACTCGTATCTAATCAGACGCAATTTCTTGTAACACACACCGCATATGTAACGTAAGACCTACTGCGAAAGTATACCTAACACAATGAGAACATAATTTAGAAGCTGAATGTACACGCTTACAAATTAGACAGGTGAAGTGTAATTGGTGACGACTGTACCTCCCTAGTTTTCGATTGTTCGAGATGTGTTTATTGCTTGAAAGTGTTTATTACTACCACTATTTGTTGCTATTTATTGCTCGTAAAGTTGTTTGATTAAAATTTTTAGTGGCGATTATTTTATGTCTCAAAACTATCATCAGTTTATCGCTTAGGTACTGTTGGAAGTATAAATGTGAAGATATATGTTACCTACACATCGTTCTCGTAAAATATATTTAAGATAACAGTGTTGATTTGGAGAGGGTTACAAAATATAAGCGCATAAATCAAAGTATTATTATATAATTATTATTACTGTGCGCTTTTCTCGGTACTTTCTGTCTCGCACAACAAAACTGTAGAATGAACTGTGAACCTGCGGTATTCCCGAACTAATGCGACCTACAAACTTTCAAGAAAAGAGCGTACTCCTTCTTACAAGACCGGCAACGCACTTGTGACGCCTCTGGTGTTGTAAATGTCCATGGGCNGGTCGGACCAAATGTTTGTATGATCTGCAAATATTTGTTTCGGAGTTTGTGTGTTTTCTATGTATAATATGTATGTATTTACAAAAAAAAGTATTTATCTATTAATATCAGTTATCTAGTACCCATAATACAAGCTCTGCTTAGTTTGGGACTAGATGGCTTTGTGTGTTAGTTGTCAGAAATATTTATTATTTATTATTATTTGTGTGATTTACTGAAAGGAGGTAAATGGAATGAATATAAACAGTTTAACATTATATAGGTGCAGGAGTACCTATAGAGTGACAGTTACACAATAGTCTAATCAACTTTAGGTAGGTTAGTCGCCTTGTCAAATGTAGATTTTTAACTACTGAACTTAGATTTATTGATCGGATGATTGGATTGTAAAGTAATAGAGTAAAATAAATCCTATCAAACAAAGTTTATAATGAACATACACAAGCAAATGATAACGACCAGATAAGACAAATGGTTTATGTTTGAATTTGAACTTTATTACTCTGTATTAAGAGTCAATAAACCGAATTCACGTTAGTTTGCTTCTATAAAAGTACACCTTTACGAGTATATACAGAAACGAACTCGTATCTAATCAGACGCAATTTCTTGTAACACACACCGCATATGTAACGTAAGACCTACTGCGAAAGTATACCTAACACAATGAGAACATAATTTAGAAGCTGAATGTACACGCTTACAAATTAGACAGGTGAAGTGTAATTGGTGACGACTGTACCTCCCTAGTTTTCGATTGTTCGAGATGTGTTTATTGCTTGAAAGTGTTTATTACTACCACTATTTGTTGCTATTTATTGCTCGTAAAGTTGTTTGATTAAAATTTTTAGTGGCGATTATTTTATGTCTCAAAACTATCATCAGTTTATCGCTTAGGTACTGTTGGAAGTATAAATGTGAAGATATATGTTACCTACACATCGTTCTCGTAAAATATATTTAAGATAACAGTGTTGATTTGGAGAGGGTTACAAAATATAAGCGCATAAATCAAAGTATTATTATATAATTATTATTACTGTGCGCTTTTCTCGGTACTTTCTGTCTCGCACAACAAAACTGTAGAATGAACTGTGAACCTGCGGTATTCCCGAACTAATGCGACCTACAAACTTTCAAGAAAAGAGCGTACTCCTTCTTACAAGACCGGCAACGCACTTGTGACGCCTCTGGTGTTGTAGATGTCCATGGGCTGCGGTAATCGCTTCATCAACAACCNATAAATATTTTTTTAACATAAATAATATCCACAGTTATTCAATTATGTAGAACGTAAATTAATTATCTTTTCTCACAAATAAAACTTAGTTAAATTGGCCAAGCCGTTTCGGAGGATTGCGCTATTAGAATACTATTCATATACTATACAGACAGAAGCTTCTATTTTATTGAATGAAGCTTAAAGTACTCGTAGTTTTCCAACCTGATGGGTTTACTACCGTTTTGATAAATTATCTTAACTTTAACATACCTATTTTAAGATGACATTTGTCAGCCATGACGTATAACATAAGTTTGGCACTACGTTTGGATTAGAGAAATGAATGAAACATAAGTTTCCAGTTAGTTTATGTTTTAACTTCTACGTTCTACGCAAAATAGGGGTTATTAGAAGTCTCCCGTGTGTATTTAAGTCTGTTAGTGGCTCTGTAGCTCCTCAACTCCTAGAGCGATTCTCAACGGAATTATATTCTCATTTATTCTCACAAATCTCACACACGGTCGTCTATTACCGTATTATGGTAACTAGAATGCTGATATACATACTTATATATTTTTAAATAGTACTTATTGCAAATAAATTAACTCTAGACACGGAAGAAATAACCGTATTCATAAAACAAAGAATTGTTCTGGTTGGAAATCCACCGCGCTTGCCTTGTATATTTGTCATCATCAATAGTCCGTAATGCCAAGACTGGACATGCTAAATTAATCATGGCTTACTGTATCTTGCTAACTACTAAGTTTATTATTGGGCTTTTAATGGGTTTTCTTTCTCTTTTTTTTTATTTTTTTTAAGGACAACTTTAGACAAATTACACCCAGACTTAGAACAACAATTTATGGATCACACAAAGTGTTGTCCCATGTAGGATTTGAACCCACAACACTTGGCGCAGTAGGAAGCGGTGTGGCGACCACTGAAACCACTAGGCCAACCGTGTAGTCAATCTTTGGAGTACTATTGTCCTGTATAGTGTGCTCAGCGTTTACGCACCAACGGAACGACTCTCTGCTGGTTGGTGACACTCGGTATACTTATTCCATTACCACATTTATAGTTGATCTTATTCGTTTTCAAATTTTATCAAACTTCATCTGAATATTATCGGATCTAAGGACATCCGTACCGTACCGTGGGAGAGTCACGATTCGGCACGAATGGGCCGGCTTTGCCGGAGTGATATCCCACCTCACAGAAAACCGGTGTGAAACAGCGCTTGTGCTGTGTTTCTTCGATTGACTGAGGATACCGGAGGCCCATACCCCAACCACTCCCTCCATCCCCCTCCCCATTCCCCAAAGGCCGGCACCGTACTTGTGTCGCCTGTGGTGTTGCGGGTGTCCATAGGCGGCGGTAATCGGTTACCATGAGGCGATACTTCTGCTCGTTTGCCCCTTATATCATAAAAACCAGCTAAAAACACATCGAAATAAATTGAAATTGAAACCATGGTTGATGTAACAGTGTTCAATAAAACATGAGGTACCGTCTACCAAAATCGATTTATTCAAATTATCTACTACGAGTACTGTATTATTTAACTATAGGATTACATTTTGAAAGTACCTTTCTGTATTACAAAGATAATGACAAACAGGTTGCTTATTAAACTGGGACGACATTGAATAAATTTATTTTACCACTTGTACATGAAACTAGCTATAGCAACAAATTGTAATGATTTGGTGGTAGTGTATTGTGGTTATAGATGAGGAATGAAGCGCTAAATTGATATTACAGATACGTTAAAACAGGAGGTTTGCATATCATTTCAAAATTTAAGCTCAATTGGTGCAAAAGTATTTTGAGTATTTGAAACGTGCACAAAGCAACGTAGCTTTTTTATTGGTAGGTAGTATAGCCACGCTGATTTCTGCACAAACGGGCCGGCTCGAACGGGGCGGTACTACCCTCGCTCAGAAGATCAACGCAAAATGACAATATTCGTGCTGTCGTGTTTCGTTGGTGAGTGTGAGACCGGAAGCCCAATGATGCAGAAGTATCAATAGGCTGCCATGGTCTGGGTTACCATGCTGATTTGAATACATTCGCAATGAGTATGGTGACCACCACTCTTGGATTCTGCTTATGCTTTCTATCAGGCAGAGCAGAGCCACTTTCGTAGGCCCAAACATAAAAAATATAGGAGCTTAGTTTATTCATGAATATTACTTAATTTTAAGCAACGTCCCTGTATTATTTTCAACTTTAAGTATATACGTTTAAAGTGGAAAACAATAGGACCGTTACTAAAAATTGAATAGTGTTTATGAATAACGCTGATAGATGTTAAAGTTTTAAATTTCAAAATAGATCAAAGTATGTGTAATAGTTAAAATTTTTCTTATGCCATTATAACATAGGTACATGCATTGAAGAAAATAGGGATTATTTATATACCATCTAATATTTATATCAAGGTCCATACAAAAGAAAAAGAAATTTTAAATATTCTAAATAAAATATAATCTCTACCGTTCAATGTAAGTACGTAGAACATACTTCTTTTGTGCGATAAATAACACAGTATAATATTATCAAATTAAATAAAGACATGATTTCAGAATTCTTTTGATAAGTTCAAAGCCTATTTTAATGTACAAATTATCTATGTGTTTATATTTACCAAATTTTCTTTATCAGACCAATGGGAGGTCGGTAAGGGCGTACAGAGCAGACTTACACTTAAAAATTATTTTTTGATTGTCTTCAAATCCTGATTCTACACCTCCAGGCATGGCACTCCTTAATATGATAGCATAACAAGTAATAATTCTGAACTTGCTCCAGTTGAACCGGTCTATTTACACATAAATAATGTTTCCAAATGCAGAAGCCTCACTAGGCCGTTATGTTGTCGGTTACCATGCTGCATTGTTTGCATTCGCAATACGTACAACTATGGTGACCACCACACTTAAATTCTGCTCATACTTTCCATCAGGCAGAGTATATTTATATTGGATGGTTCAAATAACTAACTAAGTAATTGATCGTCCATTTGATCGATCGACGTGACCAGAAGTCCCGCGTTTGTTCTCCCACAGATAAATCGCGTTACTTTGCAACATTTCAAAACCGCCAGTCTACAA
>PKRV01000873.1:0-111727 GCA_003709505.1 Hyphantria cunea | reverse complement strand
AATTCTATATATATATAATATTCTAATTATATGCATTCACAAATAAATTTGCTACGTAATCCGATCTTTTTTTAACTAAAGAGTTCAAGTGTATTTGCGATTGCACAACGTTGCTGTCAAACACAGAAAGCTCCGTGGAGACACAGACAACTTATATACCGTGGAAATAGGCCAGACACTGTCTTACACAATAAGCTTTTATAAGTGAAATTATATAATTCCTTTGAGAGAATTATGGATAGTCTGGAGTTTGTCATCCATTGAGCAAATAACGGCGCTTCACAGGTACAGACCTGTCTTCCCTTTATTTTCCTTTTCATTGAGTTCGTTTACCAAATAAATAAATACGTTTTGGAAATAAACTAACTTGCACTCATTCCACTATTTAATTAATTTGTTTTTACATCTGACCGGTGTCGCCTTACTTATGTATACCTTACTTTTAACCTATGATCATCAAAGATTAAATACAATTTAAATAGTGAAATAACTGCAAGTGAGATTTATTCCTGAGTGTATTGCAACAAGTTCCATCAAGTGTTGACAGTATAAATTAAATAAATAAATATTTCCGACATCTGACACAAAACGCCATCTAGCTTCAAACTAAGCAGAGCCAGTATCCTGAAAGCTGGATTAACTTATAGATAACTTGTGCACTTTTTTTTTGTAAATATATACATAGATATATCTAAACTACAAAACAAATTTCGTGAAAGTGCTAAGATTCGGTATGAATGGGTCGACTTGACTCGGCTGATACTAAGGCCTCACAAAAACCGGTGTGACTTGCGCTGTGTTTCAATGAGTGAGTCCTTGAGCTAACCCTTGCTCTTCTTCCCCATCTCCCAATGTCCGGCAACATACTTGTAAAGCCTCTGGTGTTACGGGTGTCCATGGGCGGCGGTAATCGCTCAGCATCAGCTAATACGTCTACTAATTTGCCCACTATTCCATAATCCGACTCAGGATTTGAATACGAAACCTCAAACACAGCTGTCATATACACTTTAGGAAGTTATAAAATAACTCTAAATTTGTTTTGTTCACTATTCGATGTTAGGTATTCGAACTTTACTTGAATTCCTATTATTATAATTTGGTTTTACTGTAATAGTTTGAACGGTCATTAATATTATCGATTGAGAATCGAACCCGTTTGTACCCTATCATTCCGTCAAATACTAGGTATAAATAGATTTTTGCGGTATAAATATTTAATACGTAGGTTCAGATTGATGGAATTCAAGCGGGACATGCGGCAAATATATCAAAAGTATTCAGAATCCAGTAACGGGAAAATTATTATTAATACATAATATTTTGATAAGTTATTCAGTTTTTCCTATACAAAATTTCTTATGGAATTTGGTAGAAAATGTTGTTTTCTTTTGATTACATTATGTATGTTCAAATAACAGTTTTGCTTTTGTTACATTAAGTGGAAGGGATAATATATGTGTATCGTAAACCTCCTTCGCAGAAACAACGAGGAAACTTTGTATGAAACTGACATGTAAAAATTTTAACACCTAAAAATGTACAGTATGTATATAGACAGATAGATAAACTCTTTATCTGCACACCATAATAAAGAGTTAAACAAGTAATATAACATACAAATTGTCCGTGTAAATAGGGCGGCCTTATTGTAAAAAGCAAAATCTGCCAGGCAACCTTAGGATTGATCAAATGTTTCAGAGAGACAGTAGTAGTTGACGTGCATTGAGTTTGAAGAAATTATATATTTCCATACAACCATACATATACATATTTAAGCCTACACTTTTATATACTAAGAGATAATAGTAGCAGTAGAATATTGAAGAATCAAACAGCGCAGTACAGTAGCAGTTATTTATTATTGAACTGTGGGTCACGTGGTAGTAGGCGCCTACCGTCGTTCATGGGAATCTGCGACGTGAGAGTCACAAATGCGTTGTCGTCATTGGAGCCCCTTCCTTTAATCCTCGCTGTCACTCCGCTTCGTATCGGTTTTTTGGGCACGAGTCAAGGACGCGAGGAGTGACAATCAACCACACTTTCGCCAGAATGGATCGTTACCACTTCTGACCCCTCCAGTCGCCAAGACTCACGCCGAAAATCTTAGGGGAGAGTCTGAATTGGGGTATGGGCCTCCATTATCGTCACTCACTCTGTGAAACACAAAGCAAGCGTTTTTCTGTTAGACCGTGGTATCGCTCTGTTTAAGCCGGTTCATGAATGGCAAATCGTGGCTCACGCACAAAAAATATACAAGACCTTTATACAAATAAAATAAAATAAAAAAAGATTGCACAAAATATTACCATCTAAAAAACGTTCACTGAATGTTTCCTTATCAGTTATTAAAAAAAAGCAAACAAAAGTCTTTGAAGTCCCTTTTCGCCCAGCTGTGGGAGTAATTTGAAATCCTTGAAGTGGCAAAACGACACCAATCTTATAATGGAAGACTTAGATTTTTACCCAAAGACGCCCCAGAGGGATATGCGGTTTAAAAATAAAAATGATTGCGGCGCTAAAAAATATTTTTATAATACCGTTTTATCGGGGATTAAAGGGACATTTTGGTTTCCTTCGTTACGCTTCCGAGAAAGCTTGCTGTAGAACATCACAATATTGAGTGATTAATTTCTGATTTAGTTTTATTTGTTTGGCTTTAGTTTTTTGTTTATAGAATGTTCTTTCTAAAATCTATTTATTAATATTTAGTGTGTGATTTATCCATTTTCCAATAATGGTTATTAAGAATCCGGAATGTTACTCATGGGAATCGTAAGAGGCGACCAAGTTCGAAAAATATGAAGGACACTTCAACCCAATAGAAAACTGCCGTCCAGGGTGGCATGGAAGGCCGAAACCTCCTTTTCAAGGAGATGCTATGTTCAGCAGTAAACTATTAAGGGTTGATAATGATAGTGAAATAAGAATTGCCCCTTTTAGTCTCCATCATTCTGGGGGCTCAATATTCTGTTGTGATTTACTTGTGGGTCTTGACTAGTATAGTACTTGAATTGCGTACATCATATTTTTTAAATGACACCCGTATTTGATATATGTCCTTTATTACGCGGAACTTCACAAACATAGAAGAAATGGACACAAAGAACACTCAGATTCAGAACCAAACTTTGGTATATCATACAAAGTATGGTCTTACGTGGGATTGTAACCCAGTGCAGTAGAAGGCGGTATGGTGACCGCTTCAATCACGAATTCACTTGTACTGTCGTCAAAATATGTATTTATATATAAGAGAATACTTATTTAATAAAAACATAGTTATACCTAATATTATACTTATAACGTGGTTGAATAATATTGTGGATGCGAGGGTGAGTTACATATATTTCTCATATAAAGTTGAAATTACTTTTTTGTAGTCAAAATATGAAGCCCCAAAGTCCATTTACAATTTCAGTCCTTTCAATAGTTTTTTCGGTTGTATTTTTGTTCGGAATATTTAACTTTAATGTTAACTATGTAATTTAAAAATTGGGTTTAATTTATTTTACTATATTTGTTCCTTTTGCTTTCAAATTGTTGGAGGTCATCCAGTGCTAGGTATATTCGTAGCGAATGTCCAAAAGGTCAAAAATTTGTAATTAGAGATTTGTATTAATAACTTCTAATTCCACTGAGTTTATGTATCAGTGGAATATTTCAGTAAACAACTTGTGATGGTAATTTGGTAGTTTTCTGTACAAATTCTCGAGCTAAATATAAGCTCGTACTTAAAACAAAACAAACAACAACCCATAATGACCCACTGCTGGGCTCGGGTCTCCTCTCAGGAGAGGGTTAAGGCCATTCGTCCCCACGCTGGCCAAGTGCGGGTTGGGGACTGGCAAGAATACGTTGTGGCTACGTAAATCTTGCCGTTGGATGTTTTTAAGCCGCCCGAAGGCCTCCAACTAAGCTTCACGACTGTTATCGTATGATAACAACCGGGACCGACTGCTTAACGTGACCTCCGAATCACGGAGACGCTCATGGTAACATGCCACCAGCGGTCACCCATCCAGGTACTGACCGCGCCATCGTTGCTTACCCTCGATGATTGTTTCTAATCACCGAGTGCAACTGGGCTATGAGCGCTACCAAGCCACCACAGCGCAAGCTCGTACTTGCGATTAGCTTAATTATTTTATCTTTTCCTGTATTTCTTAATAATTGGTTTAGTGTCAACTATTTTCTTTGAGTGCTTAGCATTTTGTAGTTTTAAATATTTTATAACTTTTTGAGACAGAAAAAATGTGGTAAAGACATTGCGGTATAAATTTAAATGAACCTTCAAAGTGACTCTACTCATAACTGATGACTCATGAGCAGAATTCAAGAGTAGTGATACATACACAGACATACTCATTGCGAATGCAGAGAATGCAATAATGCACTGTAGTGACCGATGCCATGGCTGCCCTAACATTATGCAAAAGCAACTCAATGCTTTTGCATAACTAGACCTCCGGTCTCGTGCTTGTCAACGAAACACGACAAAAATGAAAAAAATTAAAAATGCCAGTTTGTTTAAAACATCAAAATCATACATTTAAAGATTTTTATTAAGAAATGTTGTTTCCATTTTTAATCTAAAGCAGAGGGAATCAATTACATCCGAACATATTTATTCTCTCTCTGAAAATATAAGTGTAAATGAAAGTTGAATAAATGAATTAAAATTTTAAACTAAGATCCAAATTGGTTAACACGATAATTTAGAAGCAATAGCCAATTTAAGCAACAACATCCGCATTGTTATTTATATGCTAAAAAGTTTCAAAATTTATTCTTAACCCTTTCCAGAGTAGAAAATAAAAACCCAACCCTTACGAAAGCAAGTTTTCCGACCAAAACTTTTAATTCCGTTTACGAGCTCACACGCAAACGAGATAATTTGAAAAACTTAAGTGGCTGTCAGGGACAACAGTCAAAAGATGCTGGTACGTAATGAGCGTAGTTTACACGACCTGATTTTCACCTGACTGCGGCAAAGCCAAAAAGGAAGTGTAAAATTTTTGGCAGTCTATGTTTTTGTGCTTCACCGTGGTGTCCAAACTACTGAATTAATTTTAATGAATTTAAGGTATTTTTTTGTTATAGAATAGCGAGCAAATGAGCAGAAGTATCGCAACACCAGAGGCGTAATAAGTGCGTTGCCAGCCTTTGAAAGTTGGGGTGAAGATGGGGGAGGGGTTGACGTTTGGGCCTCCGGTATCCTCACTCACACAGAGCAAGCGCTGTTTCACATTGACTTTCTGTGAGGCCGTGATGTCCGGTCGAGCCGGTGCATGACCAGCGTGGCTCTCCTAGGCTTTAATAAAAAAATAAAGTCAATAGATTGGTAGTAATAGCCAAAATGACATAGCCTAAATAAACTTTATTAAAGGTTTTTACGGAATCGTATTTTGGTTTTTGGATCTGGATTGTTCTCTGATTACTTAAGTATTGGTGGCAGTTCGAATCATATTTCCTGAAATATTATATTGTCTTCTAAAGCGTCCAATAATTCTTGAAGCGCGTTTGTGATTAACCTATTGGCGTAGTGGCTAGTGACTCTTACCGCTAAATCTGAGGTCTTGGGTTCTGTTACCACTCAGGACAAAAATTATTTCGCTACCAGATGACCCGGTAAGCTTTGAATCACCTTAGGAGTTTGATTTCTGACCATATTTTATTCTAAGCTTATCTAATATATTGTTATTATACACAAAAAATATATTACTGTTGGAAATTGTTAAGGAGTCGCCTTAGTAAACACGTACCCTAGCAGTTGCTAGTGAGTTGGCGAGTAAATCTTGTCGGAAGTGTTCGGGGGATTGTCGGCCGATGCCTGTGGTTTGCCCCTGTTAAATACAACTTAACTTATTGTTTCTTGGTAACAAACTTCTGTATTTATTGTGGGTGCTTACCGAACTTGGAGGAGTTAAGTTGTGGTGTTTTGAGTGATGGCATGGCCGAGTAGTTATGTCTGGACATTAGCAGCAGATAGTCTTCTAGAAGGGGTTGCCAGCTTGGCAACAATATCTATGTGAATAGATAACATTGTGTGTAATTTTGAACTTAGTGTGGATGTGGACAAAGGGTTGTGTTTCGAAGTTTAATTCGGGAACTTTTTGAGAATGGTACATTTCAAATTGGCTAAGAAGACAGATTACTTACTTACGAATGAAATTTCCTTTTTCAAGAAAGTAATTAAAAAGTAATTGTTTTTTTTTGTTTCTTAATAAGCATACTTACGGTTTAGTCATTATTGGGTCTATACCTAATAGTAACTAAACCAAAAGCTATGCTTTTCTAAATAATCTAGAATTTTCCAAAACCATTAAAATAAGACGAAGTACTGAGTCAACTTATTTGAAAATAAACACAAGCAAACATTTTATAACCTTTGTTTTTTGCAGTCAGTTAAAGACCAAATTGAATCGCAAATTCATCAAGTCTAAAGTAATACAGGCGTTTAAAGAAAAATTATTTCAAGCAATCAATTTATTGTATAAAACAAAAATAATTTATTTGATAGCCATCCGTTTTAAATGAAATCTTGACTGTATTTTTTACCAAAGACGGGAAAAATATGTTCTTACCCCAACGGACGAATTTAATCAAACAAAATATCAAGGATAAGGCTTATATTAGCTGAGGGTCGGGTCACCTGATTGGGTCCTACCTCGAAGTCTATTTTTGTTTTTAAGTCCACACCGCTACTGTCAAAGGCAAGATACATTATCATTCTATAATTTATCAACGTTCATTTTTATTACATTTATTACGAGATTTACGGTTAGTTAGAACTGAATCAAAGCTGTGATATGTGTGTTGCTGTGTGTGTGTGTGTGTGAAAGTGATACAAATGAGCAGACGAATAATCTGATGCTACGGCCGCAACGCTAGAGGCGTCACAAGTGCTTTGTCGGCCTTTGGGGGAGGAGGAGGGGCCTATTTGCCTACAGACTCTGACCTAGCTTGAGGTTCTGCCGGATTGAAATCCATTCAGTTAATTCATTATTTTCGATAGCTATAGATAAATAAATAAATATTATCGGACATATTTAACACACAACGCCATCTAGTCCCAAACTACGCAGAGCTTTTACTATGGGTACTAGACCAACTGATATTAATACGTATATAGTTTTCTTTTTTTGTAAATACATACATATTATACACATAAAACACCCAAACTCTAGATTGTTCTAGAGGTTAGAAAATTTAAACATATAACCCATTTATTTGTTTCTGTGTGTGTGTATATATGTGTTCCTGTATACATATATAAAAAGGACAGTTTATTTTAAACTCTTTTATCAGGTCAATAATATTTAACTTCCATTACTGTTTATGCATTAAACTAAACAATGTTTTAAGTTACTCAAAAAATTATAACTTTAGTTTTAATTTCAGGGTGTCCAAAGGTGAAGGTTCTTATGTCAGGTGCTTTATAAGTACGTTTACATAATTAATAATTAGGAACTCGTTCTAAAATTTAAGAGGGAACTTTAATTATTTTGGTTTTGAATTATTATTGATATCCGACGTACGCACGGCCATGAGTGAATGTCGGTTATCGCCGTTCACAGTAAAGTAGCCAATGTCCTTTCTCAAGAATAAAAATATCTGGTTTATCCGTGAAAACGTAACAGAGAGACAGACCGACAGAGTTACTTTCTAATTTGTAATATTCATTTGAATTCGTGGAATAATAATTCAACGGTTTAGCCGTGAAAATGTAACAGATTGACTAGACGGACAGGGTTACTTTCTAATTTATAATATTTATATGAATTCGTGGAATAATAGTTCAACGGTTTAGCCGTGAAAGCGTAACAGATAGACAGACGGACAGGATTACTTTCTAATTTGTAATATTCATATGAATTCGTGAAATAATAGTTCAAAGGCCACCACATTTTACAGAAGTATTTTCTTAAATTTAAAGTCTCAAAATCCTTCGAGCCATATACAGGATCCGCGTTATGCGTCACGAGAACATCGCAACTCTGTATAACTTTACAAGGGTTCATAAAGCAGCCTATTCATGGTCCGATCAATTTGATATGGAATAATTTATTATGCTAATGTATATCTGCCGATTCCTAAACTTTTGGAATGGGATCTTTAGAGGTACCTTTAGAACCGCGTTTACATACACATATGGAGTTTATGTAAATGAATATAGCTGGAATGGATTTTATTATAATCAGAGTTAGAAAATTAAATCAATATGTATCAAAGTTGTTTCGATTGATGATTGTGTGGTTAAATTTATATCCTGTAAGTTAAGCCTCGATGTAAAGTGTAAGCAATTAGGTCCTATGATCAGATTTAGGCAAATTGTTTCTAAATGGATAAGATATCAGTGAAGCTCGGCTTTACAGTGCATGTTAAAAAATATTATCTGTATTTTTAAAAGCTTGTAATAAACCTTATTATATTCTTTAGTACTTTACAGAAAACCTAACTTTAAAATTACATTCATTAATAAGGCAAATCTTTTTTTTTCAGGTAAATATGTTCTTGGAGTTTGAATGCAAGGCAACATTTTAAAAAGGTTCAAGGTTTGTAAAAGTTTTGCATTAGCGGGATTAATTTAATTATCTTTCTTACTGTAAAACATTTTCATATTTTCTGATATATCTAATTGGTGCTGATGCATCTTAATATGACAATTTAATACACCATTTTCATTTCGGTAATTTCTTCACTTAGTCCAGCATGCGTAAATTACTTCTATTCATTAATAAAAATTAAAATCTCACATTCAGCAGTTTCACAATAAAATATAATTAAGATCGTTTAAACTTTTGCGACTTTTTGTCGAGTCGCTGATGAACAGAATTACTGTTGAGATGTGTAATTAAAATGGCGTCGTACCGAGAAACAAGACCGCAATTACTTTGGAGGCGGGTGAAAGTTTTAATGCGTTTATTTCACTGTTACTCCACGTCTGTTTGTGTGTATGATTGTATTAACCGGAATGATTTTCTTTACTGCTCTTACGCTAACGTTGTTAGTTTATAACGACCAAACGTTGTTTTATTTTATGTGAGCGATGTTAACCCTTTTAATTTGTCTTTTCATGCATAGCAAGCTTCCACTTTTCTTTGTTTCGAGATAAAATTGCCAGGGAACGTTAAGTTCTGATGAAATTTTCATTGAAGTTTCTAACTTATTATGAACTGTTCTTGCATTTTAATAGAACATGAACAGTCGTGTGTTGTTTTTGAATGTGAATGTTTTTGTCTGGGAATATTAAAATTAGATTCACTTTTGGCAATAATATCAAATTATTTTTTGAAAGTATCCAATTATAACTTTTATTAGAAACTTAAGTATTTCGAATGCGTTGAAATAAAGTGAGGTTAATTTTTAGCTTATACTGCTTATCAACTCACAAGTTATTTTGTTTAATTCCCATAGAAAACTTCATTTTCTTCTTTACGTTTATCTGAAAAATGGTTGCCGTGGAAGAGCCATGCTTCGCCACAAATGTACTGTCTTCACACCGCCTTGGTGTCAAGCTAGTACATTTGTAATTTGTATTTCGTACTTTGTATTTGCATAAAAATATAGGTATATAATTCGTTTGCTGCTTTTCGTAGTTAAATCACCTTAGTTTGGAAACCCCAAAACTTACGGGAGGACTCACTCAAACAGCGTCAATGCGCATGTTAAATTTCAGCCAGTTAAGAGTTACAAAGATTGAGGGCCTGAAGGAATTAGGATTTGTAGAGGTACATTGAGTACTCACTCGACGAACTAAAATCGAACGAAATACCAAAAATTTTTCAAAAAATCTTGTTCTGGACAACTAAAACATTGATGCGATGCTCCCACGTACTAGATCTCTGTACCCCTAAAAGGTTGGCTATTAGATGGTATTAAGTTTGCCGATGTAAATAAGTGCACGGAGTTGCAAATAAATAATTAAAATGGTTTGACAGTGGTTCCCAAGAGGCAATATTATCAATCACTCCGGCCAGACCATTTGTGAAATTTAACCAAAAATTTGCCATTTATTGTATTGACTTTTTATACATAACTAAATATATGTTTAATAGCTGTCTTGTGGAACTACGTACTGCCTTAGAACGAAGAAATGTTGTGTTTTGGTACTAGGTGATGATATTATATCAACAGTAGTCCCCTCACCGGGTCTAATTCGGTTTTCAAACCTTCCAGGAACCCGTTGAAATATATAAAAAAAAATGTTGTTACAATAGCTCCAATCGTTTAGGAGTCAGGTAGCAAACTCACGTATAGAAGAATTATAAATAATCTGAAATATGCGCACATGTCAATATTGGTAGTTCATTTCTAAATACAATGTAATTCAATACGATATGCAATAATGAATACTGTCGATGGAAAAACATGGAAATACTTGTCCATTTTATTTACACAGTCTACATTTATTGATAACCATAAATTTAGTAGTTATCAAATGATCATGTCTAAAAGGACATAATTACAATCAGAATTCAAACGAAATTCGCTCATATTGCCATATATATTAGAACTCAATACGTTTGAAGGTGCAACATTTGCATGAGTAAACACAGGGCGGTATTACTGGCCAAATTTTACATTAAAATTACGTTAAAATTTGATGCGCTAGTGACGCCTGATGTAATTATGCACCAATATTGCTGGGGTTCAAATCCATTAGCTGGAAATTCCTCGATGTCCGCAGGGTACACTCGGCAGCATAAATTCTGCACTCTTAGTTTTAGTTGGAGGTTTTCCGTCACTAAATTATGCTTAAATATACTGTGCGATTACTTCTGTTGCGCGACCTGTTGGCACTGGTACACGAGAGCTACTAACACACAGTTACATCAGTTTTGTGTTTTGTTTTTTGTTTTATGGAGATAAAGCGAACATATGGTGACACCTGATGGAAAGTGATTACCGCTGCTTAACCTCTACGATCGTGCCTTGAAGCTCATAAAAAATGTACAATACCTTTTTACAACGTTTCAAATTATTAGCCTTGTTTTGTTTTGTTCAAATTAACATAATATATGACGAAAAATTAACTTGAATTTTTCACAAAATGATACTTGTTTTCTGTCATATAGAAATTATATTTAAGTTTTTTTTAAGTCGAGTGTATTTTTTTTCAGCTTATAAAAACTACGATGACAGTCTGTAACAAACTGATTGCCTTTAACAAATATTATAAGAAGTATTCTTATAATATTTGTTAAAGGCAAATAAAGGCAAAAGGCAAATAATAAAAAAATACAAAATGAATTACAAATATTTTGAACATCTAAGACACAACGCCATCTAGTCTCAAACTAAGCAGAGCTTGTGTACTGCTGGCACAAGACAACTTAGACAACTGATATAAATACATATATACCTATACTTTTTTTTAAATACATATATTATTCATAAAATACACCCAAACTCCGAAACAAATATTTGCAGATCATACAAACATTTGCTTCGACCCGTGACTCGAACCTGAAACCTCAAGCACATAAGTCGCATTCGCTACCACTACGCCACCGAGGCAGTTTTACTTTTTTTTTTCTTTTTTTTTTTAAGACAACTTAGGAATATAAATTCCTGTGTCGCGGGGATCTTTACAAATATACATGAAACGGACACAAAGTACACCCAGACTTAGAACAACAATTTATGAATCACACAAAGTGTTGCCCCATGTAGGATTTGAACCCACAACACTTGGCGCTGTAGGAAGCGGTGTGGCGACCACTGAAACCACTAGGCCAACCGTGTAGTCAGTTTTACTATGTACAGTATGTTACATTTTTTAAAATAATTACCGTTAACGTCCTTTCGTTTCGGCATGAAATTCACTTTAATAAAACAAAGTAGTGTTACTGCATTCATTCCGTGCTACATTTGAATTAAAGAACATAGTAATGGTTCTTGCAATAAATGTCTTGGTTAAAACAAGTAAAGTGCTATAATGTTTCACAAATTTCTTGAACTTTACAACGAATATAAAACACTTGCATTCACTGTTATAATGGTTTTTCTTTTAAAATTCATTTATTTCATTTCTTTTACTGTACCGTTATAACAAAGTGAGTTATTATGATCGTTAGGTATACAAATTGTTTTAAAAACTAGAAAGGGAGAGACAGATTTGTAATTTATACTCTCGATTATCGGCCTTAATGGAACTTGTGAAATTGAATTCTAGAATTAAAAACACTTGTACTTATTCTATTATTCTAAACAATTTCAATCCTAACTGGTTTCGACTATGGCATTTTTAAAAGTGACTTTTGAAGTTTGAAGGTAATTTTTGATTATATTTTTTTTTTCTTTTTTTTTTACGACTCCCGCATTAGGAATATACATTCATGTGTCACGGGGATCTTTACAAACATACACGAAACGGACACAAAGTACACCCAGACTTAGAACAACAACTTATGGATTACATAAAGTATGGTCCCATGTAGGATTTGAACCCACAACACTTGGCACAGTAGGAAGCGGTGTGGCGACCACTGAAACCACTAGGCCAGCAGTGTAGTCTTTTTGTGCAAGACCGGTCAGGATTGCAATTAATTAAAATAGTGGAATAAGAACAAGTGAGTTTAATTCTATAATGCAGATATAGATTTGTATACTTTTAAAAATACTTCCACTGGCACTTACTTAGTTTATCCGTGACAATATCGTTTTTTCTACGAGTTTTTTTTATGATATTGGAGGCAAACGAGCAGACGTATCGCCTGAAGGTAAGCAAGCGATTACCGCCGCCCATGGACACCCGCAACACAGTGGCGTCACAAGTGCGTTGCCAGCATTTTAAGAAGGAGTCTGCTCTTTTCTTGAAGGTTTGAAGGTCGTATAGGTGATGGTCGTCGAAAATACCGCAGGCGACAGGTCATTCCACAGTTTGGTTGTGCGAGGTAGAAAGTTCCTTGAAAAGCACATAGTTAAAGGTTTAAAGATTTTTCATTGATTATCCGCACCTATTGCTGGTAACGTGATGTTATATACTCTTCTACGATTAATGGGCAATAGAACACTTAGAAGAAATATCGATTCTAATTCAAAACAAAAAAAAACTTTTTCCCTCTCTTTCGTTGCTTCATAATATAAGTATAGGCTTATATTATGAAGCTAGATAAGCATATTTCTGTGTTGATGTCTTTATCTATATAAAGATTTTAGAAACACAGAAATATGCTTAAATAGTAAACCAATCAGATGAGCACACATAACAATAATATTACTTTACATTTTAGTTCATCTGAATAAATGTATTTCGTTTTATTTGTTTAGTTAAACAAGATAGTAATGTTTATCGGGAAACCATTACCCCACAGTGGACATGTACCGGTTAATATTACCGCCCAACCCGGGTCATAATCGCACGGTCTAGTTTAACGAGGCCGCCTCAATCCTCATACATATATATTATATTAATTAAATACCACGTGACCGACGGTCAGCTATGATATTTACCTAGCACGATAATAAAAAGTATATTAAATAATCGTGACAGTTATTAAAGCACTGTGGCTGTAGTTAGGTATTTATTTGACATCTACGTAATGGCTTACTTGGATGAGGATAATTATTTAAATCATCTTATACTCGGTAGTCTGATCCTAAATTACTTAGAGTCTGTACTATAGTAATTAGACCCAGTCCCCTCCAGTCTATTGCGTCCATAAATAAAAATTACCCTAATAACGGACAAAAAGGCATAGTAACTCAATGGGTAATGATGCTGCAGACGAATTGGCCAAAAAGGGATCAGAAACGATAGTTTGTGGACCGGAACCACTTACCTTTACGCCAAGCCCGAGCTGCGCACCAATAGCGAAGTAAAACGTAGAATAGAATGGAGAAACAATATAAACATGCAGGCAAATAAAGAGTTCAGTTCCGGCAGCATCAAAAGACTAGCCTGCAACCTGATTAGATCGAAAAGGAATGATGTCAAAAAGGTCATAAGTATCCCGACTAGGCATTATCTCCTAAAACAGGCACCTAATTACTGAGGATGCATGGGTGCGGAAGAACCGCTGCAGCACATTCTCACAGAATGTAGAAGTGTGGCAGATCAACGAGTAGACATCCTCCATTGACATCGCCCCTGACAGTCCAGTCCTGACGCCAACATGCAGTGATCGAAAAAGGCTGCTGGGCTTCTAGGACGAGCTGGGATCGTTGGATTAAGAAGATGAGAAACCCACGTACAAGGGCTCAATATTGAAATCTTTGTTATTTAGATGGTTTCAAACGATTTGTGTTCATAGTTGGATCATTATTCATGTTTGTCGATAGTACATCCTAGTATAAACAAATATTTTGACGGATCGAGTATAGAACCTTCTAACTGCTTGGCAGTCAAATGCACATTCATTAATATACTTTACAAATGCATAGTCAATAACTGCAAGCCAAGATTACCGTTCTATCGAACTTGTAATATTCTTGTTGCTACAGGGAACTTGAGAACTTAAGCTAAGAGCTTAACTGACTCTTAAGATGATTTGCAAACTAAATTACTGTATAAATATTTGATAGCTACGAAGACATCGAGTTCTCTCTAGAGGGTATAGTTGGTGTTCCTTAGTTAACGTGTAATATTGGGGACACTTTGACTCTGTACTTAAAGCGTAGCAAATATTACATTATACTCTGCTATAGTCGTGTTTCTCTTCTAGTTTGTTAAATAAAGTATAACCAGGAGTATCACATCTTAGATTTATCTTTATCCAAATTTAAAGAGGTTAATGCAATCAATTTATAAAAAAAAAACATTCTGAGTCCGTGTCTGGTTATGTACTTATGCTTTTAAGATACTGATGTTGATGTCCAAATTTATTATATGAAATTCAGACAGTCGTGGGGGGGCTGTGATTGGAGTTTTGATCTGAGTTTTGAATCAATACTAAATTCAAACCAGTCATCACAATATGAACCAGCATTTATTATTTATCTCACACTATTTATGTATTGTATTTGTGTATCCACACAAAAAGAAATCTATGAGAAAAGGAAATTTTGACTTATATGCTATTGATATCCATTCATATCAAATAGGTCAAAATCTTTTTATGGAGAGGCCTACATATGTCCAGTAGTGAATATTATAGACTGTTATTATTACATGTATTACCTATTTCTTAATTCTTGTTGTTGCGTCACTAACTGTTATTATTATTATTTTTGCCAATCTTTTGAGCATCGTTTGTCGTCGTTGTTACGTGATATTTTAGAACAGCAGAATTAGCACCAATGAAGAGTATAAAATTTGGACTTAGTTGCCGCGACACAAGCCTCGAGCTTAGTGCGGAACCAACGATAACTTCAAAACTGTAACTTGTATGTACAGAAATTGAAGAAATAAAAAAATAAAACAAATGAATAAATAAAAAAAATCTAGAAACTATATTGCCAAAGCTTATGTTAATTTAAATGTTTTATTTTATTATTTATTTAAACGTCATACAAATACTTTTAGAAAAGTTTTGACATTTCAAATAGTTCTTGCTGTTGATCAATACTTCCATTTATGATAGAATTTGATCATATGAACCTTTATAAATGTTTTACCATTTACTAGTTCATTTTGAAAGTTGTGTTTATTTATTTTGTACTAAAATTTTTTAGTGGTCTTTAAATGGTTTATTGATTAATAGTCTTAGGAAACTTGCATACACTTTTCAAAACGACCAAAATATAACCACAATTATTTGTAGCATTCTCTATATAATATTATGGCGTTATTTAAACTGCCATACAGAGCAGCTATAAAAAAAACAACCTTTGAAATGTTATAACGGTTCCCAGAACAATAATTCGATGTATCGAAACTAGTTTTATGCATTCATATCTCCCAAGAGTCATTTCAAAACGGACAATGTCCCATTGATTCGTAAATTGAAATCAAGTTTAGCATCGATTTAGCAAAGCCCCTGCGACGTATTCGATTGAAAAATACAAAAGTTTTATTAACGCCAATAGCTTTTAGTTCCTTCCCTGTTGTAGTTGCACAGTTATCAATTTTGCATTGTTTCACATTTTTGTTTATAAATTGTTTTTTTTAATGTAATACGGGGCAAATGAGCGTACTTATCCCCTGATGGTAAGCGATTACCGCCGGCCATGGACACCCGCAACACCAGAAGCGTCACAGCATAGAAGCCTTTGGAGGAGGGCAAGGGGGCAGAGGTTGGGGTATGAATCTCCGGTATCCTTAATCACTCGGTGAAACAAAAAGAAAGCGCAGTTTTACGCCGGTTTTTTGCGAGGCCGTGGTAACACTTCGGTCGAGATGGCTCATTCATGGGGAATAGAGGCTCTCCCACGGACGCTCTTGGTTTTGGATATACATACATACATACATAACGTCACGGCTATTACCCAGAGAAATTGACTGAGACAATTCATCTCTATTTACTACGTTCCTGACACATCTCTTTTGTTTCGACCACATTAATCAACCACTGATTGCATGCTCACCGATTTTTGGTGATTTTCATACGAGATCCTTGTTCTAATTCAGTTTCAGTTGACGTTTAAGAGATTTTAGTCATTCTAACATTTCTTTAATAACTTGATTTACAGTTAAGGATCTCATAAGCCCTAATACTTAATAACAAAGTAGGCGTTAATAGTGTTTACAGTAACTGGCGTTCTAAAGTAATTACGTTCGACTGATCTTAATTGTAAATGAGACAACATTTGCAGAAGGGCGCTGCCACTTATTGCCTATTAAAATATGTAATTTAATTGGCAATTGTAAGTATCTTTCATCTTCTCAGGCATATTTTATTCAGATACAGATGTGTAATCGAGGGAGTCTCGATTTTTTTTATGGAATAGGGACGAAACGAACAGACGTATCGCCTGATGGTAAGCAATTACTGACGACCATGGACACCCGGAACTCCAGGGGCTTAAATTGCGTTGCCGGCCTTTGGGGTATGGGGAGACCTTACAGACCGTATAAAAAAAGGAGGGATCTGTATAAAATTTTCTCAATATACACGTTTTTTGTCTCACATACAAAACCAATCACCTGTCACTACGAACTCATAGTTACCAATTTAAATAAAACATTCAGAATTTTACGCGTACATATTTCAGAGTCATAACAGTGTAACGCGTAGGCCCATTTGGGCTTATACTTAGATAGAAGAGAACGTCTGCATATGACTATTGCTTACCGTATTGCTCTATGGTAGACAGTTGTTTCTTACACAATTAAATAGTTTCACTAAGTTTATATGACATAATTAAAGGAATAGGCGTATAAACGTGGGATGTAAATCTCAAATATTCAAAGTGTTTGCGAACTAAATTGTACAAATAAACAAACATGTTTATCACGATGCTTAGAATACGCACTGAGGTTTACATAAATCATTATAAGTCGTCTAGATCCAAGCTCTGAAATGAACATGTGTACTTACACTAATCTCTGTGTTGAATAAGCTATAAAACATCAGTGTTCTTGTAACTTGAGAATTTAATAATAGCTATTGAGAGGTAGAAAAGTGTAGAAATTGTCATCTAAATCCTTACTAATACCCTAAATTTGAAAGTAACTCAGTCATTCTGTGACGCTTTACAGATAAACAACTGCACCGATTTTCATAAAATTTGAAATGGATATACTTTAAAATTAATAAATAAATATTTTCGGACATTTTAACTCACAACGCCATCTAGTCCCTAACCAAGCAGAGCTTGTACTATGGGTCCTAGACAACTGATATTAATACATATACTTTTGTAATAACATACATATTATACAAAGAAAACACCCAAACTCCAAAACAAATATTTGCAGATCATACAAATATTTGGTCCAACTCAAGAATCGAACCCGAGACCTCCAGCACAGCAGTCGCATACGCTACCATTACGTCACCAAGGCAGTCACTACTTTGAGTCTTGGGGAAGGATACAGGTTAATCGTTACCAGGTAACCGACGTACACGTGGATAAAAGTTAGTATTTCTATGAATTAATAAAATATCTAGATGTATTTCTAGTAAGATTATTTAAGTTTCTTTGTCTTTTCAAAATATCGGAGATATTTCTACTAAAAAATAGTAGTGTAAAAAGTAGGTGTCTATATAAATTTTTCCCTAAATCCTTTTTTTAAGGTACAACAGGAAAAAACTTACAGCGACATTATGCTTTATATATTAAATTATGGCTAGGGTAGACATTAGATGTGACAATGATGCAGTGTAAGCAGGTTGTTAACTAGTTAATTAATAATATATAATAAAAGGCATGGGATTGAACATCCGGTACAGTTCCATCCCACCCATTATCTGTCCCGATATTTAAGTGATCCTTGCACCGAAAACATTAACAGCAGTTTTTGTGAATTATTTCACAATTATTTTATTAGTACAGCAGCTTTTATTACTAGTGCAAAAAAACCTTTTAAAATTAAGGCTTTATGTTGCTGCTACAGAAACTATTTTAATGTTATAGTTTCTAGTGATAGATCCGAAATTAAATAATATTAGGTATATAATTTTATTGTGGAGTTAAGGTCTTTAAAATACAGGTGACACGGAGCCTTGCCTGAACAAATAAGCAATGTTTTAGATCCAATGATACGTATCAGGCCCGACGTTCAATTCCCAAATCAGAAATTAAACCCTTATGAAAACAATAAAATTGGCGACACCTCTAAAAGCGGGGTTGAGCAACACAACATAAATTTAGCAGGTTCAAATTTAAGGGTGGTACAATATAAATTGTAGGCTCACCTCCGGCGTTTGGCAGGGGAGGGGACACGCCTGGGGAGCGTACCGGGAACAGAGATGTGTCTTGTTGAAATTTAATTTAATTTTGTTCATGCGTTATGTCAAAGGGTTAACGGGTATGAGTCCCGCTTGACTCTGATAGTTGTGTTTAAAGTTTTTTTTGTTAGGTTATTTAACATTGACATTCTAAGAGAAAATGAGATATGATGTGCCCAGCTTGTGGTGTTTTATTTTATGTACGGCTCTGCCAAAATGACTGCATGATGGAAGTATAAGCAGAAACCAAAAGTGGTGGTCACCATATTTACTGCGAATGCAGATAATACAATAATACAGCATGGTGACCCACACTATGGCAGCCTAGTGATGCTTCTGCATTATTGGGCCTCTGGTCTCGCATTCACCTACGAAACACGACAGCACGCAAGCTGTCATTTCACGTTGATCTTCTGTGTGAGGTTTGTACCGCCCCGGTCGAGCCGGCCCAACCGTGCTGAAATCAGCGTGGCTCTACTACTCAAAAGTGTTAGTAGTTGGGTGAGTTATTCGTGGTTTTTAGCATAATATATTTAGCGGTCTTCATCAGCCTATCGCATTCCACTGCTGGACATAGGCATCTCCAATTTTACGCCATTTCGTTTGATCTATGGCTTCTCGCATCCAGCTCCTGCCAGCCATCTTGCGCAAATCATCGCTCCACCTGGCCTGTGGACGTCCTACACTACGTTTGCCGAGACGTGGTCTCTACTCAAGAACTTGTTTACCCCAACGGTTATCGGTTCTTCGGCAAATATGGCCAGCCCACTGCCACTTCCGCTTGCTAATCCGGTGGGCTCCGTCGATGACCCTGGTTCTTTGTCAGATCACCTCGTTTCTGATGCGATCCCTTAGAGAAACGCCGAGCATAGCCCTCTCCATAGCACGCTGAGCGACTTTGAACTTATGGACAAGTCGAACCGTCAGTGTCCACGTTTCGGCTCCGTATGTAATTACGGGTAGTACGCACGCATTGAAGACTTTCGTCTTTAGGCTCTGTGGGATCGACGATGAAAAAACCCGAAACTTTCAGAAGATTTCAGAAACACACGTGTAGTTTTTGATATGATTATAAAGACCAGTAAATTTAGTTGAGGACATCTCACACGCAATTGACAAAGTCAACAATGACTTAGATTTCATAAAAAGCTGGTCTGCGAGGTTTGGGTTGTCGGTAAATCCAACCAAATGTCAAGTTATCATCGTAGGGAGCAAGCTGATGCTGAGTAGGTTGGACACGGCAATCCTCCCACCAATTGTCTACAACAACATTATAATACATATAAGTACAGTAGTAAAGAACCTGGGGTTATATAGACTCGACACTTGATTGGCGGGCACAGGTTGGCCACGTCAGTCAGAAGGTGACTATTGTCTTTGTGCTTTATATCGTCTTAAGAACTTCCTTCCTGTTAAAACCAAGGTCTCGCTAATGCAGTCTTTAATAATTCCCTTGATCGACTATGGTGATGTGTGTTATTTTGACCTGAATGCAGACCTCCTCAACAAACTAGACCGTCTCCTCAATAACTGCATTCGATTCGTCTTTAATCTTCTTTAGTCTATGATCATGTGTCTGCTTTACGTTCCCAGTTGCAATGGCTACCAATTCGGCAGCGCCGCAGTCTACGTGCCCTGACTTCTCTTTTTTCTTTTTTGAACTCTCCATCATTGCCCGAATACTTGGTACCACATTTCCGCTTCTTATGTTCCAACCACGACCGAAGTCTTCGGTCAACTGACATCCTGCTTCTTCTACGCCCCTCTCACACCACTAACTTTATCAATAGTTCCTTCTATGTGCAGTCAGTCCTACTGTGGAATGCACTTCCTACCGAAATCGGGATGTCTACTAATCGTCTTACATTTAAAAAAAGAGTTCGCGAACTTCTTCCGAGTGACTTGGCAGTATAGTCTCAATGCTAATACCCGTCTATATATGTGTATATATATGTATATATATGTTTATGTGTATGTATGTATGTATGTATATATGTGTGTATGTATGTATATGTGTATTAGGGTGGGTCACTTTANACTCGTTGGGTATCAAGTAACCTTAAAAGGTTAATGCCATTATAAGGGACTGTCTCTTGGACCCACATTAATCTCGATTTCTGTACTGAAAAGCCAAGGTAATGAAATATTGTTTAAAATATAATAGTCCCCTGTCTTTGAAAATCCACTGAAAATACACTTTGGATCGACGTTGGAAGGGTTTTGGTAAGAATTGATTTCCCATTATGAAATAAAAAAGTGTATATGTTTATCAATCGAATAGCCATTACATACTTTTGAAACTATGCTATACCATCCTACCTAACAAGCACTGTTAGTGGACTTTCAATATTTTGTAGAAGAGTCAAAAGGGATCATTTATATCTGCCTCGATGGCGCAATGGTAGCGTTTGCGACTGCTGTTTTTGAGGTCACGATTTCGATTCCCGGGTCGGATCAAATGTTTCTATGATCTGTAAATATTTATTTCGGAGTTTGAGTGTTTTCTATGTATAATATGTATGTATTTACAAAAAAAGGAAATATATATATATTTATATCAGTTGTCTAGTACCCATAATACAAGCTCGGCTTAATTTAGGACTACATGGCGTTGTGTGTTAGATGCCCGGAATATTTGAGTTTCAGGTCTTTCTAAGAGGCAGCTGTCACTCACTCTTAATTGACTCATCTGCTTACTCTACGATTAAAAACAGTTTATTATAATTTACCATGATTGGGATATGGTGTTTAAAAGAAAATTGTATTCAGGTGAAGTACATACTAATATGTCAAAGGGAAACAACCCCTTAAATACCAGTTCTTTTTGTTCAGTTTACTCTTTACCCTTTCAAATTGGCTGTAATTTAGGTAGTAATTAATGAGAAGTGTTGAATGAATCCGTTTTTCGCGTGGGAGTCTTTTTACTTTCTTTTATGTTTTGATAGAAGTCGATTTAATAGTTACCGAGGTATTCAAAAATAATTAGTTCTTAGTCCCGAGCCCAGCAGTGGGACATTATAGATTGTTGATCATGATGTTGAAATAGTTCTATCGTTTATATCGAAATTACTATTATTGAATTCAACAATGTTTCGCCTAGGACAAATAGGAAATTAAATAAAAATAATGAACCATATAAGGTATAACATGCAATCCCGCATGGGTTTCAAGAATCATAAATCTTTTGCCGTAATTTGAGCTTTTTCTTCCCTAGTATTAGTTTCTGATGATGTGATATGGTGATGTTAAAAAACTGTATTTTTAATTAGACTTTGTGCCGTGCCAGAATCACGAGTATATATTTTCAAGATTTCTTTGTAAGATAAACTCATCTTCGAAGATTTAAATATTTCCTAACAGTCATGCACAAAATCTAGGTTTGTACTTGTAAAAAGAAATATGCGAGTTTTTAGCATATTAACGACTTTCCAATATTTTATCGTAAATATGATTGGAGACCTTGGTACCCGTTTAAATTTAATTTCAAACGGTCTTTTCTATTGTAATATTTTGGATATTTGATACACAACGCCATCTAGCTGCAAGTGGAGCAGAGCTTGTACTGTGAAAACTAAAATGTACCTTATAAATAATGAATACTTATATACTTTTTCTTGTAGATACATACATATTACGACAAAACATCCAAACTCCGAACTCACATAGTTGTAGATCATAAAACATTTGGTTTTGAACTTGGGAATAGAGCTCAAGGCCTTAAAGCAAAGCAGTCGTCTACGCCTCGTTGCACCACTGAGGCAGTCATGCAAGGACTGCCACGGTGGACATATATTCAAGCGTTTCTAATAAATAAGAGAAAAAACTAAATATCCTGTTAGTTGTCTTATTGAGGAACAACACTCTCAAAACACTAAGTCACTTATTAAGTAACTTGTGTAATCTGATCAAATATTTTTAGATTTTTGTCGGTGTATTAATTTCATGAAGATACTTTTAACTTGGAAAAGAAAAAGTTTGAGAAAAGTTATCTTAATTTTCTTGAAGTTCTGAACAGTTTGATAAATACTTTTTTGGGATGTAAAAGTAAGTAGGTATAATGCTTGTAAAAATTAACACAAATTGTATGTGATGACAGAATATAATATTATTAGTACCTGGATGACGAATATTAATTCGGTATTTTTGATGACATATATAGTGAGCTGGCTGGATGAATGTATATATATACACAATAATTATTCGTTTAATGGTGTTTGATAGGTACTAGAGCCCGTGGTGCATTAAAATTTTGACTATTCCAAACAAAATTTCTTCTTTTTACCACTGCAATTTAAGTTATTATTATATAGATTTATGTGCTATAACAGCTTACAATATATACTGGGGATGTAAAGTATGTAGAGAAGATGTTAAGTATCATATAACCTTTGTTACAGAATTTTAAATGTGTAACAGAAAGAGTGTTTAAAAGCTTGAGCTTGTCATGTCAATATATCTCTATAAAATATATATATATATATGTGTGTGTGTGTGTGTGTGCATACATTTACATATATCACAACTATGTCATTTTCTGAAGTGGTACTTAAAATAAAAAATAAAATGTAGTTTATTGACCAATATAACATGTTAACAAACTGACTGAGGCGCTCATAGCTCAGTAGAGGCGCTCATAGCTCAGTTGCACTCGGTGATTAGAAACAATCAACGAGGGTAAGCAACGACGGCGCGGTCAGTACCTGGATGGGTGACCGCTAGTGGCATGTTACCATGAGCGTCTCCGTGATTCGGAGGTCACGTTAAGCTGTCGGTCCCGGTTGTTATCATAAGATAATAGTCGTGAAGCTTAGTTGGAGGCCTTCGGGCGGCTTAAAAACATCCAACGGTAAGATTACGTAGCCACAACGTTGTCTTGCCAGTCCCCAACCCGCACTTGGCCAGCGTGGGGACGTATGGCCTTAACCCTCTCCTGAGAGGAGACCCGAGCCCAGCAGTGGGACATTATGGGTTGATGATGATGATGAACAAACTGACAAATTTTAAGAGACAAGTCTAAGCGTGTTCACAATGTTTTCCTACACCGTTCTACACTTCTAATAAACAAAGTGATATAACCGTTTACATATAAAAGATTGAAATAATATACTTACCAAACAAAAATATAAAAATACATTATCCAGTCTCTCATTTTGTTGGTGCTGAATATTTACAGTGAACATTGTAACCACTGTGCTAGTTTACACTATCATCACTTCAGTGTGATATTTGTGTCATTTATTTAAAGTTTCTTTGTATAACCCTAACGTGGGAGAACTATGCTTTAGCCTCAAAGAAACCCGGTGTGAAAGAGTGCCTGGGTTTCACAGAGTGAGTTTGGATACCGGAGGCCCTTCCTCCCATTGTGACGCCCCTGGTGTTGCAGGTGTCCATGGGCGGCGGTAATTGCTTACGATCATACGATACATTTGCTCTTTTGTCCCCTACAACTTATAAAAAAAGAATAAATATATCAAATAATTTTAATGGGTTAGTTATTTGTAATTTAATTATAGCAACACAATAATTGATGCTCTCACAATTCCTGCTGTTTTGACAGCTGCGGTTGAAGATACAGCCGCGACCTTCAA
The DNA here is from genome assembly GCA_003709505.1 of Hyphantria cunea. Classification (NCBI taxonomy): domain Eukaryota; kingdom Metazoa; phylum Arthropoda; class Insecta; order Lepidoptera; family Erebidae; genus Hyphantria; species Hyphantria cunea. Next base: position 87,360 of record PKRV01000873.1, on the reverse strand, counting down.
GTACAACAATAAGAGAACAAAAAGCAATGACATTTTGTTATCATTTAACAATAAGACGAAAACAACTTTCGCACAATGAGCTCATATTTCTTCCTTATGATTTGTTCTCTTTGTATTTTGTCTGTATTGCCTTTGGTTTGAATTCTTAACTGTATTTAGTTCGTAAGTAGTAGTTTAAGTCATAGATATATATGAGATTTCCACTATTTACCTGCAAGTTTTGTTATCAGATTCTCAATATAATGTAAAAATATAAAGTTAGTTCTAAAGACTATCCATCTACCTACTTAGTCTAGCCATAAATATTGTTACAAAAAATATATCATTTTTTTTACACAACATTTATTACTATTACAGTGTGTTAGTTTCATACGTTATTACAAAACAATTAAAATATATAAAGCTTATTTTGAAGTGGTTCCTATTTAATTAAATACAAATCTTTAAATGTTGAGGCCAGTTATCAATAGCAGCACGCACGCTTTCTGTGGGAAAATTATTCACTACTAATCGTTTGGATTGTTTTAGGGACTCTGAATTAACATGGCGTTTAGAACAAGCCTTACTCTCTAAAACTGACCCTAATCATAATACAGTCAATTAAGATCAACACTAGATGAGCAGTCTTTAGCTCTGATGAAGTCTGGAACGTTCGTAATAACGGAGATTGGGTGGATCGAGCTTTATGACCTGGCGTCGATTCTTGCCAAAAGGACCATTTTTGGTTATTGAACATGGTGTTGTTAAGGGTTTAAGAAACTGTATTTAGGTTCATACCTATTCAATGCAATCACAGCAATTCAGTTCTCTTTATCACCCCCACAACATTTTAATATCACAAAATATTTTACAATATATTTGCTCGATAATCAGAAAACACAATGAATAATCGTATAAAAATGTCAGTTTCCAAATTCAGAAAAAAAAATATCATTTTTAATTCTAGCAGTATTTATAACCAGTCTAGATATATTTTCAGGTAAACCACTTTTCTTTTCATATTATTTTTCACATCACTTTGTTAAACAACATACATACATATTTTTTTCGAACGAGCAGAAGTATTGCCTGATGGTAAGCCATTACCGACGTCTATGGACATCCGCAACACAAGTGCGTTGCTGGCCTTTTGAGAAGGAGTACGCACTTTCTTGAAGGTTTGACGATCGTATTATTCCGGAAATGCCGCAGATGACAGTTCATTGCACAGTTTTGTTGTGCGAGGCAAAAAATTCCCAGAAAACCGCACAGTTGTGATCTGGCAGCCATCTAAGTAATGGGGATGGAACTGCTGTCGTGTAGGACGATGGCATTAGTCCGGACAATTCCTCGGAGAACTCCCTATAGTAAACGCGGTAGAAGATGCATATTGAAGCCACATCTTTAGGAAGCGCCAAAGAGTTCAGCCTCATTGAATCTTCCTGGTAGTCGACTTTTTTTCTTAGCCGATTACGGCCAGGGCGGCCACACAACGGAGACAGCCAACTACGTTGGAGATAATATAGTGCACAAGTGTGTGCGCAAACACAGATGCACTCTCTGTTCCCTCTTTCCCATAATCCGATTGGATGGTTAACCGATACGGCCGGGAAGGGATCAGGCGCAGGACGAACAGCTTTACGCGGTCTCTGAGGAACAGGGATTCAGACCCCAACTTCCCTTATGATTGTGATACAATATTATTAATACTAAAAAAAGACTAACAAAAACTCTAGTTATATTGAGCTTTTCGACCTTGCTTGAAAAATCTCCAGAACATAACACATCCAGTACATTAGTACAATACATTTTTTATTCAGACCGCTGTAGTCATGAATCTACATTAAGCTAAAGTGATCGGAATAAGGAAAAAAATAAAATGATTAGGGTTGAAATGTAACGCGTACTTATGCGGTCACGTACAGTCGACAAAACACATATTTCAACGCTTATTTGAATAATACTTAATAATAACATAAGCAACATGTATCATGAGTGACGTGAAAAGAGCGTAAAAGGAAAAATTACCTCTCTTAGAATTAGGGATGTGACACAGTTTGACTGCGTATACTCATTTTACATTATTTAAATAATTTTTAAATGGATGTCTTCAACATGTATTAATATTGAATTACTCAGTAGCATACTAAGTCTCACCATAAATTTTGTTACAAAGAAAAGCAACATTTTTATATTGTACGTAACAATTATTACTACAACAGTGTGTTAGTATAATACTTTAATATAAAACCATTAAAAATATCTATGTCTTTTTCAAAGTGGTCTCCATTGGCTGCAATACAGTCCTTTAAACTTTCAGCCCAATAGCAGCACGCACTCTTTCTATGGGAAAAATGTTCCCTGCTATTGTTTTAGGGACTCCAAATCATCACGGCGTTTAGAGCAAGCCTCCCCCCGCAGGAGCAGCAATCCAGTGGATTAAAATCAGGACTAAATGACGGCCAGTCTTCAGCTCTGATGAAGTCCGGAACGTTCGTTTCGAACCGAGATTGGGTGGATCGAGCTTTATTCTTGGTTAAGGGGCTTAACTGCCTTCTCAAGAATGGTATGGTGATACAATTGTGTCGATGTTTTGATACTTTTTTCACAAAAATATGACTTGGTCACTGAACATCCGATCAAACCATCACTGAAGTCGGATAATGCTCATGTTGTATCGGTATTTTGGTATCGGACAGGATTTCTTCGAATTCTTTCCCGTAATGCTTTGATCGCTTTTTTCGTGGTGTGCCAGATCTTTTTCTGTCACAAACAGGAAAGGTTTTATTGTACCTATCAATAGCCCGGTACACAAAGATTTGAGTACCTAATACCAAGCGTACGGAGGATTTTAGAAATTGTATTTCGTTCCATACCTACTTAATGCAATCGCAGTAATTCGGTTCCGCTTATCCCCCCACTCCATTTTAATATCACAAAATATTTTACAATATATTGGTGCGGAAATCAGAATCCACAATTAACAATCGTATAAAAAAGACATATTCCAAATTCAAAACTAATAGTTTGTTTATTTTTAATTCTAACAGTACTTATGGCTGACTAAGTATTTTTTTCCCTTATGTTTAAGGTTTACAAATTCAAATCTTAAGTAGATTAGAAAACATCATAATTATTATCCCTTTTATGATTTCTTTTCTATTTCTATTGGAGATTCACATAATGTTTTACACTGTTGTAAGTTTCAGGGCAGTTAAAAGAACGCACTTGTTTGTCTTGACGTATCCAGGAACGGCAGTAGTCTTTTACGATATATTTGATTCGATTCGATGTTCCAATTTCTAAAATTATGGATTCGATTGAAAACCTAAACTAAATAGGAACCTATACACACAAAATTATTCACAAAGGGTAATTTATTTAGGAGGTATTTACTGACTACTAGATATCAAGCCTGACCATTTACTGAGCTTTGGTCTAGGCAAAAATGTTTGATAACTCATATCAAACATAAAAAATCTGAAATAAGAAAAAAAACCCTATAACAATAATTTAAAAGGTCATGCCGTAACATTTGAAAAAAATATGAAAAACATATTTCATTCTCAGTGGAAAATACAGTCCACAATTTATAATAATATACGAACGCTCTTTCCTTACTGAAGAAACATTTTTGGATTCGGATATGTTAGGTACCCTTTTCACATCACTAACACCCTTTTACCTTTTATTAACACAACTCCTGTAAAATCAAACTGGAGGGTTATTCGTTTAAGCAAAATTATTAATATAAGGGTGCAGCAACCATCCCCTTTGAAAATATATGGTTTGATTTTGGATGAATATCCGCTATGATATGGTAACCTTACTTCAATCACGATAAGTATGTAACTTAAAAGTAAGGTTACAAAATAAAACGTATTTTTTTTGGAATAATTTTCTTGAAGGGAAACTTCTACTGAACTGAACGAATACAGGTAATCACTGATGCCCGCGAGGCTAGTACACATAACACAGATCGATAAATATAAATTTTAAATCAAATAATTCACTGAAATTCCACATAATAACTATTGTTTGTTTATAGTTTTAGTTTTTCACTCCTGTCGGCAGTCTTCATGACTGCTTTTTTGGTGTAGCTTGTACATCGGTTTTCTGTTTCGGACAGTCAATTGATAAGTCGCGTCGTATCGCCAAATAAACTGTAGTATGTCATCACATGCTTTTGAACTAAACGGTTCGGCTATTATCCCATGTCAATCAATTAAAACCTGGAACTCGCTACTAGCACACGTGTTTCCATGCCACTACGATACCTCACTTTGCTGTCATAGTGTGGTTCACTATGCTGCTTAGCTCGTCTTTGCAATGAGGATGGTGAACATCATTTTTGGGTTCTGATTCAAAGTCAGTTAGAGTGGAGTAATTTTGGTAGGCTTGAGGCAACTTCCACATACCACGCAAACAGAAACACACTATAGCGCCATCCAACGAAGATACGTCAAAATACGGAGTAACGACGGATACGAAGAAACTACCAATCCCGAATCGCGCAACAGAAGTTCTCCGATTCGATTCTGATTATCACATATGCAACTTCCTAACATCAATCGTTGGGCAGTGGCCCGCCACTCATGATCACCTCGCCTGGTCGGAGGATCCTCCCTGTTCCTCTACCGGCTAATACTTAAAAACACGTAAAAAGTTCTAATGTTGTTTAAAAGAAAATATAGGTTTATATGTAAAGTGGTAAAAGGCAATACATTTCTATTTTCATTAACAAACCAGGTCTTAGTAATATTCAATAAGACAAATTTTGATAGAAATTTAATACGCCACTTTAAAATGTACACACCCGATATAACTTTACACCCTTTTACAAACATGTATATGTATTTGTGTGTGTGTATAAACGGTAATTACTCACACACCATCAGGCCGATCTCAACAAGGCTATTAATTAGAGGCCTATACTTGTTAGAGCGTTATGTATACATGCACATATGTATGTATATTACCTCGAAGATATATGGCAGGTGAGGCCGAAACATGTTACTCGCATTACGCGTTATAGGGAGATTTATAGTGTTTCTTTGCAAGGTAAATTGTGATAAGCATTTGATGATTTCTTATCTGTGCTGGGGAGAATTTTTGCAAGTTTTTGAATCTTAAAATGATCAATATGGCTGAATAAATTATGTTACAAAAAGAAGTGTTCCAAACCATAATTTAGGACAAAATATGTAAAGTAAATATGTACACTGCCGTAGCCATAGCCTTTAATAGTCCACAACTGGACAAAAGCCTCTCCTTAGTAAGGTAATTTTGGCCTACCATCCCACACTTGGTTGGTTAGATCCTAGGTATAAAAATCTATAGTTTTATTCATTCAGTCAGCCTTTGGTCACAAGAAATATTAGTATTGTCATTTATTTTTCAATTAAAAATAAAATTAAGTACTAAACATTTAATCTGGACTCGACCGTAGTGACACCTCGGCTTTCCAGAAAAACCGTGTGAAACAGCGCTTGCACTGTATTTCATCGAGTGAGTGAAGTTATCGGAAGCCCATACCCCATCCCCTCCCTCAAAGAACAAACTAGTGACGCTTCTGGTATTGGGGGTTTCTATGGGCGGCGGTAATCGCTAACCATCAGGCGATACGTCCGCTTGTTAGCCCGCTATTCCATAAAAAGAAAAAAAATTGACCTGACTAAATTGACTGTATTAAATCTGTAAAGCAGAAGGGAAGGTGCTAGATCTATCACAGAGTAGAAGTTTGAAGGTAATCAAAACTGATAGCGATAATAATCCAATCACATTATCACTTCAAACTAACGCTGGTACAGTTAGGAAAGCGTAAATAGCACGTTAGTTTATAGACACGGTAAGTGTGTAGTCATAATTACTCCCGTTTCACATCACTGTAATGAATTCTCGCGTAACGGTGTACAAGACACTTAATGAGAACGAAACTCCGTCTGTGCATAAGATTGAACAGCATTGTTCTATGTATTTCTTTTATTTAGTAGAGAGTTCCAAGTGTTACGTCGTGTTAGATTTTAGAGGCTCATTTACTGTTCATTAAAGCTATATGTATTTAAGAGGAATGGGAGATGTGTATATCTATATCCAAACAATAAAAAAAGTGTCTGTTCGTAACTTCAAACGATCAGTTTTTCATTAAAGTACTTAAATTTTTGTTTAATTGCGTTTATTCCGGCTAATCTCTTAGAACGGCTGTACTGATTTTTTTGACGCGACTCTTACTAACAAATAATAATAATAATAATTTTGGACATCTAATACGCAACGCCATTTAGTCCCAAACTAAGCAGAGCTTATAGTATGTGTGGAGGAACGGGTGTCATGTCCCTCCAACACAAATAGAGTATCCTCCGACCAGGCGAGGTGATCATGCCTGGCGGGCCTTAAATATTTGTAGATCATACAAACAGCAGTCGCATACGCTACCGCTGCGCCACCGAGGCTAAATAGCTGATGATATAAAGAGAGGCTCCTTTTTCAAGATTAGCTTCTATCCGTTGCCTATTATTGTTGTTATACCTTTGCAACAAAAGCCTCGGGTAATTACGCGAGGCCAGTTAGTACATGGTAAAGTGAGGTGTAGGGAGCCTGAGCTGTGATAACTGCATGATCAAATAATAAGTGGCATTTGTAAAAGGACAACAGGACAGATGTATTTATAAGAAGATGCAGAAGCTTCACTAGGCCACCATGGTGTGGGTCGTCATGCTGAAGTGTTGCATTGTCTGTATTCGCAATGAGTAAGTGAGTAAAATTTGACATTTAGAGTGATTTCGAACAACAAAATTAGCACCAATATGTGTAAAGATAGCTTTGACCAGAATTTTTATCCAGACTTATATTACAAATTAAAGTTAAAAAAAAGTCTGTCTGTTACACTTTCACGGCTAAACCACTGCACTAGTTAAATGTAATATGGAGATGTGGTACTTTGAATCTACAGCAAGATATAAGAGACACGAATGGGCCGGCTCAACCGGGGCGGCACTACCCTCGCACATAGAGTTTGTGTAATCGTGTTTCGTTAGAAAGTGCGAGACCAGAAGCCCAGTGATGCAGAAGCATAACTAAATCCCCATGGTGTAGATCATCATGCTGCATTGTTGCATTGTCCACATTGGCGATAAGTATGGTGACCACCACTCGTGGATTCTGCTTATGCTTTTCATCAGGCAGAGTAGGCACTTCCGCAGGGCCATACATTAAACAAAAAACTATTCCGTACATGGTCTAACCAGAAGATTAATATATAAAGGGAGCGTAACATGTCACATTACTAACGCTGTCTGTACCTCCTCCTCCTCCTCCTAACACCTGTGTAGACGAATTATTAAAATCCCCGGAATTACACAGAACCATCATATTGATTAATGGGTGTGGTAGTTGATAAATTGTCTGAAATTGTTATGTACTGTGAACAGTAAGTACTGTACAAAACATGTGTTGAGTATTAAGAGATTAAGCTTTGAAGGATATGTAGCTCATTACTCTGTATATTTTTAAACATATAGGTATGTTTCTGTATCATGATAAATTGTAATGAGCCCATACACCCTTAAGTCAATTTGAATAGTATATGGTATAATAAATTGCTTGCACCGTAGTTAAGTCACATAACCAAGCTATATATACCAAGGAATTTTAAAACCTGCATAGATAAAAATATTGTCACTGTTACGCAAAAACAAACAAACAAACAAAAAAATCAAGAAATTCTTCTTTTTTTAAAACTTTAATAGTTGTGTGCCGCGGTGTTACCCACAGTTATTATTGTACCTTTAGAAAAAAATACCCAAGTCACTACTTCTACCTATTGGCTAGTGAAAGTCCTGTCAAAATCGGCCCAACTGACAGACATTCAGACAAAAAATTAATAAATGTTTTTTGATGTTTGTACCGTATAAGCTTTTAAATTCATGCAGTGGAAATATGTTAAATTTCAATTGCAAACAAACACAATTTTAATACTATTGTAGTACACAATTATAGACTGCAATCGATAAGTAGGAAACAATAATGATTCTCTTGATTCCATTATCATCNTTATCATCGGTTCATATTATTTACACACCTTAAAGAAAAATAACTGCCTCGGTGGCGCAGTGGTAGCGTACGCGACTGCTGGCCATGAGGTCTCGGGTTCGAATCCTGGGTCGGACCAAATAGTTGTATGATCTACAAATATTTGTTTCGGAGTTTGGATGTTTTCTATGTATAATATGTATGCATTTACAAAAAAAAGTATTTATGTATTCATATCAGTTGTCTAGTACCCATAATACAAGCTCCGCTTAGTTTAGGACTAGATGGCGTTGTGTGTTAGAGGTCCGAAATATTTATTTATTTATAATTTATTTATTTATAAAACAGTAAGATAAATGTGTTATGTCTTGACGAGTGGATTAAGTTATTTCAACCTCTTTCGTATTAAGGTAATGAACAAAAACTCTAGTTTTATGATTTTAAACACGTCTTATGATAAATATATGATAACCAGGTCTCTTCTCTCCTCATTAAGGACCAGTATTAGATTAAAACTATTCAAATCGATCGAATGTACAGAAGGTGTAGTGGTTTATGTAGTGACCTTGCTATTTTTTCTACTGCGTTGGCTGTTATGATTTCAAACCCCATACCGGATAACACTTTGTGTGATCCAATCTTTACTTGACATAGCCACGCCTCCCCGCGAATGGTCTGGCTCCACCGGCGTGATACCACAGACTCACAGAAAACAGGTGTGATACAGCGCTTGCGCTGTGTTTCAAATAAGTTGTGTCAAACTCAACAAGTATGTGAGTGAGGATACCGGAGGTCCACACTCCAACTCCTCCCCCCATCCCTCTCCTCATCCCCCAAAGGCCGACAATCCTCTAAATTCAGAGCAATAAATTCTTTATGTCTGTTTCATGTAAGTTTGTTAAGTGCCCGCGACACAGGAACATTTCTAGTGTGGGAGTTATCTTTTAAAAAGAAAATAGGGTTTGAAAAAATATCTAACATTATATTGATGCACTCAGACAATGTAATAGGTCACGTATCAAGGAAGTTGGTAAAATGTTACTTCACAACAAGGCAAGTTTAAGTTATTTACTTTGCGGCAACTTATCAATTAGATGAACCGGTAAATTGTGTTCCTCTGTTGTTTAACTTTGCTAATGTTGTTCAAGTGCTGTTTAATTTAAATGTTGCTATGTGTATGTTTTGTGTACATGTACATGTATGAGTTAGTATGTGTGTGTTTAAGAGTTTAGGATGTTGGAGTATCAATTTAGTTGTAATGAACAATTATCACTTCCTACTAAAAATCGTCCTTTAGATCGGCGTCCCACAAAAAAATATTTGTTTTAAGGACTCTCTGACAAAAAATCAACCAATCTCAAATCAAAACTTCATTCAGCCGTGGATGCTGATGGCTTGATTGAATCTCAAATTAAAAAACCTTTATTTCTACAACAAACATAAATATTATTAATAAATTATATCCAGGTATTTACAACAAACAAGTTGCGTTCTACGGTGTTACCTACAGTTGTAGTATCTTTACAATAAAACCACAGGCGAAGTAAGTCTAAAACTAATGTAGTCTAAATCACTTCTTATATTCATTTATTTAATCTTGATGCACGTTTTGTTCAAAAGCGGACTTAATGCCCTGTGGCATTCTTTGCCAGTCAACCAACAACTACATGATATTTTTACATCAATTTAAGTTGATGTAAAAATATCATGTAGTTGGTGCATAAGAGAATTTAGTAGAATTGACATTTAAATTTGAAACAGTGATATTGGATATAACTTGTCAGTAAAATTTATGTTGAATTCGGTCTAGCCGTTCCAGGGATTAGCCAGAACATACAACAGTACATTTTAATTTTGTTTATTTATTTGTAGAGATGATATTGCTTATCATTGAAGTATTTGCCCTAGATAGGTTCATAATAATCAGGTTGTTTGACTATCAGCTAGAATAAACCGTCGCTAAAAAAACTTAAATTTCGAATTGACATTCCACTCATCAAGATCAGTCAAGATAAGAGGAGACTGTTGTGGCTTTTATAAGCCATGGGTTTTATATTTAACATTATATTGTAGTCCATGGCCTTATAAGGCCTCCCTAATTGACGTGTAATAGTGTTAAAATGATTACCGACTTAGGTGGAATGAACTTAATCTCGGCTGAATAAATTAGAGGGCTTCTTACTTACTGAATTGCCTTCTACACGAGGGTAAGATGTAAATATGATTTTTACAGTTGTTCACAAAAATGTGCCAGGTTTTCTGCACGCTTGGAAAGATTCAAGTACAAGTACTAAATATGGTAGTTTTGATTAATCTTGTATTAAGCGAAGTATTGAGCCTACAGCCCTGTCTTAGTAGACAGAGTCACTAGTCACTAGATAATTTGATCTGTCAATTCGTTTATTTACCTTTATCGTCATCAAGAGACTGTAGAGCTGCTTATCAGAAGTCAGCGGGGAGTGAAGTAGGATCGGAGCGGTGGCGCCTGAGGAGCGGACAGCGGGTTGATTACAGCGTTTTTTTTTCACGTTTTTCCTTTGCAGTGATAATGATTCTGCACAGTGTGCTCACTTAGTTATTTTTTACGACACTCATTAAAAGAATAGGGCTGCTGATACATTCTACTCTCAATCCGTCATCACAAAAAGATCCCTTACACAGCGTTGACAAATAATAATTACGAATATGAATTGTCGAGGGGACACACGAATTGTCTTAGCAACCGATTTTTTTTTAAATTTAAAGTCATCTTTATCCCAGAAAAGTTACAAAATTTATGTACTGTTTTAGTAAAATCAACATAAGTTAACTTTTAGATTAATACTAATAATAATTATAATTAATAAAGTCTTTAAATTAGGAACATAAGAAACAATAATTCAAAGATCGTCTTAGATCATAACAAAGTTTGTCACTCAGCGTGTTCCGAGGCGTTATCTGTTCCATTACAGTTAAATACGTCCCGAATCGACCTTAAATCTAACATACCGTACCAATAAATTCCCTCGAAAGAGTTAAGAAGTTCAGTCGTTTCTTGCTCCAAGCCCCTGCTTATTTTAGTCCTGTTTTGGCTTTCTGGGACAACTCTGTTATTTACGGTAAAACTTGTAGCGTTGTGTGGTGTGGATTTTTTAAGACATACCTATACACATATATGTATATGCTGGAATTTTTAGGAGCATTATGTATATATTTATATTTGTTATTGAAAGCCTTACACTCTATACTAGTTAACAGTAAAAACCTTTTTGGTTTGTGATTTTTTCTTTTTTTTGGATTTAGTTCTATATATATACATAAATATATACTTAATAGTATAAAGATGCTACCACTTTAACGTTTGTTGTAAAAATATATTCATTTGTTTAATCGAACGCGCTAATGTTGCGTTGACAACCAGAACAAATGGGATGCTGTACTTTGATTTTGAATAAGATTTCTTTTTCCAATTTAGAATCGAAGCCAATATGATGATGAAGCATCTCATAGTCAATATCATCTATAGGGAGCCACGGGGAAGATCACCATGCTCAATTGTTGCATTGCCTGCATTCACAATGAGTTTGGTGACCAATACTCTTGAATTCTACTCATAATTTCCATCAGGCAAAGTAATTACTTTGGAAGGCTTATTTAAATATATAAAAATAGGTATTTTGATATATTATACTCATTTTTATCTTTTCACAAGTGGTCGTGATAGTTTAATTAGTCTTGAAATTCTAAAATTTCATCCGTTATCCAATGAAAGGCGACCTAATTAATAATCGGCTTCAATCTCCTGTCAAGTGGTGTATCCCCATGGTAACCCCTGTCATCCCACGGTCCCCGACAACTTATCACTTTAAATAGATTAGCTGGATGGTACTCGTTACATCATTTACAAGTACTTCAAGTTCTTTGTCAGTGATTAAAAGTTTCTTTATAAAAACAGGGGTTCATAATCACCATATTATATAATGCCTTTTTTTTTTATTTCCTACTTCTTTTCTTTTTATATAGAAATGGTAATAAAAATACAGTTTACTTCTTGTTGTTTCACAGAAGGTAAGTATAAATTATCGCTTTCTCTCAATTTAAGGGACAGGCCCTAATCGGTGAAACAATTACCAATCCTCTCTATTTTCTACTATCTGTCTGATTAGTGAAAACGACAAACAATGTTGATAATATTATGTTTAATTTTGATATTTACTTATGCAATATCGTCTCTCTATCGTCATAAATGAATAAATGAGTAGTTTTAACAATTTTTTCTAAAATCGTAATCCTAACCTTACAAAAGTCCTAATAAGTCGTAATTGTAAACACGCTAATTTACTATAGTTGACAAATTAGGTTACTACACTCATTCGTTATAGGAGAATACAGATTACTCAATGAAAAAAAAAACATCAACTAAGCTAAATCAATAACAAGTTATAAAGATGATTAAATGTTTCTATAGCAACAAATAAAGTATTAATAATTAAAAAAACTTGAAAAAAAAAATCACAACATTGACAAAATTAAAAATCATTAATCACAGGTGATCGTCATTTTCTTCGGTACATATTTGTCACCGCTGCACTGATGCGTACCGCTCGTACGTCGCTTGTCATCCGCTCCCCGCTCCGCTGTGTTCGTGAACACTCCCATATACGTACTATACATTTGAATGTGCCGCTGCCCGCTCCGCTACCGCACCCGCTCCGCTACCGCACCCGCTCCGCTCCCGTTGAGTTCGTGTACGCAGCCTAACTTAATTTAATTAAATCATTAATTTGACTGTACGGTTTTCGTAGTAGTAGTAGCTGAGTATTTTATTGTATGGTATGTATGAGTACTGTGTACGGCGCGGTATGCAATCCCCACACAGGACAACACTTTGTGTGGTTCACAAATTGTTGTTGTGGGTCTGGTTGATCTTTGTGTCTATTTCATGTATGTTGGTGAAGTCCTCAATGACACATGATTATTATTAGTGTGGTCTTGATTAAAAAAAAGCAATAAAATCAATTCAATTTGATAATGGTTTAGCTAAGTTTTTAAGCAATATAATCTATTGTATATAAAAAAAACTATATAATCAATTACTATATACTATATGATTGTCTAAACATAACTCTCTAATCTATACTTTTTAAAGTTTATACGCATGACAACTTTCTAAAACAAAATTATAACTTGTTCCTTTAGTCGCAGGTGTGTAGCGAGCCTTAATTAGTACCATCCTGTAATCGATGGGAGATTGTTGTAATGCTTCGCGGTGATAAATAAGGGTAGACACACATGTGTTACAGGGGTGTTTATATATTGTTATTAATCTTGAATTAGCAGTGTTGGGTGTGTGAGTTGTGATGGGTGAAAGATTTCAATAATCAGCTTGAAGAATAATGTGTTCTGTGTCTGCGTTAATTATTTTTTGTTTGATCTGAATTGTTAGATTAAGGATTTACCTTTCAAGTAGTAGCAATATCAGATTTAAAAAAAAATTAACCAAAACTAAAATAAAACTATGTTACTTAATAATAAATTTTCGCTAATTCCAAAGACACAAGTTTGCGTGTTCACTGCAAAAAAACTGACGTGGGTCGTATGTCCTCGTTTTGAAGATACTTCCCTATCTGCCTCAGTCAATATTGGAATACTTGGTATCGACATATCAAGCGAAGTCCAGTTTCGTGATCATTTGGAGGGTAAGGCCAAATTGGCCTCGAAAATGTTCGGTGTGCTCAACAGATCGAGATAGTATTTCACTCCAGCCCACCGCCTTTTGCTTTATAAGGCGCAGGTTTGTCTCACATGGAATACTGTTCCTATCTTTGGGCGAGGGCACCCCAATACCAGCTCCTCCTTTTGGACCGCATGCAACGGAGGCGACTCGAATCGTCGGTTCCCAAGAAGTTTCAATTCGGCTAGACCCATTGGCCCTGCGTAAAGATGTGGCTTCACTGTGCATCTTCTACCGCATTTTCCATGGGGAGTGCTTCGAGGAATTGTTCGGGCTGATTCCTGCCACCTCTTTCCGACATCGTACTTCGTGACAGAAATATCATCACTATCATCTTGATGATTGGCAGTCCATAACTGTGCGCTTTTGAAGGAACTGTCTCGCACAACAAAACTGTGGAATGAATTATCGCCTACGGTATTCCCGGACCAATACGACCTTCAAACCTTCAAGAAAAAAGCGTACTCCTTCTTAAAAGGCCGGCAACACACTTGTGACGCCTCTGGTGTTGCGGGTTTTCATGAGCGGCGGTAATCACTTACCATCAGGCGATACGTCTGCTCATTTGCCTCCTATACCAAAAAAAACCATTGCCTAAATAGGTTTCATATAATTCAAGTTTAAATTTACATTAGTATTAATTTCATAAAAATTATGTTCAAATTTACATGAAATTAAAGACAATGTAGGTTCGTCATATAATAAAACATAACTACGTTTATCATTTTTAAGTCACAACTTCAGTGTGACTTAAAAATGTTGAAATTTTATTATTCATCACTTTAGTGGTATAATATATTATGTATTTTGACTTCATTTTGTCTTCCACTTTGCTAAAGAGGGGAGTGGACTTTTATTTCTAACTCCTATAGTTTTTTTTCTGATAATATTCGTTACGGGTTCCAAGACAGTTTAATTTTTCCTGAAACTTCCCGAGTGTCACAACTCGTCCACACAATTAGTCAAATTCGTCTCTTTACTTCAACGCTTTTTAAAAACAAATATAATAAAAATAGGTTCAGCTGTTTAACGAACAGCAAATCTTTTTTATATTTTTATTAGTCAGGAATGAATGTGGGGATGAAAACTATTTTTCCACCTATATTCTTTCCCCATAACTCAAACTATCTTCATAATAAATTTCATCTACATCGGTTCAACGTAAAGAGCTAACAGACAGGCACAATTAATTAATATCTATCAATCATCAAATAAGTAACTGTTAATTCCAGAGTTGACTTACTTAGCACGCAGGGTTACCGCAAGTCAAGTACGTGTGTCTAACAGTACTATTCACTTTATTACTACTAAATTATCCATCTTATTTCAGGTATATATACATAGATATCTCATTTCATATATAGTATTATACCACAACACAATCGATTGGCTGGAGGTTTCGTTTCAACTCGGTAAACTGTGATTGCTTCATCGATTGTTTAACTCTCAAGAAATAATGTGAAATCGCAAATAGTTTGGTATTCATTTTGTTTGGCTTTGGCAGGAGCGATTTCACCTTTTGGTCAAAGCATTTTATGTACACAATTATGTAAAATTTTACAATGATCTATCATGTTGTTGAATCTTGGAAGCAGTAATTCTCAAAATCTTTGCATTTTTATTTAAAAGATAAACGTAAACAAAAGTTTGAGAGAAAAGAAAAGTTCTTAACCAATCAATGTTCATTTATTCTTGTTGTTATTTTAAAGAAACGAGAAAATTATATTTACATGGTCTTAACATTAAAAAACGTTAGAAATTATACAAATAACATTGATACAAAATCTTGAATTTCATTTCAAATTCATCAAATATTTTGTTTATATATCAATAATTTAAAGTTAAGACTCAAATCCTCAAATTTCAAATTTTTTTAATCCTCAAAATCAAGGCGAGTATCCTAAAAGTCAAGTCATTTTAAATTTAGAAAAGTGCTTTATATAATGAAGTTGTAATTAATATTCACGTACTACGTGATAATTTTTGTTTAAGCAATTACGGTTCTAACGTAGAGCCCGACCAGCTTACATCGGCTGCTTGATTTAAATACAAATTAAGTTCTTAAATCTTTCATGTTCTTGACATACTTATATTTTAAACTTAGTAACATGTAATATATTTTACATTGCAAAATATATATTTTTTAAGTTTTCTCAGTCAAAAATGTATTCAAAAAATAATAATAACTTGAAGAAGAAAATCCCCACGACCCCGAGTTTTTCGAACAGGGCGTGAAAAAGTATTTAGCCGCTATAGTGTTACTCACCATACTGCATTGTCTGCATTCGCAATGAGTATGGTGGCCGCCACTCTTGGATACTCCTCATGTTTTCCATCAAGCAGAATAGAACCACTTTCGCAAGTACTTATTAAGAAAAATAATGGGATTTATTTCACGTGATTATCGTCGATTATCGTCGTTGGATCAAAAGTCTAGTGCAGAAGCAGTTCTTCTCGACACGGTCCGTAAAGTGAATCCCGTAATATATAATTGTAATGAAAATAATTACTTGAAACATCTAACACGCTAGACTGACAATTACAGATCCCTATATTATTGAGGCGCGCCTGCTGCTCCATCTGTTCCTTCTGCACGATACTCGAAACCCGCTCGTTCATACCTTCAGCCGAAGTAACACGAATATCAATGACTTCCAATCGTCCCCTCAAGTCATCGGTATTCCTTTTCATATCCACGTAGTTTGAATTAATAAAAGACACGCACCTCTCAATATCTAGACACTGTCTCTTAACATTATGATACCCAGTCTTCTGATAAACATTTATCTTATATGAAAATATATACAAAATAAATAACACCTAAATACAGAAATGTTGATCGTGAAAACCCCTATCAGAGCTGCAAATAATTGTGTGGTGCCACAATATTTCAGTATCGCTAATCATTAGACCAATTGTAACCGGCCAATAGGGAATAGGCATGTTTTTTATTTCTTAATCTGATCATTTAGGTGTCTTTATCTTAGAAAAAAATATATAAATAGGCTTGAAAATAGTCAAAATAATTTTCAAAATGAAATTTAAAACACTGACTAAATTTGAGCTATTTAAACGCCGCCATTTTGCGCGCGCTATTGACACAGCCAATGACGTCATTGTCATTTTGTGTTTATTTACTATTCAGTATTTCAGTTACGTTTTATTTACTAATAGTTTTAAATGCGATTAAAATCACGGAACAAGGTTATTTTTCTCACAAACCCTACTAACACAGTTTGCATTTCGACTCTATAAATTCCAGGACGTGACCATCGACGTCACATTTCGTTTCTACCATTAGTAAGCGTTTTGTAAATTTTAATTTCCCTCCTTTAATTTTCACTTTTTATTTAAAGTTTTCTGAGTTAAACTCAGAAAACTTTAAATAAAAACCACTAAATAAACAAAATAAGTGCATGTAAAGACAATAAAGAATCTAGAAAAAAATATTTGAGATAAATAAAATTTTTATGCATATTCCCTATTGTCGATATTTGATATCACAAAAATATAGTTAAAGGAAAAGGCTCTCCTATCACCTGCCACTATCATACTACCAGGATAAATGCCAATATCTTACAAATACACCAAATCATGACTCTTGAAGATCCAAATCCCATCACAATGGATTTTGACATGAGTTATTTCTTCATTACCTGTTGTAATAGCCAAAAGGTAGTCAATATAAGATAGTAACTAATTCCTTTAAAACCAAAAGCTTGTACTTCATGTAGGCTTTTTCAGTCACTTTCGAAAAGAAAAATCAGTGATTCCAGTTACGAGGTTCCAAAATACCTTTCCTACAGAGAAGAACCATCAGAGAACAATATACGTTACGGTTTTTCAAGATTTATATATTTTTATTACATTTACAATACTTAAATATCTTTGATGTGCTATATTATTTTAAGAGAATCATAAACATATGCGTTAAAAACCTTTTAACTGATAAATTTTTTGTTGGGAGAGCCATTTTTAAATTCCTTTAATAACGATATTAAGGCGAGTATTTACTTATAATTGTAATCTATAGGTGAGTGGGTAAATGTATAAATATTGGATTCTATAAATACCACGATTCCATTCATCCATATTATACATTATATATAAGTTCTTAATTTATAGGTACTGTAAATGTTCAAGAATTAAAAAGAATAAATAGTAATATATGTAAGACATTTTAATACACAACGCCATCTAGTCCCAAACTAAACAGAGCTTGTACTATTGGTACTAGATAACTGATATTAATACTTATATACTTTTTTTTGTAAATACATACATATTATACATAGAAAACACCCAAACTCCGAAACAAATATTTGCAGATCATACAAACATTTGGTCCGACTCAGGAATCGAACCCGAGACCTCTTGCACAGCAGTCGCATTCGCTACCACTGCGTCACGTAAACTTTATAAAACTGTATTGTGTCCAGAAATCAGAGCAATACTTATTAAAAAAGATCTTTAAGAACTGCTATTTATGTCAACTTATTGAACATGTTGACCCGATAGAAGTTATCTTGTTAGTTTTTCAATAAATATATATACACTATAGTTCAAATTTTCTGGACTTTTTTCCAATAATCTATCTTCAAAAAAACTTGTTCGTATTTTTGTTTACCTAAAGCAGATTAAGCAACATGTATTAAAATACGTCCAGTTATGTTATCAAGTTTTACTTTTAAGCTAGTCATACAGATAGTTGATAGCACTACAACTGGTTTGCTTAAACATTTGAACTTTACAGGTAAACCGGAGCAGATGTATTGCACCACTGTACTGATATGTCCTCTTCTCAGCTCAAGCTTACTTGACGGGTGTAACTGTCTAGATTATACTATGCTGCTGAGGTATCATAATATAATCTAATGATCTTTTATGAATAGCATCCTACCTTAATGTGTATGGCTACCTTTACGGATCGTCTTTTGTATCAAAACCACGTGATCTTGCCCTGGCATCATACTCCCAAATTCTGCCTCACGACAAGGGTGTTCCAAAAAAACCAGAGATACTTATCTCCATATATCACCTGTCGCCGAAAGAAAACGTCTAGTTATTTTTAAAGTAAATGTTGGCTTAAAACTTTTTCAAGAATACCTGTTGCTTCATGCCGAAACATTTTCTTACAACCACTGAAATGTAAAACTATCTGAAATTACGAGGGCCACTGAGGTTATACATATTTATCACAAACGGCTCATATTTCGTATATGCTGGTTTCTTTTCGATCGACACGCTTGGCACTAAGCCTGTTTTCGTAATATATGTATGTGTTATTTATTTACTGGCAACATTGTGGGCTTACTTTGCGATTTTAATGGGTCGCGTTGGATGTGTTGTGGATAACAGTCGGCTTGCGAGGTCATTCACGTTTAGTTAAGTAGGTAAATTGAGAGTTAATCACTACATTATCAGTATGCGCTTATCATTTGAGTTAAAAATTATTGGTGAACTCCGTACTGTTATAATTTTCTTTGGTAAATATTTTTTAATTTCTTTTCGGTTTTCCACAGACAGACGCGGACAAAAAAATCTTTATTTAAAGGCAGGTGGGCAGCAGTGGTGATTTTTCGGCTAAAATGAAATATGAAGGTTCGCCTCAGGTTCCTTTTTTATTTTATCCTATGTATTACGCTCGTGGCGTGATACTATGAGCGTCTTCGTGATTCGGAGTTAACGTTAAGCAGTTGGCCCTGGTTGATATCATATAATGACAGTCGTAAAGCTTATTTGGAGGTCTTTAGGCGGTTTGAAAATATACAACGGCAAGATTTATATAGCCACAACGTTATCATGCCAGTCTCCAACCCGCATTTGGCAGGGTTGGGGACGTATGGCCTTAACCCGCTCCTGAGAGAGGACTCTAGCGTAGCAGTTGGACATTAAGGGTTGTTGATATCCTATATCTTTGTATTCTACCCATGGCAAATAAGTATCGGTTCAGAAAGGTGTGAAAATTTAATAAGCAAATACACTCTCTTCGACATTTATAATAGCATTAACACCGATACCCAGCGTATTTTATTGCAATGCAGAATGAATAAGCATCTGATTTCCTTCATATTATTTATTTTATTCCTACAACTTCATAGTATTAGTTTCATGCATACACATATATAGTGTTACAATAGGCGGTCTTATTGCTCCCGATGCGGCGCTCTGTTCCATGCAAACTTGTCAAATTCAGAATCAAAGATCATAGTTTTATTATGTACCCAGTTGAAGATCAGCTCATAAAACGCCCATATAATATAAGAATGCGCTCGCATAATTATTTCTACCTTTAAAATGACGAATTGCTTTTCTTTCGGTTTATTACATAAACATAAAATGACATCACAAATAAATTGGCTTCGGATTGGTAAAAGTATTTTCAAAATCGAGTTAGTATATCCAGAGATTTATCTCCATAACATCTCACACCTTTACCTCTTTACAATATTACTCTATAAGTAGATGAATACCTTGTGAAATTTTTAATATTCTACGTAACTAAATTTTGTAACAAGAGATTTATAGTAAAATAACTCTTACGGTGTAATATCCCTAGTGGCTATAATCCTTTAATACATTCATCAATCTACCTTAATTTATCTTGTATGCAAGCCATCGTTTATTATAACTTAATTCCCATTATAAAGGCACTATTTCTTGTAACCCCTACATCACCCGTCGTGACTAGCGTACAACCTTACAAAATGATTGATGATCGAAGATGCCAATATGACAAAACCTGTCAGACCTGTATTGTGTTCAAATAATTGTTTAGCAAATAACGGTCAACTTCACTTGGCCATTCTTGGTCATTCCTATATTGGAAAATAATTTAAGGTGAAATAAGTTTTAGAATATAAGTAGAATATAAGTTTTCTTTTCAGGGTATTTCGGATACTAAATTTTTATCAGCGTGTAAACTGAGAGACCACAGTTATTTCGCAAAAGAAAAATTATTGGATTTATCAGTAGGCTTAGAACGATTTTCGAACAAATCCGAGAATCGAATATACACATTTTACACATATATATAAAATTTATCAGGAACTGGTAAAACTGAGCTGATGATTGACAATGAATGACATTTAAGATAAGTTTAAGGTTATCTGACATATTTGTCTAGACCTGTGAAATCTAAATTGCTAGTTTAATCAATAAAATATCTGGCCCTATGGTTCAAAATAGTAAAGATTATCAAAGCGAAGCCGCCGCCCATGGACACATGCAATTCAAAAGTTATCAGAGTGTTGCTCTATTTTAGTATTCTCCTCTAGATTAAGTTTAAGACCTTGGGATAGCCACGCTTCGGCATGAATAGGCCGGCTCGAGCGGAATGATACCACGGCCTCACAGAAAACCGATGTTAAACAGAGCTTGCGCTGCGTTTCACCGAATGAGTGTGTATACTAGAGGCCCATACCCCAACCCTCTCCCCTTGTGACGCTTCTGTTGTTGCGGGTGTCCATGGGCGGCGGTCGTTTACCATCATGCGATACGTCTGTCCGTTTGCCCCTTATTTCATACAAAAAAAGACAGGATTAGAGTTCCCTTAGTCCCTCAGTTGACAGTCATGAAAGCATTGATTAAAATCAGTTTGTCCTCTCACCTCAAACCTCAAATCCTCCCATCACCTTTAATCATGTCACCTTTTTAGAGTGGTAAATATATGCTCTCAAACTAAACGGTTCATCTTCTCCTTTCTGTGTAAATCATTCCAATCTTGGAACTCACTACAGCGCACTTGCTTTCCTCGCACTATGATTCCCGGTCCTTTAAACGGGACTTGTAAAAGCTATCAAAACCGTCATAGTATGAACCATGCTTCATTGTCTACATTCGCATTAGTTGTTGTTTAGTAAGAGTATTTTTGGGATGCTTATAACTCATATATATACAAAAAAGAATTTTTTATTTATACAACATTCGTACGTTGAAAACCACCCTTGGTAACTCATAATTCGGTTGAGATCAGAATATTTCCTTTCCATCGAATATTCCATTGTGTACAATATGATATTATATATTCGTGATACACAAGTTCAATGGTACCAAAATGACACTTGTGTTGTGCTGGGAAAGGTCGGTCCGAGATAAGGGACAAAACGTACAACATTCAGATAATCATTATTTATTGGTCCTACAGGTACTTGTTAGACTGTATACTTGTTTTTCAAAAACATTTTCCAGGATTTGTGTGGATTATAGAATATTCATCTTTATTGAATTGGAAACTTTAATAATTTATTCATTACGTGTTTTTGCTCTTTTCAACGAGAAAACTTGGCTATGACCGCGTGGTCCGGTCACTTAGTCCGACTAGTCGGACGACGCGAACTTTTTTTTACTATTGGTTCGAGTGATCGGATGATATGGATTTCTATAAATTTAGGTATTTATTCTGTCTGTTTTTTTATATGAGACTGTCAAAGTGACTCTACTCCGCCTGAGGGAAAGCATGAGCATAATTCAATAGTAGTAGTCACCAAAATCATTGCGAATGCAGACAATATCATAATGCAGCATCAATATAAAGCTATTGTGTAGCTTTAACGCTGATTTTAACACTGTCGGGTATATTCGACCCGGAGCGGTAGTATCCTCACATTGTGTGAGTCATTACTCACACTATGGAAGCCTATTGAGATGCTTCTGCATCATTGGGAAACTCGCACTCACCAACAAAAACCAGCACGAATGGTGTCATTTTAGGCTGTTCTTATGTGAGAGGATACTACCGCTCCGGGTCGAACACTCCCGATCGTGCTAAAATCAGCGTGGCTCTAGTATTTTGCCTGTTTCATTGTTGTAGATTTAATGTATGTTTTAAGAAGTTTGTTTTAATTGTTTTCTTTTTTTGTAGCCTCAATAAAAACACGAAACAAAGAAAAAAATAAATTATCTCTTGTAGGTTACAGTTCAATAATTTCAAGATGTCTTTGGTCTGAACCTAAGATTTCTTGATATTATTAACCTGTAACCTTTTTCTATGATAATTTGAGAAAATAAAGTTTCATGTTTTAATTGCATAACCTTTAGTTCTTGAATTTTTAATATTGTACGAGTAATATTTACAACAATGAAAAGATTTCCGAACAATGAAAACTTGGATATTCCGGTTAACCCAGATTGAGAGCGAAGTGGAACTAAAATGATAAATCTGCTTTGCCTGACTAGTAGAACCAATACAACATAAATAGCAACGTCGTCCGTTGAATTGAACTATGTCACAACGGTGTCTACATTCAATCGAACCACTAGGAGAACAGTCCGCGTTGATCGATCAGTCTAACCAACAGGAAAAAAAAGGTCTAAGAACAATCTAAACTGAAAGAAAAAAGTCCACATTATCCGATCAGTCAGATCACAAAGATAAATCCCGCGTTATCTGATCTGCTGGATAAAGTTATATGACTCCCCGGACATAGCCGCTGAGGGTTGAGATTTTGTATAAGTATTGTCAGGAATACGATTACTATCAACCTTCGGAACTCTTTTAGCAGTAATTTTTTTAATGTTAGTTCATATTCACAATACCATAGCTTTTTAGCCTTATGTGGATACCTTTTGTGATTTTATTTTCTCAAAAACTATTTCTTTTTCCAGGTAAGCAGTCTAAATCAATTATAGCAGATTGGATTCTGCTGCAGTGATGGTAAGATTGTTAAAGCTCATCTAGTGGTTATACATATAGAGCTACACAATAGTCTTTTATTGGCATCATCTAGAGGAAGCACACGGTCTATAGCAAAGTACTCTATATGAAATGATACTGCATCGCGCAAATGATAAAGTTTTTGTACGAGAAATACATTATTCCAAAAAAAAATTCTTTGCAGATTCATCAGTTCTTTGTATACACCACCAATATCACTAAGGTTCTACTAAGAAGTAAAGTGGCTAAGCCGGTGTTACGAGAGCCACGGTTTGGCATGCACGGGCCGGCTCGGCCGGAGTGATACCATAGTCTCATAGATAACCAGTGTGAAACAGCGCTAGCGCTGTGTTTCACCGAGTAAGTGAGGATACCTAAGGTTCATACCCTAACTATTCCCCCCAATCCCCTTTTTATGCCCCAAAGGCCGGCAACGCAATTGTAACGTCTCTAGTTTCGCTAGTGTCCATGGGCGGCGGTAATCGCTTTCTATCAGGCGATACAGCCGTAGAGGACAAACGAGCAGCCGCTCGTTTGTCCTCTTCTCCATAAAGAAAATAAAGGCTAAATATTTTTTCTATAATAATGTAACAACCAAAAATCTCATTAATCCAAAGACTTCGAGAGAAACCCAATAAATAATAACTTTGATCCTTTCCATAAATTGAAGCGCTTTCAAGAGAGCTCCTTCACTTTTATCTCTGAACAATTTTTTATTTATAAAAATAATAAATATTGAATTAAACTTTATCGACAATAAGTAATCAGCTTTTGAGGCAATAATCCTAAAAACATACCTATTTACTTACGACCAAAATTTTGCTTATAAACCTTAATACCGAATAACAAATGTAAATAAACTAAAGCGTTCCTCCAAGTCTCCGTTTATTTGGATCTAGCAGCGAATTCTGTACTTGAACATTGTTAAATAATCAGTACATAAATGGTTTTTTTAAATTAAATATAAAGTGCATCAGACTTACTTAGTAAAAAATCATATGTTATAGAGAAATATACCGATTTGACTTTGCAATACAATTATACTAGCATTCTAAGCAATATCTAATAGATGCCGATAAGTGATGAAATCCTGCTAATGATAGTAACAGCAATAAGATGGACACATGAATTAAAAAAAAAAATTAAAGGACCTTTTAAAAATTTAAGGTCTAAGCAGGATGCCACTTCCACCTGACGTTCTTGGAAGTCATTGCGCAAAGCCAATATCCAGCAGCTGGCGTTTCTTTTTCAAATATGTCGGTGTATCTGTATAAAATTATCTAACAGTTTGGATTTCATAACATGTTAAATAACCCTTTAAAGATAAAGACGATCCAAATTCGTAAATACTTTGTTTGGCTTTCTGTTTTTCCAGTAACACATTCTTCTGGTTTGAATAATGTTATTTAGGTACACATAAATTAAAATGTCTTACGCGAAACAATGGATAGAAAATAGGTGTAATTTATGGCCTACGAAACTAAGAGATATTTGAGATAAAAGCAATTCGTTTACCTGAGGTATTGTTATAGAAAGTTATATTTCATTGGCTTTGAATATTTTGCAAAAGTGTAAATAAAGTGGTTTTACTTATATAAAAACGTCGTTTTGTCTTTGTCTGATATTTGACTTCCAATCACAAATTTTCTTACTAGGCTTTTTTAGGTAAAAAGTAACAAAAGGGCAACTTACATCATGGTTTTTGTGAAGCCAGACTATGGTATAGTCAGATTATGTGGACTATTACACTACGTAGTACAACTTTAATGTAAAGAGGAGAAAAACTTAAAGGTTTGCTTCAAGCTACGGCAACTTGTCTTACCAGCTTGGTGTAGTAAGCCTTAGTATTTCCTACTTTAACTACACTTAGTGAACGTTAGAGCTATGATGGTACAGGGGCGCTTCACTGGCTAAATATGCCTCAGTATACGACGAGGCCTATACCCAATGGTGGGTTAAAGACTGTTGATGAAGATGATGTTGACTCTCAGTATTCAACATTGCATTAGTATTCATTAATGAATAACAGTTGCAAGTCAGTTCCCCATAAATATAGCTTGTGTTGATTAAACTGCTCAAGGTTTGATATCACTACCAAAATATAAAAAGCTAAATTAAGACCTTCCGTTTTCGTTCATCCTAAATGATCAATGTTGCCACCATATCCAAATAAACGTTGATTAATAAATCGCAATTTCGAAACAGCGATCATTAATTTCTCTCGCTAAAAACCAAATACATTTTTCAACGTATCGAACCGGGAATATTACGATGCGGAATAAAAACACGAACTGAGTTAATGGTGTTTTTATCATCACGACAATCAATAAAGGGACCTCTTGTCCAATAAAAATGATTAATAAGGGATGTGTCCACTCACATTTGATAGATGCTTTCGGGAGCTGGAATTTCGGGGATCGAAAATTTGAAAAATTGTATCAAATGTATGGTTTATAATTTTATAAGATAAAAGTGTTATCAAATTAAATTTGCTTGTGTAGCAAAGCTTAATTTTATCTGAAATTACTCTCTTGGTCTAACTAACAGGGTTCACCTGATTATGGGCAGTGGGTATTTCCAGCTATTGAAATCTATAACTCAAATACACCGATAGGATTTCTTGATCCTCATTTTCTTGTGTGGCAGTGGTATTTTTAATTAAGCAATCTCTCCACATTTAAAGACAAAATTTTGAACTAGACAGAAGCTAACGGGAAAGCAAAGTAAATTAAGAGTTGTTATTCTTGGTATTAACTGAGTTATATTAAAACAACTCTTTCCAAACTCAAGCAAGAAGTTTCATTCAATGTAATAATAATATTATGACAGTATTGAGGTGAATATATGTATTTATTTCTGTTCAAAAACTCACGGTTTGTGCGGTACTCAAGATTTCCTAAAAATTCAATGTGAATTCTTACATAAATACTTATTTAGATGAGTTTAGTTGTGGTGACTGTGTTTAAATATATAAGATACTTTTTGGAAAATCTGCTATTTGCGAGTATTATTTAAGCTTCAGATCGAAAGTTTCATACACCTCGTAACATTTTAACCAAAGTCGGTTACTTGTGACAAACGCAAGTAAGCATTAATGTCATATATTATTCCTATTTGTAAGCTTTTTCTTAGAAAGGTGGTTTTGACTGTTAATGATTGAAACTTTAACAGTTCCTTTCTTTGCCGAGATTTACTGTGCAGTGTGTGAAGTACTTTGCACAAATCTGGAGCCGATGATACCACAGCCCAACATGGTGAGCTTAATTTTATAAAGATCTAATTATGTTGAAGAAAGTTGAAGGCTATTTTTGACCAATAACAACAATTATTGAAGGTTATTGATCAAGGCTTATGTCCAGCGCTGAGCATCCGATTACTGGATTGGTTGTCCCGCACAAAGTTTATTCTCAAACATATTTTAGAACCTTGGAGTTACAAGCCTTAAGAAAAAGTTCTACAAGCCTTTGCAATTAATATGGCCGTTTCAAAGTATTACTTGCCCTGAATATAATGTTTATTTCGCTTTATGCGGCAAATAAATTAACCTCAGACGTGACCGATCCAAGAATATAATTTCATTTTTCGATAAATGAATTGGTGTAACATTTTCAATAAATTGGTAGGTAAATTTATTAAAATTTACAGATGCAAAATGAACAAATGAAAATTGTTATGATATTTTTTATCAGAATAAAAAGTAAAGTATTGTGTATAAGTACATTAAGTTTATTTTTAAATGAAAAGTAGTTTACATCTATTCATATTTCCATTTATATACTATAAATAGATTTCTTTTTTCTGTTGCGTAATCAATTGAACATAGAAATCTCTCAACAACGGATTTAATGGATGAATTTAGTTTGTTCGAGTTTTAAAGATTTTTGCATAGTTATAAGTAGCAAAAATTGAATATTGTACTACTGAGTATCATAAATCGAGGGGGTCATGGCGCAGTGATAACGATTAAGACATTCTACAGCTAACCAATCTCAGCTAGGTCAGTGTATGATGAGGGACCATTCATGACGTATTGAGGGGCTTGGTTCTGGTTTTATAGGAACATCTTTTTAAGGTAGCCTGGAAGAAATTGCTATGAGCACTAACGCCGCTCTTTGCACATCGCATTTTTTTTTGTTAATTTTTAGGATTGTATATTGTTTGTCAACCATGGCAAATACATAAAGTATTACAAATCCATCTTTGGCAAACTTTACTGGTAATTAGAGTCGTAAAAAGTTCGACAATAGTCTTACAGAATTTCGATATCGTCACGAAAAAGACGAAGTTAAGCCGTATCGTAGTAGGCTCTAAGCCCCCAAACTAATTTAGGAAAAAGTACTCGAAGGAACAACAATACTAAGTATTATAACTGTGAAAGTTGTTGAAAATGTTGAACATTTTTATTTTCTTTCGACTATAGTTCCATTTACTTATTGATTATTTTATCCTAGAGAGAGCAATCCTTTTCTGAATAAATAACTCTTTATGTCTTTCCTGTGCATTTAAAAACGCGTCTGCAAAGTTTTTATGATTATCAATCGATTAGTTCGTGAGATCGAAATGAACCAGCAATGAAACGAACTCATATTGGCATTATTAATATTGACTGAGTATATCTTTGGCTTCACATAATTTATAAACTCATCACGAAGCTCATCAAAGAGTCTATTCAATAAAACAGGACAATGCAATGTCAGCGTACGTAGTATTGAGAGAGCAGAATAAAACGGGGATTTTTATATTTGAATACCAAGGAGAAATATTATAATGTAAAATGATACCGAGATTTTGATGAAGTATATGCAGATCGTAATTTTTTGCGGTTACATTACGTCAATATGTATAGCGCCACCTAGCGGAGAATAGCGAGACTAATAAGTAACTGTTGAACGTACATCGTATATAGAAATAAATATGTAAAATTAAAATGATGACCATGTCCCAGGTCAAATCTTCTGTAACTTGTAATTTAATTCCTTTGGTTAAAAGGTCCTTAGGTTCCTCGTAAGTAATTATACTTAAGAGGATAAGTAATAAACATGCACATTTTTCTGTTTTCTCTGCATTGCCCAATGGTTAACTGGTAGAGAATATCTTAGTCAAGTCATTCAATGCACCTGAAGTGAGTTATATATTAAAATTTAATAAATGAAATGTAAATGTGTCTAAAGCTGTTTTTGAAGAATCTTGATAAAATTAATCTTGCAATACGCATACTATAGGGACAGCCTATTATGCTTTCAATGAGTTATAATTTCTGTTTCTACAATCTTGTAAAGATTTTTTAAGTATTTATTTTGGTTGTGATTGATATTTAGAGCGACCATAATATACCAAGGATAGTAATCTAAATGAAATCTGTTAATGTTAAATTATTTGCTCTTACCTCTTAGTAACTGATTCATAAACGAAATTAATATTTAGTAGCTGTCACATTTTTTCTCGTATGCTATAAGAACCTAGGGATAAATAAAGGATGAATGGTTGTGTAGATTTTCTTTTGTCATTTTCAACGTTACAAAAACAAAATATAGAACGATGGAGTAAAAGCTACAAACTACTAGATAATAATCTAATTACTTAATTTAATATCACAAGTAGCCATACCAAACTCAATAAACATGACTATATATTTAAAAACTGCAATTCTAAAGGCTTATTTTTTACATAAAACCTCTGAACGTTCGATCAAATTGAAATGCACCCGACAAAATCGTTTATGATATTCCTAAAATTCCCATTTCGTAGCTCAACTGTAGTTGTATTTGTACCGATGTGGTAGCAAGAGAGATGCACTCAGACGTGCAATTTAGTGAAAGATTGGATTGCAAAATGTCTTTTTGATAATGAAAATATTTATTATGCTACATTTGTTTGTTTGAAAGAAAGCTAAATACATCAATTTGTGAACAATATTAAATTACTTGTACAGAAGCAGATATTATGCGAATACATACCTATTGAATTTTGATGTTTTGACTAGTTAACATATCAATAATGGTGGTTTCTTTTTATTTATTGTTGCTTCCTTTGTTTATATTGTTTTATCAACTCTTTTTTATGTTAATTCTATCAAAATGCCTCTACTTTGCATGATGGAAAGCATAAGCTGAAAGCAAGAGTAGTGGCCACCATCCTCAATGCGAATGTGGACAGCACAGTAGTGAGTTCCATGTTTTGATCGCTCGGTACAAGAAGGAAGAACCAAAACTTTGCGTTCGAGAGCGTATATCTACCACTCTAAGAGAGTGACTTTGAAGGCCAGCACGTGTTGTCCTGTAGAGGAAGGGAGAGGGGCGGGGCCAATTGAAAGAACTCTTCAGAACACTCCCTATGATACAGGCTATAGAGGACTGCCAATGAGGCGATATTTCTTCGCAGCTGCATAGGTTCTACCGATGATGTGGATTGCTCCATTGGTATCAGTAGTATATTAGTAAATTTATATACTGCCACTTATATTCTGCCATGCAGTCAAGCTTATTCTAGGTTAGTTACAAAATTTTAGGAACTTTCTCTATCAGCCATAATACATAGAAATTCGTAGATATTTTACCAAAAAACTATTACAAAAATCTTTCGTATTTCTGATTGAAAACATATTTTTTACCCATAAATAGCTTTTGATAGTCTAATGCTGACAAAGGTTTTCATTAGAAAGAAACTTTTAGTGCACAATGCCTCCCTGGCCAGGTGGGTTGGTATAGGGATTACTTCAAGTTTTCCTTCCCATTGAATTATTATTGTGCTGTTATTTATAGTTTGTTTTCATTCGTTTCTTACGATACCCACGGGATAGATAAGGATGGATTGTGGGTGACACTCCCTTTTTGTTAAATCAGTCACCACGCAGACAAATTCAACTATTTTTTTAAATTATTTACCTAAAATGTGTTATAAATCGAGCCAGAAATAGGGAAAGAGTACAGATTTTATTCAAATTCTTAATAATACACAGATCATACATAATACAGAAATTTTGAAAAATAAGAACAAAAACTTTTTGTTTATAAAAATGAAAAACAACATGAGTAAAAGAGTTTCATATCGAAAGTTCTCGAACTTTTCAGACTTTGACCCAGATCGCTTTTATACAGCAATCGACCTTTTAACTTCAGCAGTTTAGTCTGTAGAACGTGGTAAGTGTGAGTTTAGCCTATGTATATGGGATTATCTGAGAATATTGAGAATTTCCAGATCGCGATACGAGATTTCCCGCGAAGGAGTTCGATCTCCTAAATCTAAACGTTATGATATTACGTGCCGCGAACATCTAAGAAGTTTTTGAATTATATAAATTTAAGTTTCGCGATTTTTAAAAACGATTTTGCGTGTTACTTACATATTAACCCTTTTTTCATTTCATACAAGTTTTGGCCAACGGCTTTAATTGTATTAGTATGGGTCAATCTCACTAGAGCCCCACTCCATAGAGAAACGCTGGTTTTGGCACGAACGTACCGGCTCGACCGAGGCGGTACTACGCTCGCAAAGAGGATCAACGTAAAATAACAGCGTTCGTACTTTCGTGTTTCGTTGGTGAGAGCATAGCCGGAGGCCCAATGATGGAGAAGTGTCACTAGGCCGCCATGTGGGTCATTATGCTGTATTGCTGCATTGTCTGCATTCGCAATGAGTATGGTGACCACCGCTCTTGGATTCTGCTTATGGATTCCATCAGAAAGAGTAGAGTCATTTTGGCAGAGTTATACTTAAAAAACTATTAATTCTAATAACATCAGAGAAAGAGGTACTTGAGCCTCAGTCCTTAAGTTAAGCAATCCTAGCCAGGTTAGTTTTTAGATGGGTATCCAATCGCAATATATCAAGTCCACTCAGTGACGAAAGCACGTTAAGCTGTTGGTTCCGGTTGCTATACTAATATATTTGACAACAGTATTTCTACAGAACAGATATCATTGGTTGCTGTTGCATCTGTGTGTACCGCATACCCTCCATGTTGACAAAGATGCCCCTCGTTGTGAGAGCCTGACGGTAGTTACTCCTCGTAAAAAAATTAAAAGCAGTTTAGTTTTGGAAAAAATATATCTAAGAAAACCAATTAAAGACCTACATCAAAACCTCTATTAGATTTTCAGTAAACAATTTGTCCTTCAAGTTGACATTCAAGAAAATTTTCCGTAAAAGTTACCAACCTGATTGAGGGAGGATTCTTAACCAAATTATAGCCATTATAAATACTCCTTACTAAGAATGTGATATATTATAAATGGTATAAAATGAACATTACACCGACGATATATTACCGGGTCGAGACCAGCCGTTAATCCAATATTGCCTACAAAGGTTTTTGCGCCATGGTAGCCGGAAGTTAAACGGTCAATTGATTTATGACCAAATTTGATTATAGTAATAAAATAACAAGGGTTTTAATTTGATACTTGTTTGATTTTTGATGTTAATTGCCTGATTAATATACCCACTTAAACAAGCAGCAATATGGTGTGGTAAAGTATTCACCAAGTTTTTTTGTGTCAACGAATTTGAAATGTTTTTGAAAAACCGGTGGGAATTTAAACAATGAGTTTACCGATGATGTAGTTTCTACAGAGCTATTGTACAGTTGCCTGTTCCTCTGTTTAAACAGATTGTATTATATGAGTAAATAAATATTGTCATCTTATTTAAATAGTTGAATATATAAAGACATTTAATCAAGGTGAAGTTGCAAGCGGATACTAATACCTACAGCATATTGGAAATTACTGTAGACGCGCAGCTAGGGCTGTTATTATTGGGAAAGTTGGATTAATTATACGGTTGATTTATGTTTCGAGTGCGTCGGGTACTAATTACAATATTGCTGCTTGTAGATTCATTTATATGTAGCTGTATGTGTAGTGTAGTTATATAATTACGTATTTCTATGCATAAAGAGAAAGATGAGCGTGAAAAGATGTAGTTTATTAACTGGGGGAATGTTAAACTTTAATTGATATTCTTTTAAAGGCGCTTATATCCCAGTTGCACTCGGTGATTAGAAACAATCACAGAGGGTAAGCAATGACGGCGCGGTCAGTACCTGAATGGGTGACTACTAGTGGCATGGTACCATGAGCGTCTCCGTGATTCGGAGGTCACGTTAAGCAGTCGGTCCCGGTTATCATACGATAACAGTCGTGAAGCTTAGTTGGAGGCCTTTGGGCGGCTTGAAAACATCCAAAGGTAAGATTACGTAGCCACAACGTTGTCCTGTCAGTCCCCAACCCGCACTTAGCCAGCGCATGGCTTTAACCCTCTCCTGAGAGGAGACTCGAGCCCAGCAGTGGGACATTATAGGTTGTTGATGATGATATTCTTTTTCTTACTGTTTCTGAAGGAAATAAAAACCTGCAAAGTCCGAGTTAGACTCGAGCATCGAGGGTTTCGTATAAACCTATAGGTATATCAGTTAAAGTATTTATTTGCTAAAAGACGTTCACGAGGAAAGCGGTAGTATTTTTAAATTGATGAAAACATTTTAATATAGCTCATTTTTTTTTGTATTTTTTCCTTTATCTATGATATAAGACGTTGTTGCGTACCAAAGTTCAAGATTCTGTGATTACGGGAAAGTAATGTTGGTTTTTTTTCCTTGCGAGTGTCGAAAATTTGAAGCATGCAGCTGTATCTTTCGCTTGCGTTGACTTATAAATCTGACTTTTTTCCAGCTACATGGAACAGCTAACCTGAGTATTTGATATAAATTTCAACTTAATACCTCTACGCGTTCAATAGCAAACACAAAAAAAAAGAATTATCCGATTTGGTGCAGTCGATCGAAAGTTATGCGCGTACATATATTTTGGTGATTCATTTTTATTTTTAAAGATTAATATGTCTTGTCCATACCATCAAAATCAATGCCCAAAACCTGATAAACTCCACAGCGATGAAATAGAAATTAATTAATCGCAAAATGACGATAAATCCTGTTCAGGTTGACGTAAACGATTAAGCTTTTATAATTGACTTGTGAAATTCGGGCTCCTACAAAACTCTATTGTTTTAAAAGTTAATTGATTTGGTAATTGTTCTGATAATGATATGGTTTATGACTTAAGTCCGGAAAATATCGGACAATGACAGTTTAGGAACTTCCGTGGGAGAGCCACGCTTCAGCATGAATGGGCCAGCCTGACCAGAATGATATCACGGCCCCATGGGAAACCGGTATGAAACAGCACTTCAACTGTCTTTCACCAAATGAGTGAGGATATCTGAGCCCAATACCCTAACCCCTCCACTATCCCACTCCCCATCCTCCAAAGGCCGTCAACACAATTGTGATGCCTATGGCGTAGTGGGTATCCATAGGCCGTGATAATCCCTTACCATCAGGACTGCTCGTGTGCCCTTTATTCCATTAAAAAAAAGATAAAAGTCAACAGATTTTAATATATATAATTTGTTTTACGCTTTTATAAATTAAGGTAGGAATACATTTCAGCTGTTTTATTTTGATCCTAAATACTATATGTGTGTAGCACACTCGTGTGATGACGGATTAAGTATTTGGAGTGTCACTATTCTATCACTATCGATCCAGTGTTTGTAGTAAGAAACAACTCATAGAGCGAATTACGTCAGTCAATAGCATTGCAAAGAGATCCCTCTCTTTGTTACACATCTGCCCTGGCAAGATACTTATTGTGGCAACATCCACTTACAAAATAAATCATAAACACACTACATCGCCATCTACCGAAATTATACTGAACTATGAAGTAGCGTACAAGACAACACTACTAATCCTGAATCGTGCAATTGAAGTTCTCGCGCTGATCAATATATATACAACATTCCAACCTCAATTGTTTGGAAATGGTCCACTAGGCGTGATCACCTTGCTTGTTGGAGGGGCATGACACCCGTTCCTCCACACCTACTACGACCAGTGACCTAAAAACACTATTGAAGACTATAAATTTATCCTGAAAATTATGAGTATCATGCTTTGAAAAGAGCTGGAGTTTTCCTTGTCCTTAACAGCAGGACAACAGTTTCGAATTATAGTCGAATAACGACCACTGCACCCCTACTAGTCCCTTTGAAAATATCATTCCTTATTGATTCATACTCCTAATTGTTTCCACTTGGTGGAACTTATTAAGATACATATTAGAATTAATCACTTGTTTAAATAGAACTTAATTCTAGAATGTATTGCTCCTATACTAAACATATTCATCTTTGTTTGAATAAAATATACATACATATACACATTTATATATATATATTTACAAGATTTAACTGTGTAATGAATGCATATTATTGTCTCGAAAACTTCTGTACGAACCCAGGCTAGGTCGCTAGTTTCCTATAAAATATAAGTTCCGTAAAATATTACATCTTATTTCATGTTTTTACAAGCCACTGAAAAAATGATAGAATTGTTATTAAAGATAATATAATTTTATGGTTTCAGTACCATTGTATTTTATGCTTCACTAGCCATTATCCAGGCTATATCAACAGTCCCAAATGGGCTCTAACTATCCGTTATCACATGTGACCTCAGCAGCAAAAATCGTCCGCAAATCGGACAGAACCCCAATAATTTGGTTCAATTTATAAAACTGACGTCATAACGTCCACCATCTCGCTGCCCATTTTCTTCGACATTGACAAACAAGTTCATTTCTGCTTATAAAGGCAAGAGCAGCATGGATGCCTGTATATCGATATTCTATTTCTAAACTATTTTCTCCCTACGGGTCTGCCCGTGCGTATGTTGGTATCTTCGGTAATCAATAGCTCATGTCTTATTGCAATGTATCGATGTATATTTTAAAAATATCATTTATTTCGGACTTGTATATATTTGTTAGTAGCAATAATGTTATCTTAGTGTTAGTGAAATACAAATGTAGGTTTTCATAAGTTAAGCGTAATATTTAGGCCGACCCAGTGTGCCATCAGTATAAATTTCCATCTGTCTACAAACGCGGGGTCAAAATAGCTCTGGAGATGCCACGCTCCCGTTTATCATGTACATTTAATTTCAACATACCACTTGCTCTACAGTGTTATGGCAACCCCATCAGTAGTCTGAACATATTATTATTTTAAATTTAAAAGTCATATACAGAGTCCAGTTTCATTTAACACATTCAGTAGTTTTTGCATAAAAAAGTAACAAACTTTCGCATTTATAATATTGGAAAGAGTAGAATAATATAGGGGGTGCAAAAATAAAAGCACATAGATACTGGTGGTCTGATCACATTGAAAGAACAGAACTAGGAGAAGGGGTAAAGAGAACCTATCAGGGTCAACTAACCAGTCGTCGCCGATCTGGTCGTCCCAAATATCGCTAGAGTGGTACAGTCGAATTCTCACTGGAAAATTTCAAGCAAACATCTTGCTACAGGCAACCCTTAATCTAATAGAGTGGCATTTTCTCGTATCAAAGGCCAAATCACATTTTGGGCTGCTTAGCCAACGGAGTAGTAAGTATTTTATCAGGGGCATACAAGCACACTGGTTATCGGATGGTAAATGGTTACTGCTGCTTAATCTAAAAGCCAAATTAATTTGCCGCCTTGACTAGAACCAAGGAGGGAGGGGAGAGAAATGGGGTCTAAGGTAATCTAGATTTTTTTGAGAACTAGGTTTTTAATGATATAAGGGGACTGTT
Organism: Hyphantria cunea; assembly: GCA_003709505.1. Lineage (NCBI taxonomy): Eukaryota > Metazoa > Arthropoda > Insecta > Lepidoptera > Erebidae > Hyphantria > Hyphantria cunea. The sequence continues at coordinate 51,342 of PKRV01000873.1, read as the reverse complement.
GCCAATATGGTATCAGGGGGCCAGGTTTTTTATGGAATAAGATGACCAAACGAATCTCTTGATGGTAAGTAATCCACCATTAATGAATATCTGCTAGAATCACAAATGCGTTGTCATCCTTGGAGTCCTTCCCACTAGAATCAGAAAAATGAGAGGCTTAAGCTCTAGGTACCATACTCAGAAAAACGAAAAGAAGCAATTGCCTAACACTGACTTACTATGAGGCAAAGGTGTTTAAGCCGAGCTGGCTTATTCCATATGAATATTCCATTTCATTTCATTTATATGTATTATATGTATGTATTTACAAAAAAAGTATATATGTATTAATATCAGTTGTTTAGTACCCATAGTAAGTCAGCTCTGCTTATTTTGGGACTAGATGGCATTGTGTGTTAAAATGTCCGATAATAAATTTATGTAACAAATACTATAATGTGTTTATATTTTCTCGTAGGATAAATCAGATTTGCAGATCTTGTGTTTTATGTGTCGAATTTATCACCTACCCTGTTTTATTTTATCGGTGTAGCTGTGAAACGCTCGGATGGCAAAAGATGACGTACATTTCTACTCAACATGACACATTTGTAGGGCCTTCAAAAATATCTGTTGTTATGTGTATTTTTCACGTGCAAATTTAGCTTTATTTTGATATAGATTATGTTAAAATATTACAAATAAAGAGGCAAGTGGATCTGAGTTCATCTTTATTCTAAATTATCTATCTAATTATCAAGTGACATATTGAAATGAAACTTTAGAATTTTTTATACATAAGGCTGCCAATGTGACTCTACTCATTGCGAATGCAGATAATGCATTAATGCAGCATGGTGACCTACACTATGGTGGAGAACGAAATACGACAGCACGTTTTAGGGTAGTCTTCTGTGAGAAGGTAGTACTGCCCCAGTTGTTGTTGCCCGTACATGCTGACGTCAGCGTAGCTCTAATACCAGAAGATATAGTTCTGAGAGTCTATAACTTGTTATCTTAGAGTGGGAATGTTTTCTTGAGCCTGTGTAGCCACGTGTATTGCTGATCATGTGCTGTAAATTGCTTTTATTATTCCCTTTTTTATTAGGACGTAATTTTAAGTAAATCACATTTTAAGTAAAAAATAAAAACGTATTATCGATTTTTTTATTAAATTATTCTGTCTTTCAAGTCTATCTAGGCTTCGTTTCTAGTTCATTTCACAGATTTACGATATCTAAATCTGATCTAAAATAGCCAAAGTATATTATCGATGCGTACCCTACCTTATCTTTGTCGATGTGACAGAATCGATCGTTAGATTTCGATAGTAAGTGCGGTGCTTAATAATCGAAAAGTGGATATTTATTTTCTCTTTATGTTGACAGCATATATTGGAGCTTTTTCTTGTAAACAGATTGTTTAGGGGTCGGCCTTGAAGCTTTATTGACTGTGAAAGAAATAGGTGAAGGGCAGGGACAACTCGGCCGAAAATTGGCAAAATACTTTCAAGGACGCGTTTTAATATATTTGTATTTACTTTTCGAAAAGTCTGTAGATGTAGAGAGTAGTTTTGCTATAAATGAACATACATTGCGGATAGCGTAGTGATTATAATTGCGCTAAGTGTTGGTTCAAACCCCAGATGTTATAATACTTTGTATGATCAACATTTTTTTTATTCTGAGTCTGGGTGCTTTTTATGTCTATGTATTTTTGTAAAGTATCCATAACACAGCAAATATTTTTAGTAAAGTTGTCTTTTTATCCAACTACAGAAAAAGAGAACCAAAAGAAAGAGTAATATATATAGCAGTAAATGTACGTTTGTATATTCCACCGTACCACTTAGAATACTAAGCCGATTCTAATTAATGAGGTGTCGCTATATATTCGTAATAATAGCATGGTAATAGAGGCTATATAATTTACTAAATTTATTTACGTAAACGGGTAACTGTTTCTTAAACATTTTATTTACAAAAGTCTTTCGTTGCTTTCAAACTTGTAGGTACGGTTACTAAAGCTCATTACCTCCTACCTCTGATACTTGGGGAAGTCTTAAAAGGCAGTAAAATTCCTTCAAGTTGTAGGTGTCTATAGAAGACGATTGTCAGTCTCTGTTAGATCATGAACTAGTGGGGTTTCCCCAAGATACGTGGCAACAATCATCAATAAAAAAAAATCAAAGTAAAAAAAGCAAAAATCATCAGTAAAAGAATCATAAATCGTTTTCCTATGAGTTTCAAATTGATATCATTATCTGTTCCTAGAAGAACGTTCTGATAGATTGACAGATGGACGGACAACCGAGTGATTGTTTCACGATTCCGTTTTTTCTTTGAAGACTTAACCTTAAAACAACATATACCTATTCAGTCAGGATTTTGTCTATTGTTTGTTTGTATTCTTAACGGTGGTGGTAACCATTCTCAGATGTGTGTGTGTGTGTGTGTGTGTGTGTGTGTGTGTGTGTTTCACTAACATAACAAGGGCCGAGTGAATTGCCATCACGTCAATAATCGATCACAAATACATCTTAGAGGTAAGTTCTCCTGAATAAATTAGTAATCCTGTTCAACACAACACTTGTCCTGGGCTGGATTCGAACTCATTGTCTCTGGTTTGCCATAACTAGACTTGCAAGACTAAATTAATTCATAATAATATTAAAAATTTGAAACTAATCCTGTCGTGACTATCTGCCACGCTTTCATGGCTAAGCCACTTAACTGATTTGGATGAATTTTGGTGTACAGATAGACTGAATCTTAGAGAGGAACATACTTTTTGCTAAAACCGATATTTACACGGGTAGAGCAGCAGGCAAGATCCAGCATTATATAATGAATATGTAGAGCCAAGTATTTTAAAACAAAATTCTATATTTATACAAGTAATTAAATTAATATACCACAATTTCTAGACTCACTGTAACGCAGACATGGAGTCGACAAACTTTTTCTGAAAATAAACTGAAAGACCTCACATATAAAGTACATAATACAAGTAAATGCGTTTACAGTAAGACAAACTCTTGACTACGCAACAAGGTACATTTAAGGAATATCACATTTATCGTAAATTCTTCATTATAATAATTACTTTACTGATGAAATTACATGTTTTCTCTCTGAAATATAACGTTTCATTTATAATTATATCTAAGAAAATGTTGGCTGTGTAATATATTTATATTAAACAAAAGAAATAACAATTTTTTATGTATTATGTGCAAATAAATTCACTCATTTTGTCACAAAATGAAGATGAAAGCAACAGTTTTATTATCAGAATTAATTTTTCATACATATAAAATAAACCTGTAATAAGTAAATCTATAAGGTGAAACAGGTCAGGTCATATAAAAAGCTTTATTGTTGCCTACATGTGAAAATATTTCTAAAAGATAATTGAAATTTTTGATGGTAAAAGGTCTGTTCTCTAATTAATTCCCTCTAAACTGTTATTCTTTTTAAGTGATTTTTTGTTCATAAAAGAAATTTAAATTGTACTTTGGAATGTATAGATTGTAAACGGATATATTTCTTACCCTTAAATGGATTCATCGCACCACGGGCACTTTTACCTATGATGAGAGGTTATTGTGTTTTTCAGATTATAGAAATACTTAATAACTGCTCGGAATTTGGAAGTTTGAGGTGCGTGCCTCGGAGAGCATATAAAGCTGTCGGTCCTGCGCCTGGCTTTTTCCCCGGTTGTGTCGGTTAAACGACCCATCGGATTATGAGAAAGAGCGAACAGAGAGTACACCTGTGTTTGGGCACACATTTGTGCACTATAATATTTCCTGCGTAGTTGGCTGGTCTCCATTGAGACTGGACGCCGTGACCGACTAGGAGAACCTATGACGTAGGGTGTGCGGTGCAAACCGGCACAGCAATATTAGGAGCGCTGACCACGCCACGTTTAATGAATCTATGCACTTACAGGAGGGCGCTACGGTTAACAAAGGGTGCTAGAGCCAAAGCGCACGTATGTAATCATAAGATTGCACCTGTGCGCTTTACAGGCTAGAGACGCCTTTGAACAGTACGGATTTAGAAGTAGGTTTATGAAATCTTCCTTGCAACGCGTAAGGCAATAACGCTTTTAAGTATTCGTCAAAGAAAACTGCTTACTTTGAGAAATAATACATTCAAGTCTGTTATAGAGGGAATCAGCTTGTATACAAAAAATAACTAGAAATAGAATAGTTATTTTTTGGGTATGGCGACTTCAACATACAGCGGCAACAAAAACATATGACAACGTGATCTACCGAAGATACACTGAATAACGGGGTTACGGAGTGTACGAAGAAGCTACCAATCCTGCACCGCGCAATAGAAGCTCTCGCGCCGATTAAGATATATACAAGTTCCCAACATCAACCGTTGGGCAGTGGCCCCCCAGGCATGATCACCTCGCTTGGTTGGAAGATCCTCCCCTTGTGTTGCAGGGACATGATATCCGTTCCTCCACAGTGGGCCAAACCGAAATATTTATACATTTTTGAAGCGTGGTCTTTAGGGATATTGGTTTCCAACGATAACATGAGTTCATTTAAAAATAAATTATTATAAATAAACTGTTTTTATAATTTTCTTATACTGTAGCAACTTCTTTGAAACATACGTTATTTGCTACTTTAGCCTTAATACATGTACACCAAAAATAAATNAGACCGCGTCTCGGCAAACGTAGTGTAGGACGTCCACAAGCCAGGTGGAGCGATGATTTGCGCAAGACGGCTGGCAGGAGCTGGATGCGAGAAGCCATAGATCGAACTAAGTGGCGTGAAATTGGAGAGGCCTATGTCCAGCAGTGGACTGCGATAGGCTGATGATTGATGATTGATAGTTTTGTTGTTAGATAATTAATTAAATACTAGTATCATAGAAAGTTTTGAGTTTTACCCTCAGCTGTAGATATAATAACTGAATTGGTTTGATTCTTATTGACTTAAAATAATAGGCTTCAAATTATTTTTTTACCTAAACCGATTAAAACACTTTAAAAAACCGATTTAGGAAAACGAATTGGAGTGAGCTCATTTAAAGTTGAAGACCTCTAGGAGTAGAGAAACCTAATTGTGACAGTTTTTCACAGATGAGTATAAGATTAGATTAATTTTTTTTTGCTTTTAAAATATATGTTTTACAAAATATTCAGAAATACATGACATGAAGACATGAAATACAAGATTTTTGTTATAACAACAACGAGATAACAGAAAAATTAATTCCTTCATTAAATAATTACTTTTAAATATTATAATTTTCATTACACGATTGGCCTAGTGGTTTCAGTGGTCACCACACCGCTTCCTACTGCGCCAAGTGTGGTGGGTTCAAATCCTACATGGGACAACACTTTGTGTCATCCATAAATTGATCGAACTAAGTGCGATAGGCCGATCATGATGATGATAAATTGTTGTTCTAAGTCTGGGTGTACTTTGTGTCCGTTTCATGTATGTTTGTAAAGATCCCCGTGACACTGCAATGTATATTACTATTGCCGGGAGTTGTTTTTTAAAAAAATGTATATATTATTACAAAAATGGTTGTAAGTTAGTTTTTTACGCTTTCACGCGAAAACTACGTAACCAGTCATCACGAAATGTTTTACACATATTCTTGGAGGTATTAGATGAAACATAAAATACTTTTTATTAAATGCATTAATTGAAAGAAGTCGCGGGTGAAACCTAGTATTGTATATACGTACAATTATACACACTTTAGTATTCTGGTTACTAAACTTTATTTATATTGAAGTACATCATTTTATTGAGTTCATTTACTATCGGACGTTTAGTCATAAATCAAACTATTGATTAATATATATGTTTTATTTTAGCTTTGTTTAATTTTATTGTTAAAAGTGAATTCTCTACATTTTTGAGGACCTATAGATTAGATATATCTGGACTGAACTTAACAACATACCATACAAAATTCATATCATTCCAAGTTCAAATAGAAAACTTAAAAATATTCCATACTAAGTCCCGTGGCGTTACCCGCGTTAGTTGTTCTACCGCCAAGTTAGTCTAAAAATTTAAATAAATAACTTCTTATATCATCAGCTACATAGCAGTAAAATTCCATCTAAATCGGTCCAGCCATTCCAGAGATTAGCTTAAACAAACATAACAGACAAAAAAACGCATTTAATGAAAAACTGTAGATTTCGAATTACAAACATACACTTCAATTTTATTTATTTGTATGGACACTCGGAAAACAGTTTAAAATATTTATACTTAAGTATAATTACTATTATAATAATGTTTTTGTATCACTGTGTATTATGTACAAAAAATGAGTTAAAAAATGTGTTCTAAAGCAAATAAACAACACCATACCTACATGTATATACATATATAGGATTTGAGTTGTAGAAAATGGCCAACAACTCTATCTCTTTTGGAGCACGAAAGCATGTCATGTTTTTGATTAATTAATATTTATTTGTATCATAATAACGAAATGAATAAAACATAAAGGCTACCTAAAACTATATATACCTAACTATCCGACCCATGTCCATTTCGTTACGCGTTAACCGCCCACTTTTCTTTGGCTTCATTTACAAATATTATTATATTTTACTGAATGTTTTATTCAATCATAATAAAATATGGCCTATGTCACTCTTGAAAAAGTCGCTTTCTGTAAGTAAAATAATTTTTAGGATCGGATCAGTACTTCCGAAGATACCCCATAAGAACCCCATACAACCATACAAAGTTAGAAATTTTACCTCTTAATAAAATTAGTATAGATGCATTTTTATATACAGGGCAAACTTTTGTAAATGACAGGTCAAATTATTCTAGTCAATAATTTGAAAGAAGTCATTCAAACTGTTGTATTTTAAAGTGATCGAAACCTTTCTATGGGTATAATACTACACATAAAGGGTAAAAGAAAGATCTTATTTTCCAAGATATACCCCTAATATCAATTCACATATGATATTCCAATTCAATATCGATATATCATAATCGTTACACAGTTACTCGATTATAGAACGCTTAACATGAACTCTGAGTGACAATGTAATTGACATTAGGCCTTCGATAGACATTACAAACTTAAACATTGTACTTAGACAATTGATATTAGACTTTACAGCTATTATGTTAAAGTCTTATTTGGACGTAAAAACAGTGTTGGTTGGAAGTTCAGAACGGTTATAGATATGGTTTAGTTCTGCGATAGGACGCAGTTAGTTACAGATGCTGAACGTGGTTAAGAAGTTCTAGTGATTTGTATTATATTCTTGGTATCTTGGAACTTAGAAGTCTTGTAAGTAATTGGTCGTAATTTTAGTTTGAGCTGAAGTTGAGAGAGTTCTGGTCGAACAAAACTGTTGTTAATTTTACTTTGTTTTTCTAAAAAATAATGGTTGTTTTTGTGTTTCCCGTTTAATGGTTGTCTGTAAAATCCCTCGCGGTATAGGATATTTCCATGCTGCAAGAATGGTCTTTCACATTATTTGTAGGTTTTTTTAAATTGATTACAAAGTATTCTATATCAAAAAACATACGAGTGTCCATTGGAAATAGTACCCATTTTTACTATTAAATGACCCGTCCCCTCATTCGTCACTTCATGCTATGCCTTATATCATCTCCAAGTAAAAACAAAATACACAGTAAAAGAATTACAAAAAATCAGAGACGATAAATTGTTCACAATTCAAATTAACTTCAACGAATTTTATATCCATAGATAACAAAAGCATTTTAAAGAAAATGAAGTTCAAATTTCGAATGTGCGACAGAGATTTTTGCAATTAGAACACACAGTAAAGACATGTACAAAATGCATTCACTAAACCAAGCTGAACTCTTTATTAAAAGTTCAAAACAACTTTTTTAATTTACTTTGTATGTTCAACTGCAGACGGTCTGAAGTTCTGAATGTCGATATCAATTGGTTTTCGTGATATTGTACGCGTATCTTCGTAAATTATTTACGACTGTTTCAAAATTCGATGTTTTTGCTAGCTGATGAATGAAATACAATTCATTTTGCAAATAATTCAGAATGTCTTAATAAATAAAATATTAATTTATTTTTGCAAAAATGCAAGGAGTTGCTATTCATAAATTGCAGATTGTTTTAGTTATATTTAGTTTTATTTTCGACTGCCTCGGTGGCCTAGCGGTAGCGAATGCGACTGCTGTTCCTGAGGTCTCGGGCTCGATGCCCGGGTCTCGGATCAAATGTTTATATGATCTGATAAAACACCGAAACTCCGAAACAAACATTTGTGGATCATATAAACATTTGATTCGACCCGGGAATCGTACCCGAGACCTCAGAAACAGCAGTCGCATTCGCTACCGCTGCGCCACCGAGGCGGCAAGCTGAATACTTTCTTAAAATCCTAAATAAGCTCTTCATTATTGGTGTTTTAAAAAAAGCCCCAGTTCTCATTATAAGAAATTGCATATCGTTGCTTGGATAGGTTAAGTTTTCCCAGTACACATCTTATGTGAAGATGGATTTGTATTGCCGGTATATACTGATACCTAATATTGAGTAACTGTTGCTATATATTAGAGGGAATCCGTGAATTTCAAAGATTTCAAGTAGAGCTGGGTGGCTCGTTTATGGTAATAGATATAACTCAATTATGTCAACTGTTCCGGGACAATGTATATTATTATCCGACTGCGAAATAAGTAGGGTTATGTTTTTCGAGTGTATGTATGTATATTTCTTAGGCACGCACGTAGAGCCTAAACGGTTTTTCGTATTTTTATGTGAGTGGTGTCAATAGATTCGTCTTAGTAGTGAAAGTAATACTGGGTAAAATTAAAAAAAAAAAATAGGAATTTGGAACACAAATAGTAATCTCAAAAAAAAAATGTTTTCAAAATACATCGAGTATGATATCAAAATAAAGAATTTTTGACGGACATTACAAATATGAATATAAATATATACATATATAAGTTATATGTTTATATATACGATATTGACGCAGTCGGTTTTTATTTTTTTAATAATTAACCATTATTAGTTTAATATTACTTTTACTTTTTGTTAGTGTATATTTTGTAAACGCAATATATGTCATTCTAATGTTAATGTCATATTGGTTGTTTTTCATCTGTGATGTGTGGCAACACTGCTCTTGTACGCTGTTCTGTGTGTGTCGAAAGTTATCTCCACTTGTTATCAAAANACATACAGCGGCAACAAAAACATATGACAACGTGATCTACCGAAGATACACTGAATAACGGGGTTACGGAGTGTACGAAGAAGCTACCAATCCTGCACCGCGCAATAGAAGCTCTCGCGCCGATTACGATATATACAAGTTCCCAACATCAACCGTTGGGCAGTGGCCCCCCAGGCATGATCACCTCGCTTGGTTGGAAGATCCTCCCCTTGTGTTGCAGGGACATGATATCCGTTCCTCCACAGTGGGCCAAACCGAAATATTTATACATTTTTGAAGCGTGGTCTTTAGGGATATTGGTTTCCAACGATAACATGAGTTCATTTAAAAATAAATTATTATAAATAAACTGTTTTTATAATTTTCTTATACTGTAGCAACTTCTTTGAAACATACGTTATTTGCTACTTTAGCCTTAATACATGTACACCAAAAATAAATATCTTATAGCTAATGGTATTTGCTAGTATTGAGTTTCAAGATACATACATCTAATAGTGAATTAACTGAGATATTAGTAATACAATAATAGGCATACTTAGTTTCTTTTATAATTTGTCTCGCAAATAATTGAGTTTTAGTTTGTTTTTGTCTGGGATCATAGTTTTGTAGGGTGTGTGGGGGCGAACCACAATCTTTCGCCCCCAGCCAACCTCACCTGCACGCGGTGCACCCTGCTAGATAACAAACGAGGCTCTGGCGACCGACCGATGGCGGTATATCCATCCTAAAAGGCGTAACTAAATACAATAGGCCGGTGATGGGCAGCAGCGTCACCGGTGCAACAAGTTACGCCCTGCGATCACCAACCNTGTATATTTTGTAAACGCAATATATGTCATTCTAATGTTAATGTCATATTGGTTGTTTTTCATCTGTGATGTGTGGCAACACTGCTCTTGTACGCTGTTCTGTGTGTGTCGAAAGTTATCTCCACTTGTTATCAAAAAACATTTCGGTTTATACTAATAATTAGTTTTCTTTATGCCCAAAACCCATCACTTTTAGACACACGTGTAGGACATTCGACATGTTAAAGACAAAGAAAGTTCTAAAGAATAATTTATTATCTGACATGTTTCTGTTAATGACGTTCGAATTGGTCGTTAAATAAATACTCTTAGATCGATATTTAATGACGCAGTTATTATTTGAATGAGAGACATAAAGTGTTTTCTGTCAATATAAAAAGAAACTGTCATTTATCATATCTGTGCTGTAGAAAGAAAATTATAAGTAAATACCCTGCACCAGCTTTGAAACAAAGCTGTCCATCCAAAGGTTGCCTGGAAGAAATTGCAATGAGTAATAAGACCGCCCTTTGTACATCACATTTTCATGTTTTCTTTTTTAATTTTTATGATTGTATATTGTGTGTTAACCTTCATGTACAAATAAAGTATTATCTATCTATCTAAAAAGTTAATAAATAATGAATTATTTAAAACATAACAACCCGACTGCCATCAATATCTGCCATCTTTATTAAATTCATTGAAGAACTGAAACAATAGAAGGAACTAAAAACTCCTAGTGTCTCTCTCACGACTAAGACGAATCTATTGACACCACTCACATGAAAATACAACAAGCCGTTTAGGCTCTAGGGCGTGCCACAGAAATATACACACATACATAGATATATTCATTCGCAAAACAAAATCCGCCTTCTTTAGCAGTCGGGTAAAAAGTGAATTCGTTAAATATGTGTAGTTTATAAGATTCTCTGTAAAAGCCTTACTAATATTACAAAATCAAAATAATCTTTGTCTATCACACTTTCATCGTTTAGTTACTGTACCTAATTCAATGAAATTTAGTTACCGCAATAACCACTACAAACGTAGGCGGAGATGCGGGAGAAAGCTAATTGCTACATTACGAAAAAAAACTATACCCGTATTGTCTTAGATGTTCTTCGGCTCACTGTTTCAGTTAAATCAGGGGCTTCCTAGCAGTGGTCCGTGGACCACTTGTGGTCTGTACAAATCAAAATAAATAAATAAAATAAATAAATAAATATGTTCAGACATTTAAACACACAAACGCGATCTAGTCCCAAACTAAGTAGAGCTTGTACTATGGGTACTAGACAACTGATATTAATACTTATATACTTTTTTTTGTAAACACATACATATTAAAAACAGAAAACAGCCAAACTCATATTTGCAGATCATACAAAAATTTGGTGCGGTCTCAAGAATCGATGCCGAGACCTCTTACACAGCAGTCGCATTCGCTACCACTGCGCCACAGAGGCATAAACTATATAATCCGCTTAGCTGACGGACACACATGGCACAGAAGTTTAGCCTAATAATAATATTCCTCTATATCTAAGTTTATGTATTGATTACTAACATTATTTCTTACTCAAGTACATCTTAGACTACCCAAAATCAAATTACTCAATATCCGTACAAAGGTTGTCATTTATTTTTATACCAATTATTGTTTTACCAATTGTAGTTTTAATATAGTTATTTCAGTATTTTTTTTCTATATTTAGTGGTGTTCAATAAAGCTGTATAAATGAATAAAAAATAAAAACTTGTTTAAAAAGTAATTTTCAAACTCGATAGGTTTCTAATTAAACTTTTAGTTTGATTATTACAGTTCATTTTAATTATAACTACCTTATGATTCCTTCTAACACGAATAATATGAAAGTGGTCCCTGACCAAAAAAAGGTTGGGTCCCCTGAGTTGAAGTTATGCTCATTTAAGCTATTCATTTACTAAATATTCAGAGACATTTTTTTTATGGAATAGTGGACAAACGAGCAGGCGTATCGCCTGATGATAAGCGATTACTGCCCCCCGTAATGCCAGTATGGACACCCGTAACACCAGAGGCATCAAAAGTACGTTGCGGGCCTTGGGGATGGGGTGGGAGATGAAGGGAATGGTTGGATTATGGGTCTCCGGTATCCTCACTCACTCGGTGAAACACAGCGCAGGCGCTGTTTTCTGTGAGGTCGTGATATCACTTCGGTTGAGCCGGCCCATGCATGCCGAAGCGTGGCAAATGCTTCCACTAGATGGCTTTGGACATCTTTGCACAACTGTGAGGATAGCGTATCATATTTAGAATTTAAATAAATTAAGAAGACCGTTATACATACATAAATACACAACTTAATCTTGTTAATAATCTAAACATGAAATTTGTGACAATGTATATACATTTCAAATAAACATTTCGGTCAGTTATACACAACGCTATCTAGATAAGTGATTTAAACACACGTATACTTTTTTTGTAAATACATACTTATTATACATCATCAATCATCAAAAACCCATAATGTGTTGGATGTTTTTAGCCACCCGAAGGCCTCCAACTAAGCTTCACGACTGTTATCGTATGATAACAACCGGGACCGACAGTTTAACGTGACCTCCGAATCACGGAGACGTTCATGGTAACATGCCACCAGCGGTCACCCATCCAGGTACTGACCGCGCCATCGTTGCTTACCCTCAGTCATTGTTTTTAATCACCGAGTGCAACTTGGCTATGAGCGCTTTAATAATATCACATCGATACTAGCTGAGACCCGCATCGTTGCCCACTGTGTAACAGCAGGATCTAAGGAGTAACATAAGTTTCTGAAAAAAGTTGCCTAAACTACTCCTTATATCATCAACTATCTGCCAGTAAGAATCCTGGCAAAATCAGTCCTCTGTTCCAGGGATTACCCGGAGCAAAACAACCTAAACATGCACTTTAAGTACCGTATACTTTCATATCAGCATTTAGTAAAAAGCTGTTAATTTAAAATTACAAACTGATACTTAAAATATGTTTATTTGTACAGATAAATATATAAATATAGCTTAATAATTATCAAGAACAAGTACAGTTCAAAGTTGAATTCAGAAAACAAATCCCCGAAGCCACGAAAGCCAAACAAAATACGCTTCGAATAAATCACTGAAATTTGATCACGCAATTCGTCTAAAAAACTGTGTAACCGATACATCGATATTAGGAGCCTATCAAACACTACAATTTTCCAGCCACGCATATACGTTTATCTAATCGATATGAGCCACAAAATCGATTCGGTTCATGACAGTCACAACATTTAGAAACTCCAAAAAGGTTCGGGCTAAATGGTTGTATAGGATTATGCGCCTGTAATCGCCTCCGTATTGCGTTACTGAGTCAATTGGCTAATGTTAAATGAATACTGAATGTATTAGAGAGGTTAAAGTTAGAACTTTTAGAAAGGTCCACACACACTTAATTGATTCATAAATATTTTAGAAAATCATCATTATTTCACTCGAAATATGTTTACTGTACTAAGAGTTTTTCCAAGGCTCACCGTCACAATTCGGTCTAAGATCTTCTTTTATTCAACGGTTGTTTGGCACCTAAAGTGGTATTTATTTTTCATTTATTTTACAAGAAAAAATCAGAAATAGTTAGCTGAAATCATTGACGATCAGTTTAATTAAACTAATTAGGCTAAATGCTACGAATTTTGTCTATGTGTATTTGTGTGTGTTGCCATGGAAACCACAAGAGACGTAAACCAGAACCTTGAAAATGTGGTTCGAATCCTCAGGAATGAAGGTACGAGATTTTGTCAAATGCACGCGTACAGGCACGAAGTCGAAACTTTCAGAGGACACTAGGGTTAATGAAGGAACGACGTGAGAACCCGACAGTCACTTCATCGGCAAAGCGGACTCTAAGCCGAGAGGTTAGTAAGCGTGTACGACACGACCTCCGATGCTCCAACGCTCTTTTGATTAAAAGAGCAATCGAGCAGAATCGGGGTCAAAAGTATTTGTGAAATCTCTTGGAAGAAGCCATTTGACGAAGCTGACCACAACCAGCGGAGAAGTCGTTGCTTCCAAGCTGGCCGTCCTTTCGGAAGTAGAAAGCTTTTATGGCGATTTTAACGCTTCGCAGGCATCTCGATCTGATACCGAAAATGAGGACCCTAGCCACATTAACAAGCCACTACACCGAAGATTTGCCAAAGTCAACATTGACGAAATCGAGATGGCTCTTAGATAGCTGAAAAATGGAAAAGCCCCTGGAGAGGATGGCGTTACTACAAAGCCGTTAAAGGCTGTAGGTAAACCCGTACTAAAGGCGCTCCAAAAGCTTTTCAACACTGTCCTGTTCGAAGAGAGAACTCCAGAGGCGTGGAGCAGGAGTTTAATCGTCCTGTTCTTCAAAAAGGGTAATAAAACCATGTTGAAGAACTATCGGCCCATTTCCCTCATGAGCTACGTCTAAAAGCTGTTTTCAAGAGTCATCACGAACCGTCTTGCGCGAAGACTCGATTAATACCAGCCTCCGGAGCAGGCTGAGTTTCGGAGCGGATATGGCACCATAGACCACATCCACACAGTGCGGCAGATAATACAGAAGACCGAAAAGTATAATCAGCCCCTGTGTCTAGCATTTGTGGACTATGAAAAGGCCTTTGACTTGATCGAGATCTGGTCTGTTCTGGAGTCCCTGCAGCGTTGCCAAGTAGATTGGCGATACATCCAAGTGTTGAGATGTCTCTACAAAGCCGCCACTATGTCCGTCTAAGTACAGGATCAGCATAAAAGACCCATACCATTGCTTCCGGATTGAGACAAGGGGACGTTATATCCCCGAAATTGTTCACTAATGCAATGGAGGACTTGTTTAAGACGCTGCACTGGAAAAGGCGCGGTATTAACATCAATGGGGAATACATCTTTCACTTGCGATTTGCAGATGACATCGTCATCATGGCAGAAACACTGCAGGACCTACAACAGATGCTGAACGACCTGACTGACTCATCTGTGCGCATCGACCTACGGATGAACTTGGACAAGACCAAAGTCATGTTCAATGAACATGTTCTACCGGAACCGGTTGCGGTACACGCTGCCGTTCTCGAAGTTGTTCAAAAATATGTATACCTCGGGCAGACTTTGCAGTTAGGTAGAAACAACTTTGAGGACGAGGTGAACAGAAGACTCCGGCTAGGTTGGGCAGCGATTGGGAAACTTCGTCGGGTCTTCTCATCGTCGAACCCACAGTGCTTAAAGATGAAAGTCTTCAATGCATGGGTCCTACCCGTAATGACATACGGGGCCGAAACGTGGACACTTACGGTTCGACTGGTCCATAAGTTCAAAGTCGCTCAGCGTGCTATGGAGAGGGCTATGCTCGGCGTTTCTCTAAGGGATCGCATCAGAAACGAGGTGATCCGACAAAGAACCAGGGTCATCGACGTAGCCCACAGGATTAGCAAACTGAAGTCCCAGTGGGCTGGCCACATATGCCGAAGAACCGATAACCGTTGCGGTAAACGAGTTCTTGAGTGGAGATCGCGTCTCAGCAAACGTAGTGTAGGACGTCGACAGGCCAGGTGGAGCGATGATTTGCGCGGGACGGCTGGCTGGAGCTGTGAGCTGGCAGGAGCTGATCGAACTAAGTGGCGTGAAATTGGAGAGGCCTATGTCCAGCAGTATACTGCGATAGGCTGATGATGATGATGTACTTGTGTATACGTAAGTAAGCAAAGTGTCTAAATAAATTTCTGTGTTTGTAGGGGATAATCTTCGGAAGTACTTATTTGATTCTGAAAATTCTTAAACTAACAGAAAGCGACACTATTTAGGAGGGAAAAAGGCTATATTTTATTAAACAAAAAAAAAATAAGTAAAAAATAACAGTATTTGTAAAAGAAGTCGAAGAAAAGCAGGCGGTTAACGCCCGACGAAGTGGTCACGGGTCGGCTAGTAGGAATATAATTAAGAATGAGTGGAGTTCCATCCAGTTCACTCATTCAATGGATATTGTAGAAGCCGACGAGCTAGAGGACTGTAATCAGAAGTAAAAATACCAACCTACTATACTAACCAACCAGATGGCGCAGCTTGATATAGTAGGCCAAAACCTCCTCTCTGGTAGAGGCCTAGGACCAGAAGTAGCCTAGTAATGACTAATGATTATAAAACTAATATATCCTAACTAAAACCTAAAGTGATTATTTTCATTCAGTCACGCTAACAAACACAACCATACATACTACACATTATAATATCGTTACACTTATGTTTGTTGTGTCTCTTACTTGAGTACTCTTACAAGTTTTTCACTTGTCATTATTAATCATCATGGTTACAATTACTTCAAGCTCTTGCTTCTAGACATAGGGGAGGCTGGTGATCTGTTATACAGGCTCTCTTATTGCAGATACCAGTCCCTCACACAGATTCACCAACTCGATCACATCATATTCAATGATCATTTCGAACACTACTGAAAGATTAATAAAACCGTGTCAAAAAAACACCGCCTATCATCAAACTGCTTCTCTTAGAAAGGACGTTTTTGTATACCATCTATGTTTATATAAATCTACAGTCATAAGCAAGCGTTAAGCCTTTGATTTGGGAGTAAAATTCTTTCGTGGCTGTCTACGGCGTATCGGCTGGAAATATCGTACCAAAAAGTAAAACGCGTAGGACAACATCACTACAAAGTTGTCTGACTACACGGTTAGCCAACTGGTTTCAGTGGTCGCCACACCGCTTCCTACTGTACCAAGTGTTGTGGGTTCAAATCCTACATGGGCCAACACTTTGTTGTTCTAAGTCTGGGTGTACTTTGTGTCCGTTTCATGTATACTCGTAAAGATCCCCGCGACACAGAAATTTATATTCCTAATGTGGGAGTAGGCTAAAAAAGAAAAAAAAAAGAAAAAAAAAGTGAACTAAAACTTGAAATACACCTTTTACCAAACCACCTTCTTAGAGAGATAATAATACACTGAAAGTACTATTTAAAATGATTATATCCATTTAATGATTAGTTCAAACACTATGGAAAGATTTATAAATATTGCATGTCGTAAGGTTGCGTGTTTGAGTAGAAATTTGATTTTGTCATAGTTTTAACTTTGTCACGCAACCAAACTAACAACCGAGCTTATAATTTTGAAGTGACTAATAAGTACTTACAGTTTTTACTACACGTTTTATAAATTAGTCGATTAGTTAGCGATAGTACTTATAGCAATAGTGGCCTTGAAAATGAACCCTAATTTTGATGCCCTTATTCAGAATATAAATAAAACAACTAAGGGTCACCAGCAGACACTACATATAACTGAGATGCGTATGTTGCGCTGGTCGAAAGAGGTTACCTGAAATGACAATATCCGGGGGAGTTTCAAAGTGGCTCCCATAACCCATAAAATTTCTGAAGCTAGAGTACTGGTATGGCCACGGTATGAGAAGATAATACGATCGCGTGATTAGAAGCTGCCTTCCCATCGCCACAAAAAAAAAGGAAAGAGGAAGGCCTCAAACGACTTGGAAAACGAATGTTCAAAAAGACATATAAGTATAAAGACTACACGAACAAACTGTTTGAAATAGAAAAATATGACATTGAATGATTGGGAAGACGGACCTCGCGTAACGGGATAAAGCGAGGTAGAAGAAAATTCAGAATACTGATTTTTTTTTTTTATATTTAAGCTGCCAAAATGACTCTGCCCTGCCTGATGGAAAGCATGAGCAGAATCCAAGAGTGGTGGTCACCATCCTCAATGCGAAAAAGAACAATGCAGCATGGTGACCTGGTACACTATGGCGGCCTGGGGGGAAGGGGGATGGTGAGGGTGGGCCTACGGTATCCTCACTCACTCGATGAAACACAGCGTAAGCGCTGTTTCACACCGGTTTTTTGTGAGGCCGTGGTATCACTCCGGTCGAGCCGGCCCATTCATGCCGAAGCGTGGCTCTCCCACGGTATATATGATGTAATCGATATTGTTGATAGATACGACAGTGGCAATTTCTTTGAAGGTTGTCAACTTGTAACTGTATTTGTTTATTTATTTATAACTTTATGCACTTTAGTACATAGGCGGACTTAATGCCCAGGGCATTCTCTACCAGTCAACCTTAGGATGGTGTAGAAATCTTGTGAGGTAGGCGCGCATAGGTTTTCTACTTAACTATTGAAAAATATACATTACATATATAGATACATATGCAAATACACAAACATTATGAATATATATTTTATAATAATATTACATATACATACAAACATATTTACATTACATTCGTACACTAGTGGATAAGAAGGTGTTGGATTGCTATCGGTGTGATGACTCTGCCATGCCAGTGAGAAGGAGGTCATGTACTTGCTTTTTAAAAATGAGACGGTTAGTGGACATCCTGATTTCAAGTGGTAGCGCTTTCCAAAGTAGTTGCCAACTTGTATATGAATTGTAGAATGGAATAGCATGCACTTTTTTGTACAACAGATATAACAGTTTACATAATACATCAATTGAATCACCGTGTATAAATGGCGGCCTTATCGCTAAAAAGCAATATCTTCCACGTAACCTTGGAATGGGAAAAAAGTATTGTAAAAAAAAATTGTATAACAATAGGAATATATAATAGCCTAGTGTTTTTTAAAGAAAAGCACGTTAATATTTCACTTTCATTAAAATATGTACCTCTAATTTATACATCAGTGATTTTAATTTCTTTAATTTCCTATGTCATTATTTGATAATGATTCTTTCGTTAATTTTTAAAGAATGATAAATGATCTGGAAGGGGAAGACCTTATCCTTGCCCTCAAATCCTATAAAAAGTAAGATACATAATATTAAAATATTTAATACATAAACCTCATTTTAAAAGAGAGTCTTATATCCGTCAGTATACTATTAAAAGCTGCTGATGTCTGACGTCTAATAACGAGCACTTCTGAATCTCGGAAACGGCTCCAATAGTTCATTTTAGAAATTTACTTATTTCTTTAAATGTAATTAAAAAAATATTCATTCATATATCATTATATGTAATTTATATAATATAATATTATGTAATTTATATATAAACAATAAATTTAGGCACAAAATAGAATTCTCAAAAGTATTTTACTTATTTAATTTATAGTCTTATTCTATTATCTTTGTTGTTACAAGCCGAAACTATTTTTTTCTCGTCCAAAACACGCAAATGTAAGACCCTCGTTTTCTTCACAAAAGCCCAAATAAAATACACCCACCAAATTAGCCATGACCTCCATAAATCATGAAAAATATTTGAAGCATAAAAAAATATCAAAAATAAGTTCCCGCGTAAAAATGGCGGCGAAAGTTCGCGCTTATAAAAATAAGCTCACAAAAGAATCCATATCCAACAGAAAAGAGGTCGCTGTAATGTTCTAAAGAGTTTTGGGACCATAGATTTAGTTAAATGGACTGAAAAATACCATCTGACCATCTACTATAAGCTTACGACTTTGGTTTTAGTGCTTAGACTATTCTGGTTAGATTCGCCATACGCGACTTTAGAGATATTTCAAAATAGAAGACATTCAGTTTATTGTATTTTCCGTCACGATCATGTCGATGACATCTTACATCAAACCAACTACCAACTAACAATAACCATATATAATAATTTATCTGCATATTTATTTATATTTGAACTAACTGCACATTTAATTAAAACACATATTATTATATAAAAATATGTTATAATAGGTATATTATATAACATAAACACCTTTATAAAAACTTCATTGATGGCATCAAAAAAACTTTTGTGAAATACTTGGGTATTAATACTCTAAGCCCTCCGCACGTACCATAGATCGCGTGCGAGCCATGCTGTACGCCGCTTGCATTATACGTTATATATATGTTATAGTTCTATGTAAATACCGTGAATTAGTTTGGTTCAGCAAATTTCAAAGTTGTAACCTATTTTGTAACCTATTGTAATCCCATAAGAGTTATTATAAATTCCTTTTACTCGTTACGCTCCTAAAAACCAGAGATGTTTTGTAATTCAGTGTGTATATTACTGTGTTCTATTATATTCTACAAGATGTTTTATAATAAAAGCCACTTTGACTTAATCCATTAGATCTCTCTCATTTGAATTCGCCAATAGTCCACGCGCCCGCACTGAAGTTTAGCGTTATAGTAAATTAATTCCTTCCGCCAAAAAGAGAATGGGTTTGCGATAGAGTTGCCAATCAAAAATTAATTAATATACAATAGTGTTCATTTACTTTTAGATAATTACCGTAGAAAATAGGCGTGAAATTATAGCTGCTAATAAGTTATTTCAAGGAGCTCGCAAAGTTAAATTGAGTCGACATTTTATTTTGAACATCCAGGTTCATTATTTCTGTGGTAATGACACTGAAGTATACATTATTTTATTTATTTATTTAATAAATTATGCACTTGGGGTGCATTAGCTGACTTAATGCCTAAGGCATTCTCTACCAACCATTGGGCGATGCAGAGAAAACGGAAAGTAGGTGCTTTTGATTAATAATGCAATTGCAATAAAAAAAAGTGCGTGCATACAAAGTACACATGTCAGAAGTGAAATTTCTTAGCTCTCTCCCACCTCTCACTCCATGGCACTGTGCGTGATACGACGACAATCGCTCTATCTCACTTTTTCTCTCGATCTTTCTCACTTGATTGCTCCCTACTCTCACTCCATCGCTAGTTGCTTCATGCTACGTTTGCCCTGTCTTACTCTGTCTCAATTTGGTCTCGATCGCTCTCTCTCTCTTTTTCGACACTTCCGTTGCATACTTGCGTGACGTTACATTTGTAAAAAATTTACCCTCATGCGCCTAAAGAAGTTTCACTTCAAAAATTATGATTTTACATACTGTTCAAGTTATCATTTTTAATTAAGTACAAAATGACTCTACTCTGCCTGATGGAAATCATGAGCAGAATCCAAGTGAAGTGGTCACTGTACTGATTGCGAATACAGACAATAAAATAATGCAACGTGTTGAGAAAATCTACGGTGGCCTTTTGAGATACTTCTGAATCCTTGGGTTTCCGGTCTCACACTCATCAATGAAACACCACAGCATGTTCAAATTCAAATTCAAAATCATTTATTCAATTAAAACACTTGGTGACATTTATGAACGTTATGAAAGAATGTGTGCGTGTACTAGTGTACACACATAAGAAGTGAAACTTCTTTATGGCCTTATTTTTCGAAAAATGATCTTTCAACTTTCCAGAAATTGGTTAAATAAAGTTAAATTAGATAAAGTTTAAACAAAAGGATTTTATTATCATAGACATGAATACAAAAATAATACAATTATTTCACTTTACCTTTTTGCTATTAAGATTATTACAGCATTTCATTAATTGTAATAGAATTATTACTATCATTGTCATCGTTATTATATATTTTTGTAATTAATGGCTTATGGTAACTGAAATATAAAAAGCGACATGCTATCCCTACTCCGTTGGAGAAAGTGAAAGTACTCTTCGTCTGAACCAACCGTGGTAGGGGCAAGAAAAATGTCGGTAGGTGTAGAAAATAAAAGACGTGTCGTAAAGTTCGGGATTAAAATTAAATACTTTTTATTATACCTTTTGCATAATTTTATATTTTTAGACTATTAAATACAAGTAAATTATTGGTACTCACGTTCGCAACGTATTTAATGTAATAAGTAGTGAAATAATCCACACCACCTGCCAGCGCATCGTTTTGCAGTGCTGAGAAGCAAAATACACATTCAAGGATGTCACAAATAAGCGATATAATATCGGCGCAGAAGACACTTGAGGAGACCTTTATCAGGAAGATGTCAGATCTTGAATCTCAGATACAAAGTGCTGGTCCAGCCAAAGACACCGTAGCCAAGGTCACAGAGGAATTCCGAAGTTTTCGAGAGCTGATTTTCTCGATGCTTGGTTTGCTCCGAAAGCAGACAGGCGAGTGCTACAGAAAGATCGACGACATAGAGACCAGACAACGGCCTAAATCACTGATTTTCTTGGGTGTCGAAGAGTCTG
Source organism: Hyphantria cunea (assembly GCA_003709505.1). Lineage (NCBI taxonomy): Eukaryota > Metazoa > Arthropoda > Insecta > Lepidoptera > Erebidae > Hyphantria > Hyphantria cunea. The sequence goes on along the minus strand of PKRV01000873.1, from coordinate 29,300 downwards.
AAAAGGAGGACTGCAAGGCTGTCGTGCTGCAACTCATCAATAATCATTTAAGCCTGAAGAACGTAACTGCTTCTTCTATCGGAGTCTACCACCAACTAGGAGCGTCAAGTAAGGAACGTCGGCGACCAACGCTAGTAAGGTTTTCCAGTGTAGATGACAGATTGTTGGTATGGAAGGCAAAATCAGGGCTGAAGGGTTATTGTGTCAGTATTAAGGAGTTCCTCACAAAAACCAGGCAGTCCATCTTCGCCAAGGCTAGAACACATTTCGGGGTTTCTGCTAGCTGGACTCAAAATGGCATCATAGACATCAAGGTCCCTGGTGGTATCCGGCACAAAGTCACGACCATCGACGAGTTGAACACGCTACTGGTGAGGTACCCGAAGGCACAATCGGTCTGGTGACCGACCCGCAGGAAATATCAGGTCTCATAGACAACAATAACAATTATTCAGTGATACTAAAATTTTTCTTTTTTCTGGCTATTCACTATATTCTCCTTTATTATAGTTTTATTTTAGGCTGCTTGTCTTAATTCCAGTACTTCTTATAAACAAAACGCTAATATCCTTTATGTAAAACAGATTTTTTTTTTGACCTGCAACTTTGTTTTGTTATTGTTATGACAAAATATTAACATACCCTCCTTCTGTTCATTTTGGCATCTGTATGCAGTACAATAAAATTATGATGCGTAGATTTTAATTCTCCCGTTCATTTATTAACATTGTTTTCGTTTGTTTTTTGCGTTCGTATTGGGAACTGATGTAAAATGTATCTTATGTTGTAGTTTTCTGTTTAATTTTTTTGTTTTTTCTCATTTTCTTATTGATGTAAGCTGGCGGGTGATGCAGAGATACTAACGGTCTACCGGAACATCTACACATTATTAACTATACACATATATTTATACACATTCTTTTTTATATATTTTATTCATTTTTAGTTTTATATATTTAAAATTTATTTATATCTATGTCGTCTGATATCGAGTGTTATGTTTCCGCCTGTGAATCTGAAACCGGTTTAAGTGATCAAAGCTTCTCCTCCTCATTAGATACCCTCGGAACAAAATTAATTTTAACAATAAGCATTTATTTAATGTGTGTCACCTAAACTCCCAAAGTGTTCCTAGTCACTTCTCTGATTTGTACGAGGCGTTCTATGATGTCAATGTCCACGCTATTCTGATTTCCGAGACTTGGCTTAAACTACATCTTCTCTCTACCTCTTGTTCTGTCCCTGGCTTTATTCTTATCCGGAATGACCGTATGGAGAGAAGGGGAGGTGGCGTTGCCATTTACCTACGCACTGACTTTTCCTACAAAATTATTTCATCTTCCTCTTCTATTGATTCTGCTGAATTCTTATTCTTAGAGGTTAATGTTGGGGGCGTTAAAACTGTCCTTGGTGTCGTCTATTGCCCCCCTTGTATTGACTATTTTACTGAATTAGAATCAGTCCTTGAATCCTTGGGTACAGAGTATGCTCATCATGTCATCATGGGTGATTTTAATACCAATCTCCTAGATCAAAACTCCTGTCGTTCCCGTAAACTCCAACTCCTTTTTGAGTCAGTCAGCCTTAATGTTCTGCCGCTACATGCTACTCACCACAACAATAACGGCGAGGACACCTGGCTCGACTTAATTATCACTTCTAATCAGTCACTTGTCTCCTCTCATGGTCAATTAGACGCTCCCGGATTCTCACACCATGATCTAATTTTCCTCTCTTATACCCTCAAACCCTCTAAACCCAAACTCAAAATCCTATACAGGCGTTGTTTTAAGCGAATGGACATCGATAAATTGAGTGACGATGCTTCACGTATTGACTGGACATCCTTGATCGAATCAACTTCTATCGATGACAAGGTATACATATTCAACGAGGCAGTGACTAAGTTGTACGATATTCATGCTCCAATTAAAAAATTTAGGGTTAAACGACCGCCCGCACCCTGGATGACCAAAGATATACGGATGGCAATGAAACACCGAAATCAAGCTTTTAGAACTTTTAAGAGGGATCCTGTCGAAGTCAACTGGAAACTATATAAGACTGCAAGAAATCGGTGTAACCAGATGATACGGAGCGCTAAACGCCGCCATGTTCTAATATTCTAGATAATATTTATCTTCCGCTACTGACGAGATCTGGAAGTTCCTTAGAACTCTCGGTATCGGGAGATCGCGGCATGTAGAATTTCTACAGTCAGTAAGTCTCGATTCCCTGAATCAACATTTCACTACACCTTTTACGTTGGACTGTCTATATGAACATAATACTTTTAATTATATCAATAGTCAACTGCGTTCTGACTTAAGCCTTTTTCACTTCGCTCCAGTCGCAGAAGGAGAAATTGAGAAAATAATCCTGTCTATCAAATCCCAAGCGGTCGGCTGTGATGGCATGGCTCGGAGAATGATCACAACATTTAAAATTCACCTTCTTCCCACTATTTCCCATATTATTAACTTCTCTCTCATGTCTGGCACATTTCCTGCTTTGTGGCGTAAAGCGTATGTACGCCCATTGCCTAAAATTTCTAATCCGTCTCTTCTCAGTCATTTTCGTCCTATTTCTATTCTTCCTTTTCTCTCCAAATTGCTAGAAGCCTGCGTCCATAAACAGTTCTCCCGCTTTATTTATTCTAACANATGAAGACTTGAAGACCCAAAGACTTAGAATTGAAGACTTTAAATACTTGACATTGGCAGAAATTGCTGATCCGGCTGGTTGCCATCTCATCAAAAGAAGTAAAAGGTTTTAATTTAGTTAGTGTTTTATGTTTTCGTTGTTTGAGTTCTTTCCAGTCGTGTTATTATTTCCCCTTTTTACCAGACTATTTTGAGAATAGATAATGTGGAGGAAAGGGTGCCATGTCCCTCTAACACAAAGGGAGGATCCTCCGATCAGGCGAGGTGATTATGCCTGGCAGGCTACTGCCCGGTTGACGTTGGGATTATATATGTTAATCGGCGCAAGAACTTCTATTGCGCGATTTAGGATTGGTAGTTTCTTAGTAATCAGGGTATCGAAAAAAATAAAACTGCGATAATCATATCATGTTAGGTAACAAAAAAAAGGTCTTGGCAAGCACTGAACTTTGAAGATACGGAACTTGCATGTTACCGAACATCCACAGCTATGTATTTATTTAAATATTCTTAGAGATATATACATAGACAATGTAAATAATTAAATGTATTTTACAATTCAATAAACTTAATGATAATCAAACGTCTAGGCATAATTTGATTTGTATTTTCATACAATCAGTGAAATTTTAAGCATTTTATGCATTCATGGGTTTTATTAAAAGTTAGGTAATATCAACAAATGGAATTTTACATAAGCGGTTTTATTAAAGGCTGTTCTGGTTTTATTCTAAACCACTAGGCGTTTAGTTCAGAAAATAGAGGCTGGGCACGATAAAAGCAGTTTTATTAAGAAAGTTGGCCTGTACTTAGCGATAGTTCGAAATCACGATATGCTAAAGTGGAAACTTTAAAACTTTATCTAGTAAGATTTCCCACAATATGGAAAGCGTACAGTGGCTTGAGTTAGCATATATTACTTTTTCTTTGAATTAACTGCGTTGGGAAACAAATTGAACCAAGCCTTGCATTCTATTTAATCTCTCTTGAGGTTTGTTGTAACGCATTTAAAAAAACTGTAGCATTAGTAAGACTTTACATATTTTTTAAAGTTTAAGCTGTAATATATGGGAGACTACAAATATAATTTATAGCGTAGGGAGGCAAATAGGCAGATGAATGATTTTTTGGCTAATTCCGCCTACGTGCCCACCATTGTAACTCCTGTACACCAGTATAACAGCAGTGTCCCACGAACACACCGAGTTGTGTCACTCAGGAAGTCTTAGGAAAAATCAAACTGAGTTGGAAAGCAAAAGGAAGTTATTCTACTTACCTTCTTGGCAAAACGGGAGATAATTATAGATAGTATTAAAATACATAAAAAAAATCAATAATTTTTTTTTTTCAAAAACCCAATTCCTAACCATTGAGGAGTTTTTTCTTCCATTATCAGCTCAAAGAATACGACTAAAGGTGACACAAAAACATGATATTCAAAGAATTATCATCCAACTCCTAACTGTTAAGGAGATGTATCTTCAATCAAGGTTCCCCCCGATTTTTCTGGGATGCCATCGTCCTAGTTTCATTATCCTGGTACCACCGGTTCGAAAAAAAAAGAATCATCAAAATCGATTCATAAACGACGAAGATTTCTGCGAACAAACATAAAAAAATATACCGTTGAATTGAGAAAGCGATTTCTTCAAGATAACCATAACAAGAATATTAGGTATTTAATTTTTTACGGTAATTTTACCTATAAGCAAAACATTATTATATTAATACGTATGTAAAAACAATATAAAAATCATACACACACACACACACACCCATTCACATTACACAATATACAAGGTATACTTCAATTGAAAGATAATATTCACAGATAGAGACTAGATAGGCCCTTCTTTGTGGTTGTAAAACAGCTTACGTTCGAGTGGATAGATCTATAGCAATTTAAGATGAAAGACCACTATTTGATCGATGCTGAGGAGTTCAAGCCGCTGTCAAACTTGAAATCAATGTTCGTTTGCAATACGTTTGAAATGCGTATATTGAAACAAGTGGTAACTTATAATCAATGGCCAATTTTATTAACCGACTACAACGAACCTGATTTCTGTTCGCTTAGATTTTTTTCACTATTAAACGGATTAAAGTATAGAAAATCGCGAATTTCAACGAATTCCATGTGAAGCCGATTATATCCATATTGCCACTGACTAAGCATTTCGATTGCGTGTGTGCAAAAATGAAATGAAAATGAAAAAAGAAATCTCTTTTTTTGTGGTTGATTAAAAAGAAAACTACACATCAAACGTAGTCATTCCATCTAAACTTGTTTATTTAATAACTAAATTAATTACAACAGTACCTAACAACACCAACTCCAAAAACGTACAGTCAGCATTCGCGTGATTCTCGTCACGCGCCATGACAGGGGTCTGGTACGGTCAGCACAATTTGTCTCCGCGCCGCAATACATCCATCAATTACATTGCAGATATCGGGATGCTGGAGAGAAAAATATTGGCGCACCTCTCTGGATTGAGAAGGAACAACCTTGGGAGAGCTTTTAGTTTGCATATTGTGAGGTTTGGTTATTTACTATGCGTTTACTTAGCTTCGAATAAAAAGAAGAGCACTCGGTTTTTATAAAGGTGCTTTTTATATTTGTAAATTGTATCTTAATCTTGTGCGTCAAAATGTTAAGTTATTAATTTATTTAATTAGCTTTTCTTAGTAGCCGTGAGCTTTGATATGAGCCTGTCGCCTGATAGGAAGATTGTGTCATTAAAGTGGGACCATGACTTTAATCAGCGAACGCGTAAAGTGACGGAGACTGATGGTTTGTTTTTTAAATAATTTCCTAATGATTTTTTATGAAATGTAAGGAACCGAGTAGACGGACCTGATGTCTTCCGCCCTTGAGGCGCTCCGTCCAGCGCCTCAAGAGTCGTAAAAGTCTGAAAGTAGTACTCAAAATTAGGAAGCCCGTGTGATTCCGGGAACTTCTGAAACTACTTAGCATCGGGTATAACTTCTATAGAGATGGCATATTTATGGCAAAGCTTGCCTCTGTCATGGACCTTAGAACAAAAAAACGAACTTAGGTGTTAAACAAATAGGTGATAGCATGATTGTATTAGCCTTTAATCTAAATCTTTGTATATTCATTTGGGAATTTCCCTTGCGTTCCTGTAATCTTATGTAATATTGCATGGCTGGTTGTTGTATGAAGAAAATACTTTATAAATTATGCAGGTAAAAGTCTACGGAATTACGATCTGTGCGTCTTGGGATAGCTCAAGAATTCCACGCATGATAAGATAAATGAACGCTGAACTCATCAATACAAAGACGGGACTTCATGGAATTATTCGTACACGTTTTAAGGAAAATAATGATTAATAAAATTGAAATACCTTAAGTGCCAAGTAAATAAAAATTAACATTACCGTAGGAGACCCAAGCTTCGGTACGAATACGCCGGCTCGACCGGTGTGATACCACGGCCTCACAGAAATCCGACGTGAAATAGCGCTTGCGCTGTGTTTTACCGAGTGAGTGAGGATACCAGAGGCATATATACCAACCCCAACCTATCCCACTTCCCATCCTCAAAAGACCGGCAACCCACTTATGACGCCTCTAGTGTTGCTATCAGGTTAGCCCCCTATTCCATAAAAAATCCTTAAGTTCACAATACATATTCTTAATAACGAAAATTCAGAAAAAAACAGAAATATATCTATTTATACGGTTATTACTCCTCGTTGAACAATGGGCAATGCAACCTATTCCTAGTCTTATTGATAGAATACAACCCTAACAATAAAAACGCGCGTATTACCAGTAGTACTATGAGTAATGATCTGTGCAACTGATGGTTTTCATAGCTAAACCNCTTCATCCACAATTTGACAGCCCTATCGACAAACGAGTTGTAGAAGAAATATTTCCGTAGCAGTATTACTGAGCGGTCGATAAATTATCCGACTTCTATTAACTTACGCCTTACATTGCAAGCCAACTTCACTACACATTCCAAGTAATTGCAAGAATAACATCGATGTAACTTATATTGAATTATAAAGGTTGTGTTTCCGTTTTAGTAGGGACTGTGTTTCTTATATTAAATTAGCTTACCCACGCAACTTTGTTTGCGTCTCTTTTCATCATACTCGGGTGATATTGGTGTCTAAGCTTGATGATAACTATTCTACCTTAGGCACGCCAGAAAATCACACATTTTGAAAAACGTGATATCAGGTATTTCGTAGTTCATCATGGGTAACAACTTGACACGATAATTAGATATAACAAATATAGTCTCTAGCTAAATTGTACGTGTTATTTTCAGTTTTGGAAATCCTTTGTTAAAATATGGTGCAGGAGACTAACTGATAAAGAATTCAATACTTTTTAATAAAATTTATACCATGTAACTTAATGCATTTATATAACTTTTAGTTTTTTTTTGAACAATTTTTCCAAAAACGGTTTATCATGTCAGGAACTGCTTCAGTATTTTCATTCATTATCAGCGCAAAAGCATTATGTAACCAGTGTCCCTTTCACGACTAATACGAATCTATTGACACTACTCACATAAAAATACGACAAGCCGTTTAGGCTATCAGACGTGCTAAATAAATATACCAACATACATACACTCGAAAAACATAGTATAGGGTAAAAATTCAGTAGCCTGAGTGCCACCACTGCGATGGCCAGACCGTAGACACGGCGTTCCACACGCTGGTAGAATGTCCGGCATGGAGCCAAGGCGTGATCTCGTAGCGTCTCTCGGGGTGAGGGTTCTCTCACTGGGTAACATGATTGCGGCCATGTTGCAGAGCGAGAGCTCGTGGAACTCTGGCGTTTCTTTCTGCGAGCAAGCTATACTTGCCAAGGAGAGGGCGGAGCGGGACCGTGAGAGGTTCAGAGTTCTTCCGGTTCGCCAGGCCCGGGAACGGGCCAGGTACCGCAGATGACTCAGGCGTCGATCTTTGCGTAAGCGTCCATAAGCGTAAGCTTGAGGGTGACAGGTGAGATTACCTATCACCCTAGAAGAAGCAGGCCGGGGTGGCGGTACAAGCCCTATAAAGTGCTCACGCCCTTTCCTGAATAGAATAGGAACGTTAGGGTTCCTACACAGGAGGGGGCCGTACATGCAGTGGCATGTGGTTTTAATCGGATCGAGTGCAACGTGGCACAGAAGGAAAGAAAAAAAAAGAAAAGGGTAAAAACTCAGTACGCGATCGTCACCGGTGTAGGTCACAGGAAGCTGTTGGATGCGGATAGGAATGGTTGTTGTAGGGAAATTAGGGGCGGGCCTATGACGTCTATTAGGTGAGATAATTATGTTCCTCAACTGCGATCATTCGTTCTGTACCTAAATTTCATTCATATATAATTTTTGTTTTTAGGGACGACCGTGGACTGTATTCATTTTCTATATCATAACCTGCCACTTTATTTTTCCGATACTTAAAACTCTTAAAATCTACTTGCCGAAATCATATCTATGAGAAGACTAGATATACTCATGTATAAACTAGTTCCAACTTGAGTTAGCTCTACTAAAAGATAAGGAAGCTCCCTGAAGGACATACTAAATATGCAAGAATAAAAACTTGCGCCAAGTCAGTTGCACATGTGACTTGACGCGACACATACACAAAGCGACTAAATTGGAAACGTCGCAGCGACACGCAGACGTGTTATTTGTTACCTCAGATGTAGTGTAAGACATGAGCGCAAGCGATTTTAGAAAGTCTTAATCTTCAAACATATGGCGACGATTTTGGTCAAACTTTTGTTTGTATCGGTATTATATATTATGTTGCATATTGTGTTGAACTGATTTAACTACACGGTTGGCCTAGTGGTTTCAGTGGTCGCCACACCGCTTCCTACTGTGCCAAGTGTTGTGGTTTCAAATCCTACATGGGACAACACTTTGTGTTGATCCATTAATTGTTGTTCTAAGTCTGGGTGTACTTTGTGTCCGTTTCATGTACGTTTGTAAAGATCCCCGTGACACAGGAATTTATATTCCTAATGCGGGAGTTGTCTTTTAAAAAGAAAAAAAAAAGATTTTAACATAATCCTGTCAAACCTATCTAAAGTTTGACAGGCTTATGTTAAAATCAGTATAAAAACTAGAGTGTTGGAGATTATAGTTAAAGAAAACCATTCTAGGAATAAAAATAACTGCCTTGGTGGTGCAAGTGGTAGCGTAGGGGACTGCTGTGCTGTGCTGCTGGGTTTTACTGTCAGTTTCATATCAATGTTGTAAAATTATTTGTTCTTTCCTCCGCTCCATGTTATACCTTGAACCTCAGCGTAAGAAGCATCGCTGGTGCTTTGAAACTAGAAACTGGTGCAAGTGAAAAATGTCCCACCGTTGTGTACACCCGACAATGAAAATAGAGGCATTAGTTTTACACATTGGTCTAATGTTGCTGGCAGTTGTAACATTCAACATTATGTTCTGCTAATAATCACAATTTAAATAAACTAAAAACAAACAAAATCATCTAGTAAAAACTTCTAGAATAGAAAATAGATATCGGCATATATAACTTATTGCCGGCCGCTTTTTAAATAACTGTAGCTAAGGGTTTTCACTTTTACGTACGAGTTCTACATAAATTGCATCATAATCTTTTACCCTTAGGTCTACTTTCACCAGCTCCTGATAATGTTTCACATACTGTCTGCCATATAAAAATACAGATATAAGATTTTGATTAACATATGTCTACCTGACATGTATATCTATATTATTATTATGCTCACTGTCTACAGTGGATCTGTACAGAGTGAATATAATAATTATTTTCACAGGAATTAATGCCATCGCTTATTTAAAGTTATTTCTGCCCGTGACCACTGCCATCTGATGAAACGTCAGGAAAATCAGAGGTAGAGGAGGACCTTTAAATAAGTGATCACGTTAATACCCGTGAAAATAATTATTGTCATGTAACGCGAAATCTTTAAAGTTAGTTGTACACAGTGAATACTAAGATATCAAGTAATCAATGTCCTGTTCGAGGTCTACAATTTCTAGTAGCTGTATATTGTTACCTTTATTATTGAAGGTCACATAATCTTCTCTTTCAGTAAAATAAAACATTTGTTTATCTGAACTTGGTACTTAATGTATTTATGTAAACAGTTGGACATAAAAACTGGAAATGAAAACTCACAAACAAACCATTCAAACACTCATATAAAGCCGCGATCAAATTTGATACCGTATAAATAATACAACCCTAAAAACCGTGTATCGAAAGTACCGGTACTTAACCGAACCGGTTCTGAAACGAATTTTAGAAAGAGTCGAGTTTCTACGTGAACTTTATCACATTGTACAGGCAACACTAAAATACACTGCATTGGGTTCCTCAGCGGACATTCAATTTGTGCCGGGAACCGGTCGCGCACGAGTGCATTTATTGTAAATCGGCTTTAATTTATTTTGCATCGTGATACGCAAGTGTGATTTCATCATTTTGTAAATAACGTAGTTGAGAGAACTATTAAAAAGAATAAAACTAGGAACATAATAGTTACCCATTCGCTAACGCCGCAATCACCGAGCTCTGACCGAATTATTCTCAGTTCTCACCTCCCCATCTTCACCAACTTAACTTGATCACTACCTCCGTTTCCTGACCTCCAATCAGATCAAAAACCGAAATTTGCACTCGCTAAACCATCTGCTTGTTTTTTGTTCTTCTTATAATTCTGATTTCGTGAACTCTTGGTTCATCGTTCAAGCAGTCCTAGTCTAGAATTCACTTAAAATCAGGATATCCACTTACAGTTTCGTGTTCTAAAAGTGAACTATTTCTCAATGACTTGATAGAGTCATTGCAACGTTAACATACCAACGAATATAAGGTAAATATTTTATTTAGTTTATTACTTATATAATATTATATATAGCTATAGTTTTTTTATGGAAGGGGTCAAACGAGCAGACGTGTCACTTGATAATAAGCGAATCCTGCTTGCCCATGGACACCCGCAACATCAGAGGCGTCACAAATGCGTTAGCGCAGTTGGTATGTATTCTTCTTCCTGGGGAAACAAGCTATGTTTCAACTACACCATTATAGGGAGGATTGGGTGATGGGCTGCCGGTACCTCATGCACTCGGTGGAATACAGCGTGAGCGCGGTTTCACACCGTTTTTCTGTCCATTACTCTGGTCGAGTCGGCCCTTTCATGCCGAAGCGAGGCTCTCTAATAGTGCTTTGTAACGTATACTTCACTTTTGAAAGTACGTAACTTATGTGCGTATTTCTACACCACCCAAAGGTAGACTGGTTAAAAATATCTTGGTTAAGTCTTCCGATGTACAAAAGTGCAAAAAGTTATAAAGTGTATATAAATAAAAAAATATCCTAAAAAAGTAAGGTTTTACAGAAATATATTTTTTTTTAAAAAAGCTATACTTTGTACTTTTTTTAAATTTAATCTTAAGACCTTAAGTTTTGTTAATTTAAAGCGGGAGCGATCCGGGATTATAATGACATGAATTGTATGATTGTATTTGGTTGATTTTAAATATTTGTATTAAGATATGAAATTATAAAACACAGGGCATGTATATTAAAATATAATTGCAACAGCACCTCCAAAAAAACATAAAAATTAAATGAGTAATATTTAAATACTACAATTTATTTTAAATACTACATATTATTCCGACATTTAAATCCTTTATTTAAATTTGTTGTAAAAATACTACAAGAAACACGGTTTGTAGCTACTAGTAAAATAAATGAAACACACTACGCATAATATTGTATCAGGATCAATATCTACAAACAAATTTTCACATTAGGTATTAAAATTATTAAATAAAATATAAATCTAAATATTTCGGACATCTAATACAAAACGCCATCAAGTACCAAATTAAGCCGAGCTTGTATTTACTAAGTAGAAGTGTACTAGAGAACTAATATCAATATGTTTGAATCATCTAAACTCCGAAACAAATGTTTGCAGATCATACGAATATTTAATCCGACCCGAGAATCGAACCCGATACCTCATAACTGCAGTTGCATACCCTACAAAAGCGCTAACGAGGCAGTCAAATTTTTTTTTTTTACATAAACTAAAAGACACTCTAAATAGCCTATTATTATGATTTTTCAAATAACTCATCAAAAGCAATAATGCGATTTGATTGTATAATCAGTTCGCGGACCCAATTTCCAGTATCGCATACCAAAATCCGGTATTTCGGTACTGGTACAAATGTTAATTAAGGGCTGCGAAACCGCAACCCGTTTATTTTCATTTGTTATATATATATCTCGTTTTGTGGTTTTAATAGATAAATTGTTTCGTATCTCAACTACACAAACAAAAAAGTTTTTTTTTCAAATTTCAAATTGGTAAAAAAAATAAAGTTTAAGGTACACATAAAAAATAGAGGTTATAAGGTACACATAAAACAATGTTTTTAAATTTTTTGTCTGCCTGTTTATCGGTCTGCCTGTCTGTTTGTTCCCGCTAATTTCTAGGATGGTTGACCGATTTTCATGGGACTTTCACAAACAGATAACTGATGATATAAAGAGTAATTTAGGAGATAAGGTACATGACTACCGCAGGTAATCATACGAGTCAGCATACCGTAAATTGGCTACTGTTTCATTTGATTCAATTCGGTAACCGAATAACAACAACAACAACCCATAATGTCCCACTGCTGGGCTCGGGTCTCCTCTCAGGAGAGGGTTAAGGCCATACAGATAACCGAATCTTTATATCAAATTCCGAGAATAAATTATCAAGCGGTTGGTTTATAGTGACATGTAATGAAAAAGTGATCGTTTCCTTTAGAAGAGAAAATAATGAGATCTTCTATTTTTAGAATTTATTATTTTTATTTGTAAAAATTTTCTGTATACATTTTTTTTATACATCTCCAATTATTTTGATAACTAAACATTGCGAAGTTATAAGCAAATTTCAGCCTTGAACTAGCTTGGGAAACGAAGTGCTGTTGTGGGACACCCGGAGAACCATTAAGCCCCACGGTGGCATACCTCGGCAGTCGGGAGGAGCTCCAAAAACGCATCAGTAGCTCTGGAGTCCTTCTGCCGTACCTCGGGACTGAGGTATATCCCGGGGTAACCTGAGTCACTCCTAGGGCAGGATTCTATACAGTATGAGAACAAGCGTCCCCAACCCGCACTTGGCCAGCGTGGGGACTTATGGCCTTAACCCTCTCCTGAGAGGAGACCCGAGCCCAGCAGTGGGACATTATAGGTTGTTGATGATGAAAACAAGCGTTACCTGCCTTTCTCATTTTGTAACGGAATCTTTCTGCGACGTTTTCATCAGCGATGTCTGAATTAGTTCTAATTTTGAAACTATTTTGTTTGAAATAACACTGGNAGAACATATATAAAATCTCAACTATGTAATAAGTAGAATCTAAATCTAATCAATCTGAATTACTTTTGTGAGATTCGGGGCCGTCCGAGATACTGGTTACTTTCGATAACCAGTCTGTTTGGTGTGAGAAAATATATTCATCAACAATTGTCATTCCATAATTTTACAGAAATCCGAGATAATTTTTGGGACTTTTTCCCGACTGCAAAAGCAATAGGGTTATGTTTTTCGAGTTTACCAATCGAATATACCAAAAAAAAAACTTAAGTCCAATTACCCGACTGTGAAAGGAGTTGTTTTGTAATCTGAAACTAAATTATGATATTATTGGCGAAACTGTTCACTTATTTATTTTCTTAATTGAATTAATAAAATAAAATAAATAATTGAAAAAAATTCAACTTTTCAAATTTATTGAACAGTTCGCGAAAATAGAGCTTCAATTTTCTCAGATTATTATAAAATGTGATGACATCATTAGTGGAACTTATTATATTATATTACTATTATTATATTATTAGTCAAATATAGTCTTATTAAAATAATGTCATAAATACGAAAGTTTGTGTCGTATAAGTTCTTAATATCGAATGTGGAATACGCATACATAGCCACGATACGAAATGTCGATGCAATGGCACGCTATGGTACGTCTATCGATTTAAATATATAATTCATCAATTAAACAGACACGTGTATTTATACCCAGTCTAAATACATAACCGCAAATTAATAGTATGCTATTGACAGATAGATTACAAACTCGTCAGCCTTTAAATATTCCATTTAGCTATTTCAGTTTGGATGCCAATTTAGTGTATAATAGAATCCTAGACCAAGCCTAGTGACCAAAATCAAATTTGAACTACAAATTAGTTTGGTTAGATTCAACTTTATGGTAATCTATTAAGTAGAGGGGATTTATAATAGGTAAATTATTAGATATTGATTTAGTATTCATTCTCACTTGAAGCTTTGTGCATGATTTCGTTTACTAAGTAAATAAATAAATAAATATTTTAGGACATTTTAACACACAATGCCCATCTAGTCCCAAACTAAGCAGAGCTTGTACTGTGGATACTAGACAACTGATATTAATACATATATACTTTTTATTTGTAAATATATACAAGTTATACATAGGAAACACCCAAACTACGAAACAAATATTTGCAGATCATACAAACATTTGGTCCGATTCAGGGATCGAACCCGATTCCTCATGCACAGCAGTCGCATACGCAACCACTGCGCCACCGAGGCAGTTAAGTAAAAGCTCCGTGTAGTTATGAAATAAGAATATAGAGATTGTATGATCGAGGGAGCAAAGCTATGCAGGACAACATTGCAAAAATAAGAAAAACTTGAAATAAACGCCATAAAACGTCTGGTCAATATGGTAGGCCAAAATTTACTAGCCAAAGAGAGGCCTTTTTTACTCTGGGAATGCTTTCCGTCTGTACCATCCGTGGGGAGACGAAGGGCGTGTGTGGGACTCCGAAAAGACCGGGCTACCAACTAAACCCACGCAGCGGCCTACCTCTGCAGTCAAGATGGGCTCCAGGAACGCACTGGCAGCTTCTGCGGTCCCCTACTGTACCCCACGACTGAGGCACATCCCGGAGTGAGACGCTGTCATGCCTCACACCGTACTTGAGGAAGAGAGACCTACATATGTCCAGCTAAAACCTGTAACAGTCTAATTACAGGTTTTTGATGACGTAAAACAAAATTATTGCGGTTTTATTCTAATAAGAGACGTATTCCCATAGCCGTATGTGCTGTAAAAGGAAGGGCAGTTAGAGCTCTGATATCCTCATTTAATTAAAAAAAACAAAGGAATGAGAAAAACAAGGATTTTCGGTAAAGCATCACTCGGATTGAGCCTGTCTATATATACCAAAGACCTGCTCTCCTACAAACAAATTATTTCATGGACATTAACTTAAAAAAAAGAAAATAAATAATATCACTATTAAAACAAATAAGTAAAAATTTCAATGAAGTTTTAAGTACAGAGCCAAAAATGTGGCCCATTAGTGTCAGTTACATTTAGAAATATTAGATATAAATGGCAAAGTACTTGAGCGGCTGTCGTACGAAATTTAATTACCAAGAGGAAAGTACCTGGTCTCTGTAGATGTTGCCGACTGAACAAACACACTAAAACTTTGAATATGTACGAACATTCAAATATTTTGTGATTCATTATACTTTTACTTTTCTTTTTTATGAAAATATTTGTAAAATCAATGTTGATAGTACCTTCTGTGTATTTTAGAACGCATCGAAGTAATTTTTTTTTACGATATTATTAATAGATTAAATTACTTGGTGATGGAATACTGTATAATTTTTGTATATAGGAACTGATTGAGGACCTAGTATGAGCTTGTTAAACGTCTAGTTGCGATAAGCCCGCACTGAGATCTTTATCAATCGCAACGCTGAACACGATCTAAGCGAGAGCACCATTGAGAGAGTTTGTGTGAAATAAACTAATGCTTCCTCTGTTTTTATCCAACTGCGAAAGAAGGAGAGTTATGTTTTTCGAGTGTATGTATGTAGTACGTGTGTATACTTATTTGGCAGCTGGTCGTATTATGTGTCAATAGATTCGTCCTAGACGTGAGAGTGACATTGCATGCATCAAAATTAATAATAAAACAAAATTAAAACCATTATACGCAATCGGCTTTTTTAAAATTATTCATTACTTGCTTCCTGGTGATATGGCGAACCTAACACTAGGTGAAGGCCGGTCAGAAGTGGTAGCATGTTTTGTTTCTTAATTTTAGGCGTCCATGAATGAACACTTACTCATTTGCCCTCTTTAATCTAAAATATTAATTCAACATATTGGAAGTGAAAATAAAAACGAAATACACTTTTTACCAGAGCTATTCTTTTCATTCTGTAGAATAGTAATAAACTGGGCTTACTAAGACATTTACCCAAAAGTAGACGTAAACAAAAAAGATTAGTCGATCCGAATAAATTATTAAAATTGTATAAAATACATTAATTTATACACCTATACAATTCAATCAAATTTGAGTGTCTGTTTGGAATATTATAATAACCGTTTCTTGTTAAATGCATATGTATAGATGGTACATAAATACCATTTTTTTTTCTTACATTTTTTGTCTACCTGACGGGACTTTCAGTGATAGGTAACTAATTATATAGGGAGTAACTTAGGCTACTTTTTGTAAGACTCCGTTGCCCGCGGTATGACCTCGATCGCGGGCAACGGTGCGGAGCTCAGCTAGCTTAGATTTAAAAACCAAATTTTCCAAATGTGTCTACACGCAATAACTACATGTACTTTTAAAATAACCTAAATCAACTACATTTTTCACGCCAGACTTCTGAAAGTCTAATCAATGTCAAAATATAGAAATGGTAAAGTGTTCAAAGTTGATTAGGCGCTTTGATTTCGTTATTGAATTGGACTGTTATGGCTGTCAAACTGTCAAATATTGCTGCAAAATCTGACCTATGTCAAATACCACTTTAATATTCATTATACACACACATACATCTTAGACAGGAAAATTGATTTTCATCAACGTTATAACTGATATATCGTTGTTATTAATTTGACAGATATAGTTGTCAAACAGTATATTAAATACAACTTTTTAAAACCTGGGCATTAGTTCACCAGATAACTAACATCATGAATTCGAAAGTAACTCTTCTCTATCTTTATGTCTGTCTTTCATAGCTGAATCTTTGCACTGATTTTGATGAAATTTGGCTTGAAGATACTTTGAACTTTTGTCCGGAGAGGGAGACAGAGGGTAGATAGAGGGTTTCGGGGACAATAAATCGATCTATTTAGTATTCATTTTTAGAAAATTTACAAAACATACTAATCACACAAGTACTTATTTCTAATGAACAAAATAGAGCTCGAATTTTCTTGCAATTTAGTAAATTTAAGTCACAAATTGCAGCAAAACAAGAAAATAATGAAACAGGAAAAAATGAAATATAATTTTGTTCTCAATACAAATTTGTTACAGCCATCAAAAGATTAATTTACATAAGGGCGAAGAAAGTGGTACTCAAATTTCGTGGATAAACCCACTCCGAAGCCAAGTGGACATAGAGTGCTTTTACATGCACTACACTACCCCTTACGTCTTTGATATTGTTTATAGATTAGAAAAATATTTTTTTATTATAGTATCATTCTTACAGGAACTCTTATGTAAGTATTATTTATAAAATGATCGAATGGTCACGTGACCACTCGATCATTTTGTGTAGAAAAGATAATATAGTAAAGAAATTAAAGTATTTAAAAACTTCACTCTAGTCTAGTCTAGGTCTAACGGTAAATAATTATGACTGCTAAGTCAGAGGCCGTGGATTTAATTTTACACTTTTTTTGTGCGGGATTCCCCTGATACCACGACTCGCGCAATGTCGGACTCGAACCGACTAAAACCGCACGCCACCTCGAGTACCAGAAGCCGGGGAACCACGTGCACCCTCAACCCAAGGTGTCCAAGGTGGAAAACCACAATCAATTCCACCTGGAATAAATAATTGTGTGACGAGCATTAGTGTCAGACATTTGTTCTGGATCTGTGGACTTTTTTGCTAGCAATCGTCCATATTTTTAGAAATAGGGGCCATTTTACTTTATGAAGGTTAGTTAGTCTGATGGTAAGCGATAACCGCCCATGGACAACCGCAACCTCAGAGGCATCACAAGTGCGTTGCCGGCCTTTGGGGGAGGGGGTGGAGGCAGGGTTTGGGAGAAGGGGAGGGGGATGGCGGCAGCTATTGAGTCATGGGCCTTTGTTATCCTCACTGACTCGGTAAAACCTAACGCTGGCGCTGTTTCACGCCTGTTTTTTGTGAGGCTGTGGTATCACTCCGATCACCGTGGCATTCCCATGAAAAACTGACTGGCTTAGGATCAGATGGCCGTACGTGAGATATTAGTAGTCATTATTATTTATTAATCCAAATAATTTATGTAACTCCCAAGTGTTTTACATTATTTCGTTCATTTATTTTTATGTAAGCTGCAATGTTTTATCCTATCAATTTATCTAAATTATTTCAACTACTTGTGCCACCCCTTAAAACGTTATTTCTATAAATGCCTAATGCCACGACAGTGCCGTTTTAGAATCGACTTCCAGTAATGAATCTCTTCTTACCGACAATGAATCAATATTCTTGACTAACGAACCGAAAATGTACAATCGTATACACCCACTCGTTCTACAGATGGTGACGATTTTCAACTGATTACACGGCAATTTGACCCTTATTACTTACAGGGGAATGATTGTTAACAATTTTAGAAAATATATTATTTTGTTGTTGCGTTTACCGTATTTTTAGAATACAGAATCCTTCGCAACTCTGTCGTGCTTTGATACTTGAAGCAGGAGGTCGCGCTTCCGGCACTTCAGCGAGGTGGGCCCAGACCTTTCGGACGCCCAATTCGGGTTCCGAGAGGGGCGTTCGACGGTCGATGCCGTGATGCGCCTGAGGGCCATGACCGAAGAGGCGGTGAGCTGTGGCGGCGTGGTGTTGGCGGTGTCTCTGGACATCGCCAACGCCTTTTATAGTCTGACATTCAGCTGCATCAGGGAAGCACTCCGCTACCACGGGGCGCCAGAGTACCTGAGGCGGCTGGTGGCAGACTATCTAGAGGAGCGTACCGTCGTATACGAGGACCGAGAGGGCGCCTTGAGACGGCGACCCATGCCGTGCGGCGTTCCGCAAGGGTCTGTCCTAGAACCACTCCTGTGGAACGTGGGGTACGACTGGGTCCTTCGAGAGCGACTCCCCTCCAGGCTGGGCGTAATCTGTTACGCCGATGACACGTTGGTCACAGCCCGGGGGCGAACTTTCAGGAGGCGGCGTGCCTGGCCACCAGGGGAGTCTCTCTGGTAGTAGGGCGTATCAAGGCGCTGGACTTGCGGGTGGCCCTGGACAAGACGGAGGCCCTGCTCTTCCATGGGCCCCGTCGCGGGCCGCCCCCCGGCGCCTCTATAGTGGTCAACTCGGCCCTCGTACCGGTTCGGGCCCAGATGAAGTATCTGGGCCTGATCCTCGACGGTCGGTGGCTCTCTGACGAGCTTTCGACAGCTTGCTCCGAAGCTGGTCGACACTGCCTCCGCCCTCGGGCGACTTTTGCCCAATCTGGGTGGAGCCAGTGTCACAACGAGAAGCCTCTTCACGGGGGTTGTCCGGTCGATGGCGCTGTACGGCGCACCGGTGTGGGTTTCGGCTCTGACCGCCCACACTAAGATGCGGCTCTGGTGCCCTCAAAGGGTATTGGCGGTCAGAGCCATACGCGGTTACCGCACGGTGTCGACCGAGGCAGCGTGCGCCTTGGCCGTAACACCCCCGTGGGGTTTGGAGGCGGAAGTGCTCGCCGATGCTTATAGACGGGTGGGGTGAAGGCCCGAGGAGGTTGCCAAACGTAAAAAAAAGGAGGTCGCGTTTACACTGCGGAGGAGTGGGTGAAAACTAGTATAGAAATTAAACATAGTGAAAACTCGTAAGTACTTATTAGCAAACAAGTCTATACTGTCGTTAGGTGGAAAATTATTTCTGATCACCGTTATGATTATAGCAAATGATCTCGGATTTTCTTGTGCAGTTACTAGTAAAAGGTTAGCCTGAAAAAATATGTTAGTGACATGTGTACATTTTTTTGTCAATTAAAGTTATATCCATATCACAAAGATATTTGGTAAAGGACTAATTACTATAATGAATCAAAATAAACCTTTCAATTCAAAACGAATTGTATAATTAAATCCCCTTTGTTTAGATTAAGCCGTTTCCATAAGTTTAACAAAACTTTGCGATATGAAAACGTTCTAAAACTCAATTTAAATGTTAAGTTAATATTGATACAAATGATAACTTCATTATTTGACTAATTAATTATACACTTCAATATAAAGCTTATTCGGAAATTGTTACGTCAGTGTTAAACACGAAATATATGTAAAATATTGCTTTATTAAATATAATTTTGCTTTATTACTTTCGCGACTTACGCTCATTAAATGTGTAAACCGGGACATAATTATATAAACAGCATATATTTTAATAAATTGCTTTATTGTCCACCAGATAACTACTTATATAACTTAATGCAATTTTTTTTTTGGGATAGGCGGCAAACGAGCAGACTTACGCCTCATGGTAAGCGATTACCGCCGCCCATGGACACCCGTTACACCAGAGGCGTCATAAGTGTGTTACCAGCCTTGGGAGATGGGGAGGGGGATGAGGGGAAGGGTTTGATTATGGCCCTCCGGTATCCTTACTCACTCGGTGAAACACAGCGCAGGCGCTGTTTGACACCAGTTTTCTGTGAGGCCATGGTATCACTGCGGTCGAGCCGGCCGATGCATGCCGAAGTGTGGCTCTCCCACGGTGTACGGTATGTCAATACAACTGGCTGCCTTATTGTTTGAAGGCAATTTGTTCCAGACAATCGTAAGATGGAAATAAATAACGTTATTGGGCAGAAGTATAGGGAAGTATCTAATGTATTAGAGAGTAGTTTGGGAAAGGAATTTAAAACACTGTAAATAAATATTAGTAAAAATTCTATATGGGAAAAGCCTTTTTAAAAACTGAAAGAATCATCATCATCATCATCAGCCTATCGCAGTCCACTGCTGGACATAGACCTCTCCAATTTCACTCCACTTAGTTCGATCTATGGCTTCTCGCATCCAGCTCCTGTCAGCCGTCTCGTGCAAATCATCGCTCCACCTATTCTGTGGACGTCCTACACTACGTTTGCCGAGACGCGGTCTCCACTCAAGAACTCGTTTACCCCAACGGTTATCGGTTCTTCGGCAAATGTGGCCAGCCCACTGCCACTTCAGCTTGTTAATCCTGTGGGCTACGTAGACGACCCTGGTTCTTTCTGAATGGATAAATTAATTGAAATGTTAAATAGTTACGTTTTAATTACATCGAAGTGTCAACATTTCTATTTTTTCCGTGGAAGGTTAACCTGAACCTGAAAATTTACGCTTTGGCACAAATGGGCTGGCTCGACCGGAGTGATACCACGGCCTCACAGAAAAACTATGTGAAACAGCGCCTGTGCTGTGTTTCATCGAGTGAGTGAGCCACTTCTCCTCCCCCCATCCCCCTCCCCATACCTAAAGGCCGTCAACGCACTTATGACGCCTCTGTTGTTGTGGGCGTCCATGAGCGGCGGTAATCTCTTACCATCAGCGGATAAGTCTGCTCGCCTGTTAAAAAAAATATATGAGTCAGACCTTTTTAATGAAAACGGTCGGATAAATTTATTGAAATACGGTGACATTTTAAATATACTGAAGTAAGTATCACTGTCCCTATTAACCCGTGGATGGTAAACCTGATACAAACATTTTTATAATCAGTCTGGCCGTGGTATAAACAGTGAAAATCTTCTTTCGTAAGGCAAAACCTATGACCAGTATTGGAATAATAAGGTATTATTAGGTATCTATTAGCCCCATATTATCAGATGATAGTCATATTTATATTACCAACAAACATGGACAAAGAAACCTGCAATGTATATGATATATAATTACATTTATTCATATATTTGATCTGATCTCTGGGAGTCGTACATTACATATATTAGAGGTGGTCTCCGCATTAGGACGCGCTTACCCAATGGTTGTCGGTAATAAATATTACCTCTATATAATTCTATAAAAACACGATTAAAAGCCTGAGTGCCATTCAGTTACCCACAAAAGCCTATCGAGTTTTTTTTTTGTTAAAAGCCTTTATAGTGAAAATTATATTTCCGCAGTAAACAAAACCGGAGCAAACCGTTTATAAAATCAAATCCATTAAAAACTTTTTATTCACGCAATCTGCAGCAGTCTCATCGTCAAATGCATAAAAAGCAAATTATGGAAGCATATGGAATGTTCATTTTAATAAAAAACACGCACGAGATCTATTCATGAATATTTTTATGATTATTTGATTGTCAATTTTAAAAATAAGCCATTCCTAATCGAAACACATACAGTATTTAAATCTATGCTGATCATATCAATTTTCTTCCCTTTAAGAAGTTAGTTTACGATATAAAAAAAGGTAAAATTACGTACAACGGGAAAACCTTCAAATACACTAGAGTTTATTATTTGATACTGTGAAATGTGTAGTTAGAAATAGCAAATTAGGGATTCGATTTCAGTTTACAGATGTAGCTTAAATACACAAAGCCGAAGCTGGATTAAATTTTTCTATCATGTTACAGTGATATCAAAATGGCCTCGTTACAGTCGTTTTTATTTAACATTTTATTTCATCCATCTATTCCATTTTAATCCAATTTCGGCTTTACGTATTTAAGCTACATCGATATACCTAAATCAAACTCTTATTTTGCTATTTCTAACTCCATACTTTGACGCAGTAATTAATAATAATCTCCAGTGCATTTGAAGGTTTTCACGTTATACATAATTTTATTTGATACGTAATAGCAAAAAAGATTGCTGGGTTAAAGACCGATCTGAACAAAATACGCTAAATTGAATCACGAAAAAGGAACAAAAGCTACTAATCCATGTCAATACCGTGCGTACACTCAAATTGGCTGACTCACTCAACACGCTTTTATTTATGTTTTAACGCATTTAATTGCATTATCGACGCCCCATTTGTTGCGAGAGACGACTTATAACAATTTTACACAGAATTTCTTAAACAAATTTAAATAATAAATACTAACCAGGTTAAAAAATAATATTCATTACACATACATAATAATTAAATTATTTGTAATAGTTTAAGACTTGAGTGAGCTGCACATGAACGTAAGAAAGCAGAATATAGGAAGGAAAATTGGTTAGAAATCAATTGAAAACTACATTTTAACACGAATTGGTTGCAAAATATTCTGTCTTCAGAACCAGACATTTCTGTTATGAGTCAACAGTGAAAATAACTATTTGATTCTGTCACGATGTTCAAAATATCAGGGCTTTTGGAAAAGTAAGCTCTAACAAGATAAATGTAACAGTAGTAAGTATAATGGCCTCCACTTTAACTAATTCTATTTGACGATTCTTTATTGTTACTGACTATTTAAATTAACTTTAAAAAAATACTTTCTTAACCTAAGTATTTACTAAATGAAGTCTATTTTCTTTCAGCTTTGAATTTGCCAAGACAGTCAAATGTAAAAACGCCTTGAATTTACTCGTATTTATTCTAATTATTTTATCCTGTTATGGATGAAATGGCCTTTTAGAGCGATAAATAAAACATTTTTTGGGACGGTAAAATTTAAGTTCAATAGAAGGAATGAGTGCCTTGGTACAAGTAAATTTGACGATTATAGTTTGCCATATGTATTTTTAGTTCCACTTGTTTCAGCAACAATTTTATCACCTTTGAGCATTAGATTGAAAAACTGAAAGTTTATCTCTGGAAAAGGGTATATAGAATCGAAACAGTACTGGGTGAGAGATATTCCTACGTAGATGAATAAGGACCGTAAGCAAAACCAAAGCATGTGACAACCAATATCCTGTAATTAAGTGTTGCTGAAAAACCTTTCTCATCGTTAAATTGTCGTCACTCCATTCTTAAACAATGAACAGAGCTACTTAAATTATTCAGAAAATTTAACAAAAGACAAAGTAATATTCTCAAGAGGGTAATTTGTTATTTTTCCTCGAAGTTGTAATAAAACTGTGGACTGAGTTATAGATATTCTCAAGAAATACTGTAACTGGAGTTGATAGTACTATTTCATTTGTAATATAAGTGATCAATTGTCTCAATAAAGTCTTTGGGCTTTTGACAGCTGACAAAATTGACCTAAGCATATTGCTGATAAGATTTGGGAGTTACGGATTTTGTTAAAGCATTTTTTATGAGTTAGAAAATCGACTGCAACTATTCATGGACATAAGCCTGCGTCGTCTATAGGTCAGTGTTTTCATACTTCATGGAAAATATTTCTAATAACTCAATCTACACACAACACTCGGCTAAGCACAAAAGTCTTATATGAGAATATTATTATGAATTTGAAGGTTGAAAATATACAAGTACAAAACTCTTTCTTTGAAATGTAAAATATATTGGAATAGTGGATGCATTTGTCACATGCGATGTGGAGCCACGCAGACAGCAGGCTTAGCTTGATGGAGTGGACTTTGGGCTTTGAATAATATATTCGAGTTTTCTGTTTCGTTTCTGTGAAAAACTTACTCTGAATTACGGAAGTTTACGCTTGAGACATGAACATTCTGTATAATTTCGAAACAAAGCTTTTTGATTTACAGTAATCTATAAAAAGAGAGAAGCAAAATCACTTTCTTGTGATAAATGTTATTCTAGAACATTCAACAATATCTTGAATATGGTATTTTAAAGAAAAAGGGATTATCAATTGGAAGATTTACCTGAACTAGCAAGTGCATAACAATGGAGAATGTAATTCCAAGAGTCACGTGGACGCTGTTGCCTTAGAGTGATTTCCTTCCAAAATTACAAAGAGTGGCGGAGAATACCGTATCTAGTTGGACCAAGTTATACAGCAAAATAGCCATTTCAGTGCTTCGAGTTATGCTGTCAGCAACAACAGTTAAGCAAAAATGCTGTTATCTGCATAACTCAATCCAATTCAAAATATTTACTTACGAAATTCCGACTTAATAAAGTTAGTACAGATGCACCACATATTATTATTTCGATATTTTCTTCACTTCTTCAACCCAGCCCGTGTAACTAATAAATAAATATAAGTATTAATAGATCGTTTATCTAAAGAGTACACATGTCCTTTTCAAACTAGGTAGATGCGATATCAAAATTATCATTTTAACCTTATTTACATGGTTGTGGACATTATAACAACTGGAGAACACAATACCCAGAGAACCGGTTGTCATTACACTCGCTCGAGCATTAGAACGTATTAGTCCATACGGTTCCAGGGCTCAGCAACGAGCCTCTCTGGTTCATTATTTTAAGGAATATGTGGCAAAAGAGAAGACCTATTTTCTGATGGTAAGCGATTACCGCCGCCCATAAACACACACAACACCAGAGTAGTTCCACCTGGATTAACCGGAGTTAAATGTTAAACCTATAGTTTATTGGTTATAATATAATCCGTGAAAGATATTATTAGTTAATTCTCATTTATTGTAAAGAAAAATAATTCAGTTTTGGTAAATGCCAATGCATTTTACCGATGACTGGTACCAATAGACAAACTGTTTTGAGCCAAAATACACTTTGAACACTCTCATTGTTCAATATAATATTTCCGTTATTACATGTTGCCTTTATTTCCAAGACCCGGCTAATATCGTCTCATTACACCAATTCATTGTGAACCAAGTATTAATCAATATTTTATTACTTGAATAGTTATAAGAACAAAGCTTTTGTTTTAATAGTACTTTAAACTTTAGAGTGATATTTTCAAATAGACATGATATTTAAGCTTCAAGAAGATAATATATTACTACTGCAGAACTTGGCGATGCTTTTGACGCTTTGAAAACTTATTTACTATCAGGTGCCACTTAATATCACATTGGGTTCTCCTGTAAGGCAAAATTGGTATAATGTCTCGTAAAGGAAATATCTCCTCGCAAGATGAGATAATCAATTTTGGTAGATCATGGCCAAATGGTTGTTGTTAGGTCGTTAAAGGGAAATAACTAATTTTGTTAATAGTCGATAGCAAAACATATATTGCGTGATATAGGATTAGCAGTTACTCTGTAGTTTAGTGAGGCTCCGTTAGATGGTGCTGAAATATATTTCTCTTTCAATGTAGGTATCTGAATAGCGTCATAGAATAACTTTAACTGACATATATTTATTTTAGGGGAGTACATAAAACAAATCTATAGGTATTATTTATTTAAAAATTATTGCATCATTATTATTGGGGTAGATGACTGTATGGTTAATAATATACTATAACAACTCGGCAAATATAATATTGATAGCTTTTTAATTCTATAAAAATTTTAATCAAATAAACATTATATGATATTTCTTAATTGAATAGTCTAAAATAGTGTCGTCACAACAACAATTTTTAAACAATGTTAAAGTTTTGACAGATGATAATTAGGAACTTATTTGACTACAGTGTCATCTAACCTATTTATTAAACAAGCTACAACTACACATTTTAAGAACCGCTTATATTTATTATTAAAAAAGCATCAAACACAGCAAGAAAAAGCCGCAAGTAAGCAGCTTTTAAATGAAAAAACCAAATCGAAATCAGTCCATCCGCTTGAGAGATGTGAAGAATGCACAGACAAACACACACACAGACACAGAGAGAAAGATCGAGAGACATCGACGTCAAACTTATAACATACCTCTTTTTGAGCCGGGGTTTAAAAAACTGTTATTAACAGGTTTCGTGGCCTCAAAATCATGTTACGAATCGTTCAGTAGGACTTTCCAGATATAGGTTTTTAATACATATGAAACATATTGGAAATGCAATAGTAACTGTGTTGGACAGTAGCTCAACATTTATGTTCATTGGAAATGAATGTAAAATTACTACGTAACAGTATATATAGGCATATAGTTTTGATTTTATATTCGGAGGCAAATATTTTTGGTCATCATCTTTAATAGCCTTTTTAGTTCACTGACGGACATAGGTATCTTCATATGAAGGAGGTTTGAGCCTACTAGACAGACCTAACGGGATTGTAAATGGTTTGGTACAAGTTTTTCTTCTCTCTGAATGAGGAAAACTATATACTTATTTATGATGGAAGAGGTAAACTAGCGAATGGGTCACCTGATTGATGGGAGTGACTGCCATCGCCAAAGGACTTGTAATTTTCTTTCTTTTACAAAGAAATCTCCTGCATTAGAATACACATCTTGTATCGCGGAGGACTTTTGAAATATACATGAAATGGATACAAGAAACCCCCAGGCTTAGACTAACAATTTGTGGATCACACAAAGTGTGGCGCAGTAGAAGGCGGCACGGCGTGGCGACCCCTTAAACCACTAAGCCCACCGTGCAGTCAAACTTATCTAATATTTTTTTAATATATTAATAAACAGATAAACAAAAGGCAACAACATAAATTTTTAACCGAAATTGATTTGAGAATACCATTCTCAATTTTTCGCCTTCGCCTTAAGGAGAAACCGTTCAGGTGTAAACATAAATAAATAATAAAAATAGTGGAATAAGTACAAGCGAATTCCATTTTAGAACGTATCGCAATTTCCATTAAGTTACATTTTTATTGATTCATATATGACAGTTCTGTCATTTATGAACAGATTTGGAAAGTTTTTATTTTTGTTAGGAATACATACCCAAAAAATCAGTTCATAGAATACAGAGTCCTACTTTGTAGAAAAAAAAAGGATTTAATCCTTATTATTGTTATATTTAATAAAAACATATTTAAAGATTTTAGAATATCTATTTTTTCTCTCAATCAATTTCGTGAAATAAGAACAAAAAATACACAGGTAATGAATTTATTTTGCAGTGACCACTTAACATTTATGGGCTCTAAACTATTAGGTATCTTAGACCATGAGTTATGTTCTAACGACGTCCATAATTTAGTGGCCCATAAAAGCCGACCTTAGGGGATGATTCATTAACGCTGTTCAGTAGTTATGACACCCTATTAAGGTCGCATATAGATAATGCAAACGGTTAGTGGCCAACAGTAGCCTCTTGTTACTAGTGTGATAAGACATACTTGAATTAAACTTACAAACTTAAACAAATAAACGTAATATTCCATCTGTCTAGTCATTATTCTAATCTGTCGTTGTATGTTATATCTTATAATTAAAAATTTTCAATGAGTAATCAAAATTTTAAAATTAATCATATTGAATTTCTATTAGTGTAAAAACAAGTGATTTACTTTAAAAGTTTTTTTCTTAAAACAAGCTTTTATTAGCTGTTACTAAAATAAAAGTAACTTAAGTCCTTTCATTTGTTACCCATATTGAGTGGGTTGTTCAAAAATATGTAAGCCGTTATTTTTTTTGGCTGTCATTTAGGATTAAAAATAATATCGATTATATGTAATTGCATTTTCATTAGAACTAANTCTTCAGAGTTCGCTGAACAAAAAATACCATCACTGCCTTATGACTCCCTTTCTATCAAGGATATAAGGGAAAGGATTACGACTTTCACCCACTTACTTATTTGGTAACTAAACTACACTAAACGAAGCGGTTTTTATGAAGTCGTGGTCAATTTGAAGCAGGCCTATTTATTTATATCCAAGAATGGCTGTCCCATTGCAAAGACCACAACAGAAGAAAACATTCCAATCTCGTAAAAACCAGTTCAGATACTGACGGATAACATTTAAATTATATATATAAATAAATATTTTCGGACTTTTTAAGACACAACGCCATCTAGTCCCAAACTTAGCAGAGCTTGTACTATGGATACTAGACAACTGATATTATTACATAAATATACTTTTTTGTCAATATATACATATTATACATATGTATACACCCAAACTTCGAAACAAATATTTGCAGATCATACAAACATTTAGTTCGACCCAGGATTCGAACCTGAGACCTGATGGACAGCAGTCGTGTACGCTACCTCTGCACCACCGAGGCAGTCAATTCAATTCTAGCAAGAATGGTCAGGAGCAGAATCTAGTACTAAATACAATGTTTTGGTTCTTGCTGAACGGATTCATGTTTGTGTGGCTGAATGAGCCTTTGTTTGGTTATGTTGTTAGGGAGTAGTTCGAGAAATTCTAAGTGTATGTTCTGGAGTGATGTATGGGTTTAACTAGTTAAGGTGAAATGATCACTTTCGGTATAGGTTTTAGTATTTAAAGGTATTCACCAGTTGCTGATAAAGTCATTGATGGACTAATATTGACTTATTTGCCAGATAACTACAGATTTTCTCTTCGTAAATCTCGGGTAAAGACCTATTTTAAGACAACCAAATTTGTATTAATAAATTGTATCTATTAAATAGTGTTAAATGGTGGTAAACTGTATGTAACTTTGATAAAACTGACTCTAAATGTATAATGGAAATAGAAATATACACAACACGTAAGACTGAAGATAAAATATCCTTTCAATTTAGAACAAAATAAAACCTTATCTATAAAAAGTGTTAAATCTCTTAGTGGATAAAATGGGAAAGCACCATATTCCCTAAATAAAAATACCGTTGAATCACAGGTTTAT